>JAMWFC010000053.1:280172-405161 GCA_027475525.1 Macrolepiota albuminosa | reverse complement strand
ATCGGATCTGCTTCTTGCCGTGCGTGGCCGTCGGGAATGGCTTAAAATGGGTAGAACGCGTGCGCTAAGTTCGGAACAAGTGCGGCAAGGTTTCCGGAGCCGGTGCTGAGCCTGCCGTTGATGCGCCTAACCTGTATAGGGTCCTATCAATGGGCATGGGAATGACTGTACAGTATCCAACGGCTAGCTCCGGGAGGCCGGGAAAACTCCGGGGCACGGAAAATGCTCCGGAGTTCTCCGGAAACTCCAGAAAAGGAAATTGTGACCAGACAAGAGCGAGGAGTCCCCTGACATCACCCCCCCTTTAGGGTGCAGCGTCTCGACGTGCTAGGTAGAAGAACTCGTGGATGGCCTGATCCGCTAGAGAAAGGGGGTAAACTCCCCATATGGTTCGCGGGGCCTCAGGGTGCTGGCGGTGGAAGTCCCGGGTGAGAGCCGGGGCGTGGACGTCTTCAGATGGCTCCCAGGAGATGTCTTCGATACCATAGCCCTTCCACTTCACCTTGTACTGTAGCTTCCCACGGAATAAGCAGCTGTCCAAGATCTTCTCCACTTCGTACTCCACCCCGCTGTCTGCTAGGACTGGCGGTGGCGGCGGCGGTGCTCGTCGTCCGGGGATGGGGTCTTCTGGGGCTGGAGAAAGCTTGACCACGTTGAAGACTGGGTGGAGTTGGCGCATGCCCGCAGGCAGCCGGAGTCGGTAGGCTAGGGGCCCCACCTGATGCTCAATGGGGTATGGCCCCAGTTGACGATGAGACAGGCAGGCAGCCGGAGTCGGTAGGCTAGGGGCCCCACCTGATGCTCAATGGGGTATGGCCCCAGTTGACGATGAGACAGCTTCTTTGAGGGTCACGTGGTGGAGATGTCGGAGGCATCCAGGAATACGCGGTCTCCGGGCTTGTACTCTGGAGCTGGTGTCCAGCCCCGGTTGTAGTATCGTGCCATGTCGTCCTTTGCCTTAGTTAGCGCAGCCTTCGCCTCCTCCTGTGCCTTCTGCATGCGATCCACAAACTCATTGACCGATTCGTTCTCCGACCGCCGTGTGCGTGGTTCAAAACCCATCCGGGGGTGCCGCCCTGTGTCAAGGAAGAAGGGTGATACCTGCGTCGAGGCATGGACATGGTTGTTGTACTGGAATTCCGCCTCTGGCAGGAGCTCATCCCAGTCGTCCTGACGCTCGTTGCAGAATAGCCGCAGGTATTGCTCAAGCTCCTGGTTAACACGTTCGGTCTGGCCGTCGGATTGCGGGTGGTAGGCAGTGGAGGTGTGGAGCTTCACATGCAGGAGGCGGTATAGCTCCCAGGTGAACTCCGCAACAAACTGTGGGCCCCGGTCAGACACGTACGCATCGGAAAGGCCGTGGAGTTTCCAGACATTCTTCCGGTACAGGTTAGCGGCACCCATGGCGGAGCAGGTTGTGTGGGTCGGAATGAAGTGAGCCCATTTGCCATAGAGGTCCACGACCACCAGGATAGCATCGTAGCCGTGTGCGTCCGGAAGCTCCACAATGAAGTCCATGGAGGCCACACTCCACCGTTCTGCGGGCGTCGGCAAGGAGTGCAGCTGACCGGTAGGGAGACGGCGCTGGGGCTTGGTCCGGAGGCAGAGATCACAGGTGCTGGTGTAGGAGCCTATGTATCTCGACATCTGGGGCCACCAGTAGTTCCGGGACACAAGTTCCAGCGTCTTCCAGCGCCCGGGGTGCCCGGCAATGCGGGAGTCGTGGTGTTGCTCAACAATGTGTCGCCGGAGCTCCGGGTCGTTGGGTACATAGATGCGGCCGCGGTAGGTGAGGAGGCCGTCTTGGAGACTCCACTCGTTGGCATGCACTGCCCTCGTGCCCGTGGGGCGATGAGACTGTAGAGCCAAGGCGGCCTTGGCCACGGAGTCCTCCTGCATCCCCTCCCAATTTCCCCGACGGATATCCTGGAGAATGTCGACCTCGTCTCCCTGGGCGGATATCCCCTCCAGTGCCCGGATGGCAAACAGCTCCGGTCGTAGGAGGGTGATGTTGTCGTTGTCTCCGGCCCCGGAGCCATGGTCGGCACGCCTGGATAGGGCATCGGGCTTCCCCATGGACCTCCCCGGCTTGTGATGCAGTGAGAAGTCAAAGTTGGCAAGGTAGAGGGACCACCGGGCCTGGCGGCGGTTGAGCTTCTTTGCTGTCCAGAAGTACTCCAAGTTCTTGTGGTCTGTCCAGACTTCGAACTTGTGCCGGGCCCCCTCCAGGAAGTGGCGCCACTCCTCTAGTGACCGGATGATTGCCAGCATCTCCTTGTTGTGGATCTCATAGTTCCGCTCCACGGCATTGAGGCTCTTAGAGTAGAAGGCCACCGGATGCCACTTGCCGTCCCCCGGAGATTGCTGGGACAGGACGGCGCCGGTAGCAAAGTCGGAACTGTCTGCCTCGACTCGGAAAGGCTGATTGTCATCTGGGAAGAGGAGCACCGGCTTGGAGGTGACGGCTCGCTTCAGGGCATCAAAGGCCTGTTGCTCCACGTCACCCCAAGTCCAGGCCGCCTCCTTCCGGGTGAGGTCAAAAAGGGGCCATGCGTGGTGGGAAAAGTCCTGGATGAACCGCCGGTAGAAGTTGGTGAACCCCAGGAAGGCCTGTACCTCCTTCTTGTTCCGGGGCTCTGGCCACTGCGTAATGCTGGCCACTTTCACCGGGTCCATCTCCGCCGTACCGTGAGAGATGATGAGCCCGAGGTACTCGATCTGAGTTTTCTCGAACTCACATTTCTCCAGTTTGAGGTAGAGCTGATACTGGCGGAGGCGGTCTAGGACTATGCGGGTGATCCGGCGGTGCTCCTCTAGCGTCTTGGTGTAGATGAGGATATCGTCCAGGTACACACACACCACCCCATCTGCTATGAGGTCCCGGAATATGTCATTCATCATGGTTTGAAAGGTGGCGGGGCTGTTGGTGAGCCCGAAGAACATTACCAATGGTTCGAACAGGCCCCGGTTGGTCCGAAACGCAGCCTTCCACTCATCTCCCTCCTGGATGCGCACATTGTTGTAGCCCCAGCAGACGTCCAACTTGGTGAAGTAGCGTGCACCCCGGAGGTTGTTAATGAGTTCTGAGATGAGAGGGAGCGGGTAGCGGTTCTTGATGGTCATCGCATTAAGCACACGATAATCTTGGACCAACCAGAGGGTGCCATCCTTCTTTTTGATGAAAAACACCGGGGAGGCCATCGGCGACTTTGAGGGTCGAATTCTTCCAGTTTCGAGATTTTCCTGGAGGAAGGCATCTAGTTCATCCTGCTCCTTGGGTGCCAGTGGGTACACCTTGCAGTTGGCCGGCTTCGAGTCTGGTAGGAGCTCGATGGCATGATCCCACTGCTTGCGCTCTGGGAGAGAATCAAACGAGGCCTTGAAGAAAACATCCTCAAAGTCGTGCAGGTGGCCCGGGACAGTATCCCGGAATGGGCGAGGCGAGGTATTGGTGGCGAAGGCCTGGGCCAACCGTTGGGAAGTGGTCTGGCTGGCCCGGATCTCCTCTGCCAATGGCGGCAGACGCAACGCTGTGGCATAGATGCGGTCCCCTATCTCAATGGCCTCGTCTGGTAATTCCGGGTCCGGGACTGGCAGGAATTCTCCTTCGCGACCGTCTTCCATGGTGGCCTCTCCACCGCTGTGCCTGTCGTCCTCATAGAGGGCCTCTCTATGAGGGAACGCCAGGGGCGGAGGATCCAACAGGTCAAGGTCGGCGAAGGGGATGTGTCCTGCCCAGCAGGCCCGGATGGCTGCACGTTCCCGCACAGCAGTGCACCGCTCTATCCTTGCCTCCTTCGCACAGGTGGCGCAGCGTCGGGGGCACCGACTCATACTCACCTCTCCGGTAGTCCAGTCTATCCCCGGGTTGTGCTCCCGGAGCCACGTGTATCCCAGGATCATATCCTGCTTTCCCAAGCTGGTGACTGCAAAGGTGGCACGCTCGGCGTGGGCCCGATAGCGCAGAACCAGGTCTACAACGGCGTGGATGGAGCCTGCTTCATTGGAGGTACCGTCAATGTTGTAGACCGGAATTGAGGCAGAACCAGGTCTACAACGGCGCGGATGGAGCCTGCTTCATTGGGGGTACCGTCAATATTGTAGACCGGAATTGGGGAAGGGAGAGGGCGAGTCGTGAGTTGGTGTCGGGCCACGTAGTCAGCATCCACAAAGAGCCCGGTGGCTCCGGAATCTAGAAGAGCAGTCACACTCCGGGTCTGCTGTGTGTCAGTTGTTTCGACCTCCACCTTTAGCCGGAGCGAGTTGGTCGAGGGTGTCGAGGCTACCACGTAGCGCCTCAGAAGGCGACGTTGCCAGGCAGGGATGCGGGGTCAAGGGGGCCCGGCAGGAGGAGTCGGCGAGACCGGGGGGCTTTTAGATACGTTGAGGGGTGGGCTTACGATCGTAGGTGCCAAAGTGTCCTCAGGGGTTGTATTGGGCTCTTCTATGGACAGACATACAAATCGATTTGCACCAAGCGACGGGGGCGTACTCTTCACCCGTTGCTCCTCTAAAAATCCTCCGGGCTCCCTCCTCCCGACGCATCCGCACTCCGCTCCTGCTCCCGGGCCTCCGGCGCTGCCGTGTCTGGAGAGGGTGCTCCGGCTGCGTCCTTGGCTGCCAGGAGCTGCAGGAGTAGCTCTTCCTGCTCCTCCAGGGCTAGGTAACGCACCTCGAGGCCAAATGGGCAACAGCGTGCAAAGTGACCGGGGGTGCCGCAGCGCCGGCACAGAAGAGGTAGGTTGGCATGCTGGCGGGAGAAGTCCACATCCATAGGGGCCCCTGGGGGCAGTGTGGGCCCTGCGGAGGGAGCTGGGAGGCTGGGAGGGTGGAACACAGCTGCTACGGGATGGGGGAGAGGGATCCGAGGACGCGGGGCTGTTGCCGTGGCCGGAGCTTGGCGCAGGCTGCGCTTAAGTTCCATGAGCTGCCACTGGTCCCGGGCCACTCGGTACCAGGAGGCGACTTGGTTGTCAGCTGGACGTCCTTCTGCAAGGTTGTCAATACGCTCCATCAGAGTGGATTGGAGCCCTTCCCGGAAGGTGAGGCAGAGTTGCAGTCCATCGGGGTACCCGGCCTGCTCAACTAGTGCCCGGAAGGAGTCAATGTATTCGTCCAGCGAGCGCCTCCCTTGTCCGTATTGATCCCTGTCTCGGAGGACCAGCGCAGCTGCCTTGGCTGGGTTCCGGGGGAAGAACTCGTCCCGGAACTCCTGCTCAAATGCGGCCCAGTTTGCAAACCCCGCAACACCTCCAGGGCGTCGGAAAACCCGCAGTGCGTAGGTGGCCACTCTCCCAGACTTCATGTAGGAGAGAACCCATGCGATTTTCAGGTCGTCCAAGACGAAGTCGTCCCCGCAGAGCTGGATATAGGTGAGGCACGACTGTAGAAATCGTTCTCCGGTCACGCGGTCGCCATCGTAGGCATCCGGGATGGCCGGTCGGGGGAGGAGCGCACGTGGGGTCCCTTGGGTCCTCAGAGGATTCGGAGAGGATGGCTGAACAGCGGGGGGCAGTGCCGCTGCTGGGGTTGCGGTAGCAACCAAGGGAGTGGTGTTGAGACGCTCTAGGAGTGCCCGGAGGGAGTCGGAGATGGTTTCAGTGGTTTGTCGGAGGGTGGAGAGTTCGGCGGTGTGGTGGGTGAGGGAAGCTTGAGTAAGCTGCACTTGAGCCTCTAGGTGGAGCAAGCGAGTCCAGGCTTCATCCTGAGGAGCTGTAGCGTCTGGAGGACTGTCTGAAGAGGCAAGCTGAGACATAGAAGGTCCAGATGCTTAAAACTGGTGGAGAAGCGGTAGATAGGAGCCAGAGAATTCTTCTGACGGCTATGGGGGGCTTCCAGACCGGAATTAGGAGACTTGTTCTGCTGTAAGGGCGACCTCTGAGGTTGCGGCACTATCACACAACTGGCAGAGGGAAATCCAAAGTATATTAGAGCCAGTAACGACAGTACAATCAATGAGGTTGCGGCACTATCACACAACTGGCAGAGGGAAATCCAAAGTATATTAGAGCCAGTAACGACAGTACAATCAATAACTAATCACCTGGCAGAGGGAAATCCAAAGAGAACAAGTCTAAGGATTCCTCTGCCAGTGCGGCACATCAGTACGGGGGCGGACGGGCGTGGGAACGACTGTACAGTATCCAACGGCTAGCTCCGGGAGGCCGGGAGAACTCCAGGGCGTGGGAAATGCTCCGGAGTTCTCCGGAAACTCCGGAAAAGGAAATTGTGACCAGACAAGAGCGAGGAGTCCCCTGACAATAACCTTGAACCAACAGATGTAGTTGTTCCAGAAGATTTTGAAATCTCCTTTCCATCTATGAACATGGGTAATGTCTCGCCATTAACAATGATAGAGTGCAATCTGTGCTTGATTCAAATTGAAAGGCTTCTGCAAGCCCTTTGGAAATTCATTGCAGAGAAATCATTCCTAAATTCTCATGTCATCTGGGTCGCTCCAAGCAAGAATGTAAAAACTCAAGCTTGCACATCTTTTTAAAAAATCCAGGCCTCAATCCTAGTGAAGGCTTGTGCCTGCCGCAGTGCTCTGCTGTGACTGGAATTGGACTCCAGCATTCAGAGAAAGTATCCAGTTCTACAGAAAGCAGATTTGAATGCAAGCACAGCTATATAAGATCCCAATATTCCTGGTTCATCAAAAATCAAAGTATCTTGGATATGGCACTCTAATTCTGATGCAGAAAATGAATCTGCAACTATTTCTGAATGTGAGTCCTCTTGTTAACATTTCCGTTATCATTACATTCGTTCGTGAACATATCTCTTCAGTTAATCGTGTTCATTATCTACGTGCTAGAGCACAACGCAGCAGATGGACAGAGGAATGTCAGCTTGTCACGAGTGAAATGGAGTGGACAGTTCGGTATTTCTTCAACCAGGCAGATATTTGGTCGAAGCATGGTATGTCAGTGAAGAAAAGAGGTCTCCAGTCATATGCCCACAAAAAGGTGGCCATGTGGCAAGAATTGGCCTCAATGACAATTGATAAATTTAGGCGGGTGCTTTCTGATTTCACTCCCCCTCAAACTGCAAGAGATTCACTATGAAAATAGTGAATGCAGAGACAGATTGATGTGACAGATATAGAGATGGATTGAACTGATGGATGCAGCTTGCTGCTATCAGCGGATGATCAGAATGGATTTGTAACAGTCACATGCAATGGAATTGTTGAAAATTACTTTTGTTTACAAGGCACAAAAATCTAATACATAGCAGTATCCGCTTCTACAAGCAAGAGTGCAATGGCATCTACCTCTGTACTACACAATGTCATGTTCCAAGCTACTGTACTAGAAAATTTGCAAGAGGTTGCTGACTACATTGAGTCATGCCTCATTGCAGCACTTTTCATATTTGGCAATCTTGCACCAAGTCTTGAAGCGGAAGAGACATGGATTATCCAGCATCTAGACAAGAAGTTGGTAAGATAACTTCAAAATATATAAATATATTAGGATCTGACTGTGTGCTATAAAACTTTGTATTGTTATATCTGGGGGCTGCATCACTGAATAATGTGGTCTGCAATGTCCCAGACATTATCAAAAATATGAGCTGATTTTTTCCTCTTTAAAATCAGCAAACTTTGCCCACAGAGATCCTGGAGTTTGTTGATGGCCATCAAGGTCTTATCAGGAATCTGTATGGCTGTGATTGGTGGAATTATATTGGCCAAGAGGATGTTCAGGTCTTAAGCAATGAAATGCTGGAGCATTGCCTTCTTGTACATCAGCAAAGCTTCCACTCTCTTAAAAGCTTCTTGACATGCAACTGCCAGCCGCCCATGACATTGCCATCTGATGGATTGGTGTCTGTCCTAGCACCAGATAATTTGCTCCATATGTTTGCAGGTAGCGGATCCACCAGGGGCCACCAGTAGATGCTTCTAGCCCTAGACAAGTGGCAGTCACTAGATAGGATAGAACATAGGCCAATGGCCAACGATATGATCCGCCTATTTGCTAGCAGCAAGTCTGTTGCTGCTTCCGTTGTCAGTTCTGTTGCCAGGTCCATGGATCCTGCTTGGACAGGCCAATTGACAGGCATCAAGTCCCATACCAACAGTATTGATGGTAAGCAGCCTGATCCTTAAGACTGCCTCTCCATGGCCCATCTTACCACTCTCTCTAATATCAACTCTCCCCAATGGCTATCTTTGATGCATATCAAACCCTCAAATGCACTGATAGGACCCCATACAGGATCAGCGCATCAATGGCAGGCAACAGCAACGCGGCACCGACTCGGAATACCTTAGCATGCGCTAATTATCCAATTTTGGCGATATTTGACGGCCGTGCACGGCAAGAAGCAGATCCGATCAATGATAGTGCCGACGGCAGACAGAATGACAACTGACAGATGGCATCAGTCACTGACAACAGCGCTTAGCAAGAAGCCTGATGATCTATCAAAAACTGATGGACAGCTTGGCGTTTGACCTTGGCGTCTGACATTGCTTAGCATCTCGATTTGGCACCTGACATCGCTAAGCAGTTTGGACAGACAGAAGGGTGATGGATTGATGATTTAGCACCGCGATCTGCCGCCTAGTGTCGCTAAGGGTCTTGAATAGACAGTAGAGATCTGAAACCGTTGGAGCTACCCCTGTGAAATTTTCTAGTTTACCGTACTTTGGCAATGGTTGGTCACTGGCGATGGTGAACTCCTTGTAGTATATAAAGTACTTACCGACTTGTACATACCCATAGAAAAATAGACCAGAGTTCACTACTCCCCTTTCGTCAGTCTCCCTTACGTTCGAGATTTTATTTACGGTCAGCAACGTCGAACCCATCGGCAGTTGCAGACTCTCGCTAGCCTTCGACACACTCGTGCCTTGCAGCTACGGCAGGCATTATCGACGCTTAGACTTCGCTAAGCTTACTGTGTTCTTGCCGCTAACATTGCCATGTTCGCTTACTGCTTCTTCATAGGCGCTTTACCTTAGCGCTTTACACTTGCCGACTCCCTTACCGACTTTTCCCCATTTTCACAGGCGCGTTCTCTGGGACCTGCCCGAACCTCCTCACATCACTTATAGCGTGCCCAACGCAAGTTTTTGGTACGGTAACACTATAGTTATATTTGTTACTGACCAAACTTTGGATGTCATCAGCACAACATCCATTCCACCACCTCTACAGTCAGAGTAAACCTGGACTGGTGTATGGCTCTACAATGGAAAACTCTTGCGTTGTGGTTCAACCAGCATCCCAACTTCCTTCTGCCCTAGCAGCTCATATCCTCTGGACATTCATAGAGCTGGGGAAAACTGACAACAACCAGGTGGATATCCCTAATCCATCCATTAGTGACCCTGACTTAGAGGGTATCCCTCCTTTGTTCATTGTGGCAGATGACGAGATGGAAAACAAATCTTTGCTGCCTTTGTTCATTCCTGCAGAAGAGGAGATAGAAGACAAATCTTTGCCACCTTTGTTTATTCCTGTGGAAGAGGAGATGGAAGAGGATTCTTTACCTCCTTTGTTTATTCCTGCAGAAGAGGAGACCGAAGACAATGATTTGCCCTCTTTGTTCATTCCTGCAGAAGAGGAGATGGACAACAATTCTTTGCCACCTCTATTTATTGTTGGTGAAGGAGCAGAAGAACTAACAGTGATGGAGACTGTGGCAGACAAACAGAAGTCCAGAGTGGCAGACATATGGCAACCAAGAATGAAAAAAACCTTCCGCTGCTATTTCTTGTAACGGCAGAAGAAACGGATGGAGGCATGGCAGCCAATGACAAAGAAAATCTTCCACTGCTTTTTAATGTAATGGCTCTTCAAATCCAGTCTTTCCTCTTCCAACAATTTCTTTCTCCAACCCTACCTACTGGTAACAATGTCCGGGAGTGGGAGGAATATAAGACACATATAACTCGATGTGAGGATCAGAGAAGAATTAACGAATTGTATCAACAATGTGAGTATAATTTGGCACTGATAATCATAGTTAATTTATTTCAACAGAACAAGAATTTTGTGCTAGAGCAAAACATGATTGATGTAGGCCCATTGGCCCTTTCAATCAAGCTGGTTGTACTGATGATGTGTCTGTTGATATGTCAGAGTTACTCTCACCATCTTTATTGTCAGGCCTGATAGCAAACTATGAAGACATTATACTTTCCAGACCTCAGAGGCCATATACACCGGACGACTTTGCATTTTTGATAGCAGACTACCTGCTTGATGAGGATTTGTTCTAATCAGATGCATTACATGAATCTAATGAAGAGAAGGAATACACATTGGACAAGTCATTTAATCCTTAGTTACTATAATTCTTGGCTTTTTCATTGATTATTTTTTGTCAAGATTAACTGTTCTGTTGTGCCACTGATAAATCCATTATAAATCCATTTGATCCGTTACCTCTAGTTGTGCACTAAAAGGAACATAAACTGACAATATTCTGCTAGACCACAGGACATTTTGTGGATTATACATAAATATCACTCTAGTATTGTGTACTAGGCTACAGCACTTTACTACAGACATTTCAATTAGTTTGGACAGGACTCAGGTCCACTAAGATTAACCATCCCATTGTTTTGTTCCATTATGCCACTCTCATAAATGCAAAAAACCACACACTATTCAACAATTACACAAGGAGGACTTGAACCCTCGAATTGTGCAGTAGAAAGAATATAGACTGACAATATTTTGCTAGACCACAGGACATTGTAAAAAATTACAACCTTACTTTGTTTATCATACTGTGTAGTAAATAACAATTAGTAAAATGAAGTTATGTCATGTCTAATATGCACTAGCAGGATTCAAACCCACCTCTTATGCACAATATGAAATATCAATATATCAATATTCTATTGAACCACAGATCCTTACCAGAAATCAGTACAGTGTACATGTAGTGCAAAAATGCAGCAGTATAAAAAAAACACCATTATATGTCATTAAGGTGGACTAGAGAAGTCTGGACTAAAGGAGTCGAACCTGCCACTCCACAAAATACTGAAAATTGAGTGGGTCGGATCAACTACTACAGACACTTACTACAGGTCAGTACAATGTATATGTAGAGCAAAAATGCACCCGTATAAAAACACACCATTAGACCCTGTTAAGGTGGAGTAGGGGGAGTAGAACTCACCGCTGTATACAATATTGAATATCAATAAACAAATATTCCACTGAACTACTAGGACTGGTTGCACTGCTGACATCAGCTGGCTCACATGCCAATGTCAGCTACCGTCCACTAGCATGCCAGCAGACAGCGGACACTCATGCACCCTCTTCTGTCCTTCCCCCTCTTTCTTCCCAGTGCCATCCTCTCCACTCTCCACACTACCTCACATGCCACCCCCATCCACCACATGCATCCTGCTTCTCTCCTCTCCCCTGACCTGATGTCTGATATCTGCTATGTCTGCTGGCATACCAGC
This sequence comes from Macrolepiota albuminosa, assembly GCA_027475525.1. Classification (NCBI taxonomy): domain Eukaryota; kingdom Fungi; phylum Basidiomycota; class Agaricomycetes; order Agaricales; family Agaricaceae; genus Macrolepiota; species Macrolepiota albuminosa. The sequence continues at coordinate 393,718 of JAMWFC010000053.1, read as the reverse complement.
AGACACTCATGCTCCTCCCCTTCCTCCTTTCCCCTCTTTCTCCCCATCTTCATCTCCACACTACCTCACACACCACCTCCATCCACCATATGCACCCTGCTTCCCTCCTCTTCCCTGACCTGACATCCGATGTCTGCTATGTCTGCTGGCGTACCAGTGGACATCCATGCTCCTCCTCTTTCCCCTTCCCTCTTCCACCACCCCCCACGCTCTCTGAGATATCACTCCATGCAGTAGACGTCTATGCACCCCATTTTCTTCTCTCCTGCCCTAATGCCAAATGATGCCAGACAATGCCGGGAATTGCCGATGGATTTCCATGGATGCCAACAGATACCAGTGGATATCTGGCAGATGCCAATGGATGCCAACAGATGCCAGCAGGTCATGATGGCTGCCAATAAACTCTGACAGATGCTAGCTGATGGCTGCTGATGCCAATGCCCCTTTCAAGCCACAAAAACTCTTTTGGGAGGTATGCCACCTCTCTTCCACCTCAAAAAATCCATACAGGAACCTGCAGAAACATAGGTGGGCATCCATTCATTGTGTTATCTGACCTTTGAATCTATCCATTAGTAACAGACCTGTGGTGCAACGGTTAAATGTGTGTTTTGTTGCTGGAGGCTTTTCCAAGACCAGGGGTTTGATTCTCCCCACAGGCATACAGCAGGCAAGATGAGTTACCTTTTTCTTTGGTCCAACTAGCCCCTGTGGACCTGCATAGGCCTCTGTAGATGTCCACTGGTGCCCTGCACAGGCCTGCGTGGGCCCACGTAGATTTGAGTCCATCAATGTACATTTGCGTAGATGTCCACTGGTGGCTTACATAGGCCTGTGTAGGTCTGCAGGGCCCTTTTGTGGATGTACACTGGCATCAGGAGTGGGAAAAAGAGGGAAGGGGAGGCACACAGCCTTGAGTTATTGCAGGGAGGAAGGAAGAGGGAGGGAAGTGGGGAATCTCAAGGAGGGTTTATTCATGCCATGACGTCTGCTAATGAAGAAGGTTTTCACTCATGGGCTGATGCCCGCTGGCAGCTGCTGATGCACATTGACGTCCGCTAGTGTCTGCTGGCATCCACTGAGCCTGCGTGTGCATGTGTGTGCCTGCCTTTTATTGATCTACTAGACCATGTCATACAGCACATTGTGACACATCCATGGCTCTGTATTTTATGGCACTGTGGGGACTGCTCTGCTCCAGTGTAGCAGACTCTGCTGTATACGTATGGTATGACACAAAGCGAGCTTCTGTACAATGTATGACATGTACCATTGTGATGTCTCTATGTGCCAACAGCCGGTTGTGCACCAGGCTCAGGAGCAGCAAATTTGGAAAGGCTGGTCCAAGTTTCTGGTGTGTCATAGAAAACGTAGTGTGCTATGTATTTCTTCATTTGGGTGGAGTTGGTAACTCCACAGTCTCTAAACAGATATTCAAGTTCTTTGAAATATTAGGAGAGCTTATATGGTTTAGACTCATCCCGTTTTAGTGCTGAGAAGTGGTTGCGTGGTGGCATGTACTGGAAAGGCTATTCCATAGTGACTATCCTGCTGTGCAGAGGAGACAGTAGTGGAGATGGAGTTCTAGGAATTGGCAAAAGGATATGGAAAATGACTAGTCAGAAAAGTGGTGTTAAAGAGGTTGCTGGAGGGAAGTGCTGAGGATCAGCACAAGGTGAAACTAAGGGGTCATCTGCAGTAAAATCAAGAGAATGTGGAAAGAGATCAGGAAAGTTGTCTACAGTGGTGTTCTGTAGTTTCTGAGCAAGAGATAGATCCAGTAAGGCACCAGGTGGTTGAGGAGTTGATGGGTGGAAAGGGACAGTACCTTCTGCCAACTGCTCTAGCAGGTGGTGTATGTGCTGGAGACGTGTTTCTGGTGGAATTCTGCCCTAACGTCTCTTGCGGTGGGCTCCAATTTGATGATGCCCAAAAGTAGATCAGTAGCAGATATGGTTTACAGCTACTGACCTGTACAAAATGTGTTTGGGTGTGCTGAGAGTTGAGGAAGTCCCAGGCAGTTTCTAGAGAACAAGTCAGAAATGAGTTAAACAGAGAGATTTGATAAAAGTCAGCAACTGTAGTTGGTAAGGAGGGTCAGTAAGAAGATGCAGTAAAAGGAATGCACTAATCAACCAGATGCACCTGAGTAAAGGGGATGCAAATATGAGTAAGTGCAGCAGAGGATGCAGCAAAAAAAACTAGAGGCTTAGCAATGACTAAGCTGCATGATGCCTGCCACAAGTGCAAGGCATGTAGATTCCATAAGCGTAACTGCAGCAAGCAGGCTAAGAGTGTTCGAACAATTGGCGACTATAAACTTAGTCAGCTTAAAAGAAATCTGAACTGCAAAGTAAACTAAGGGGTGTAAAACTGGGGTACTTTGTTCTGTGGTAACTAGTGACAATTGGTAAGTATTTATAGTGAAAAACAAGTTTCCCATTGCCAAGTAGCTAAGGGTCACCAAGGAGTGGTGAACTGTAAGTAATGTAATTAAACATCATGCATTATACTAAACATTGAGAAATGAAATAAGAAAGCTGTTCATCTGACTGAGGGAGGGGTGCCAAGAGGCATCAGATGCCAGGATAAACATCAAGCTGCCTATCATGAGTAAATGACATTATTTCTAATTCATAAGCACTGTCGTCAGCTAGCTGTGCCATATACTGATTGATTGATGCTATCTGTCAATGCTTGGTGGCGTGATGATAGCTGTCATTCCAGGTGCTGCTAGCATTATTACTGATTGGATTTGTTGTCTGCTATACATGGCTGTTGGATAAGGCTTAAAATGGATAAATCATGTGTGCCAAGTTCAGAACATGCACGGCAAGGTGTCCAGAACCAATGCTGAGCCTGCCATTGATGCACCTAATTTGTGTGGGGTTCTATCAGTGCTAGATGATAGCATCTTGGATGCTATTTAGCAAGTTGTAAGTGCTGTAGTTTAGGCAAAGATATTAAAAAGAGAAAGAATAGCATAATATAATGTGCCTGTAGGTGGCACTGTAAACAACAAAGACAATAAAGACAAAGCTAATGCCAAACTTAGTGGCAAAGTTAGGACAAGCTAGTGCAATTTGAATGCTGAATGTAACTATATGCTCAAAGAGTTACTTATAATTCATCGTTATATACATGTGTAGTAGCTATCTTTCATACTATATACTACTGTATTTTCAAGATGAGTCTATTTGCAGTGCTATCAATTAGTGCCTCTTCTTGTGGTTCCAAATAATGGTGACCTATCAATAGCAACCTGCAGCACATGGATGATGGTGACCAATGGCGTTATGGCCCATTGGCCATGGTAACTCTAAACTGACTTAGAATTGTGCAAGTCTGCTCACTTTTCAGTATAATTCTGATTGGCCAGGCTCCTCCAGAGTATGGTTGGGAAATCCTTAACAGACACCATGAGTGCTAATGTTGGCACTAAACATTGTATCAATTTCTGATAAGTCAAAATGTCAGGCTTGAATATATCCTGTGCCATCATCATTGATTCTTTAGACTTCTGATTGAGGTGCCTTGTCAAATAGCAGCACCTAATGCTAATTCCTTTTGGAACTGATCAGGGTTTGGTCAGAGTCACCTCCCTGCCATCATGCTAGCACTATGAGTCCTAAGCCTCCTAAATCCTTGAAGTCAACATGTAATGTGTGCTGAAGAACTGATAAATGTTGAATGAGACTGATAAGTAGAGTCTGTAGCAGAGTGCCAAAAAACCAGAGATTTTCTGTGTCCAAGAAAGTCGCTAGAGTCTCCAGTCTGTCAAATGTCAGTAGGCCTATAATGTCCCTTGATGCACTCAGCCTGAGTAGAAGCCTATCACTGCACAACTAGTATCATACAACCAAAAGTATTGTCAATCCTGAATGATGTGCATGGTGCAACTGGAGTCAAGTATTATGGAATTGAAGTGAAGTGAAATTAAGGCAAAAGCCAGGGGGTCTGTAGAACTCACAAACAAAAAAAAGGAGGTAAGTCTGATGAAGCTCAAAGCAAACCCAAAGAAGCTTCAGGAGAAGAGTACAAGTGGAAAGCAGTATCTTTGTGTCATCTTCAACAATTATAGGTAATACAGAAGTATCAATTATGTCATCTAAAAAGAGAGGAGAAATAGAGGTAGGTTCAGTAACAAGTAAGGAATCTGTAACAGCAACATTGGCATAAGAACAAGAACTATGGTCCTGATGTGGTCAGTAAGACATAGTTTTGAGCAGACTTGGCTGTGGAGATGATGATGATGATGATGATGATGATGATGAATCCTTTTATTTTTTGAGATCTATTTTTATGTGCATATATTGCTTGGGTATTGTGTCCTAGGTCACACAGTATAGTGAGGTATAGTATTTTTTCATATTAAGACCCCAACTTATCTGCCGTTATTGTGCTGTCCCTATTTACTCCTGACCCTTCTACTCTCAGCAATGCTTGCTGGTGTTTAGTTGGTGTAGGTCTTAGAAGGCTGATTGCCTATTGGCTTCCTCTAAGCCATAACTCCCAGTAAGGCCCCACAATACTATAACCTCCCCTGCATCCAGATGGTATCTTCCAGAGATCAATCCTGGGATTTGGAACCCACAATGGTATGAACTAGCTGAGTAAGCCAATGACAGTCCTGCTGCCTGCTGGTTTAAGCTAACAATAAGCAGCTGATCAAATTAACTTTAACTCTGACCTCAACAGCCATGCCGACCCATCCGATGGACCACACATTATGTCAGCAGCCTGATCAAACTATTGACACCTTCTTTTCTCACCCACCCATACTAGGACATGCTTGGTCAGCAAGTTTAACCTCTTCCAATTCCATCCCACTGAGCAACCCTAACTATTTTTCCTGTTTTGGACAGAAGTGCAGTGGTCACATTGCTTCATCAAGTCATGTGTTGATTGGTTCACCCAACTACAGCCTGCACAACAAAGCCTCCCTAGTCAACACATGCAGGCAGTGGCTTTCTGGTGGCATTGAAATAACTCATGTGGTGTCTAAGGTGTTTTCCATATGAGCACGGTTTGAACTTATGTCCTCCCCACTTGAAAGAGCATGTGACCCCTGCTTCAGACCACAGTGGTGCCAGCTGAGCCACTGTGGCCCTAACTTGGCTATGGAGAAGAGACAGCAGAAGTTGAAGACTGAGAAGTAAAGAGTTAATGAGAAGAGGAAGGAGAAAGAACACATGAATTTGGGCAATTTGCATAGTGACTACAAATGTCAATGTTGATTTCAAGAATAGTATTCACAAGAGTAGAAAAATCAAAGATGCTATTAATATTCTGTTCCCAGGATTGACAAACCTCCTTGCAAACAAAATTGAAGGCCTTGTAGTCAGGTATACTATCTATGAAGCCCTGAATCTTCTTGTAAGGGGTAAAATCCCAAGGTGTCTTGGCTATCTGATTCATAGCAGTATGCCAAGTCTGAACAAAAAAAGATAGAGTTTCAAAACTGAATTCTTGACATGTTGAGCAGAGGTGGCACTGCTGACACTGAAACATTTCTGTAGAAATTCAAGAAGATCTCAAGCCATGTGAATGGGGAGATTGTGGGAACTACCATGGGCAGGAGATAGAGAATTGAAAATCTTGGCAAATAGCTTGCCTGAAAGAATATAAGAAACAGTATTGTTGTTGTGCCAAAAGACCTCATATGCATGAGATTTCACAGCAGTCTGATGAGGTGCAAGGCAGGGGAGTAGTGATCTTACAAGTTGGGTCATAGGATGCACCTGGAGGAAGTAGGAGACAAATGTGGCTATTCAGGCCCATCTGATCAATAAGCACTGAAGCCAGACTAACCCAATTTCCCTCAATGGTGCCCAGAGGTGGTAGTTTAAGTCAGAATGGAATTCCAAGTGGTCAGTATAGGGAGGAGAATATACACTCAGAGGAAGCAGATAGTAGAAAGCAAGATATGGATAGTGGAATGGAGAAGTTGAGAAGTGTCCACATAGGTCCACTGGTAGAGCAAGAGGATAAGTGTATGTGAATTCATGAGGCTAGAATGGGAGGACAGGAAAGTCCAGAGGAGCCTGAGGCTGAACTGGAGGTGGAGAAAAGGAGGGAACTAAAGTGGTGGAGGCAAGATGAGGAGAGAGAAAAATAGAGGGAGGGCAAGAAAGAATCAGTGGAAGAGAAAAGGAAAAAGTAAATGAGCCAATATGTGCAGAAGGCAAAGGGATAGAAGCAGAATGTGGAGTACAAAAAGAAGTGAAATTAAAAGAGGATGGAGTAGGAGGAAAAGATGTGGGAATTGGTGGAGGAACCAATGCAGAGCCCAATTGATGCTGACAAAAAATATAAGGGGAAACATGAGAGAAGTGAATGAGAGTTGGATTATAAAGGGCATGAGGTAAAGGTATATGCAAGCCAGATGGAGGTGGAGTTGGCATGTTGAGAGGATCTGGGACAAATAAATCATGCAAGGTAGAGAATATATGCAGTTGATGCAATGGAAAATGAGAAGAACAAGGGTGATGATTGCCCAAGACACAAGTATTGGAAGAATCCAAAGAAAAAGAATGAAGATGAGGTAAAAAATCCTGAAGAAAACCTGCAGATGAGGCTAGAGGGCCATGCTTATAATGAGAAGTGGGTTTAGACCACTGAGAATGAGAATTATCAAAAGGATTGGACATGATGGGTTGATAAAGGATGCAATGTGAAGGCACAAAGCAAAGGAAGTAAGAGTTGCTCTCAGCAGCTCAGATGGCACTAGCAACCCCAGAAGGGATGCCCATAACCTGCAAGACCAGAACTGGCAGCCTATATGACAGTAACAACCATCTCAGTATCTGTTGTGGACAAAAGAAACAACTATTTGTCATACCTATATGACAGCAACAAACTGCATGTATGATATGAGTAAGACTATATTAAAATAACTGCACTTACCACCTCACTGTCTGTCATGGATGGAAGAAACAACTGAGGTAGTAAATGCCACATCGATGTGTTGTACCTGTAAGTCATGTGATCATGAAATAAGCTGAAAGAACTAGAAGAACCCAGTGTAACAAAGGAGAAGGGAGAGGAAGACATGATGAGAAAATAAATACCTATATCTGCCCAGGATGCATAGCTACAGTGTCATTGATGAGTATAGTCAAGCATTATATTGAGGCCATCAATGTCAAACCATATTGTTTGCATATACTGTCTTTTGGCCTCAAAAGCTATGGCCTGAGCTGCCAGCTCAGACATAGATGAGCCAAGCCAAAGTCATTACCAAGCTGCCTCTGCAGCTTTTTGCAAGATTTGATAGGAGTTTGGATAGAACAGAGTAATCAAAGTTTTAGCGCCCAATCGGCTGCTGAGATGACCACTTTTTAAATTTTTTTCTTGAAGCGGCAAACATAGCTGTGGCTATAAGCAGCTGATGCAGAGAGTGGAGGGGATGGTGGTGGTGAAATAGATGATGCGAGTAGCTGACTGAAAGGAAAAATACATTGGTAGACTTAACGTTGTTTTGTTAACACTGCTAATTGCAACGTCATTCTCATGCAAGGGTTTTTATGAACGTAAATGGTCTAAGCTAAAGACGACCATTGTTCTAGTGCCTTGATAATGTCCTCTGAGACCCCTAAGGATGCATAGAAAGTGGTGCCTCCTGCTTGTGCTGAGTGGTCTCCAAATGAATGATCAATGAACGCAAACAATTTTGATTCAAACCATGCTCTTGTCAGAATGGATCTGTCCTCTCGTAGAAATAAAGCTCGACAAAAACTGTGAATCTTATCCCTGTTACTGACATACTCCTGCAACAGAGATACTGGATCAGCTGTCTCTTGATGAGTAAACAGTATATCAGTGCCACAAAAAAATGGGTTGGTTTTATGGTAGGGCAGATGATACCCTGCATATCCTCGCATGAACTTAACTGAGAAACGTTTTATCACTTTTCACCAATTGGTAGTTTCTTTTGCTGTCTTCTTGACCAACTCTCCCAATCTGTGACATGCATAAAAGCAACAAGACATTATAGTAGCAAAAAGGAAATCATCATAGTCTTTTGAGTGGCGTGCTGCATCCACAAATGATGAAAAATGGTGAAGCCATAGAGGTAATTTCCTATGAATTGGATCAGCGCGTACTTTTCTTGAACCTCTAATTGTAGCCTGAACAAGAGGATATGATCTATTTATGTCAAAATCTGGGTAAAAGTCATGAGTAAAATGTCAAAGTCCTGTGAGATATTTTAGCCCTGAGGCAATGTATTTCAAAGTATATGCAATATAATGAGACAGTGTCTGTGGTGTTGGGTCAAGAGGAATATTATGATTTATACAAAACTTAACGTAGTCCCATGCTCCTGTCATGTAATTACTTGCTGTTGATTTTTCGATTGCTTGAACCTGAAGATGAGAAGTGAGAGCATCAAGGTCCGTTAATGCTATTGGTGGGTGAGCTGTCTGTTTTCCATGTGACGACCCACCCAGCATGCTTAAAAGCACACTCTCCATTGTGTTGGCAGTAAGTCTCGAGGTGGCTCAAATTGGTGGATGCAATCTGCAGGGAATTTTCTCCTATACTCAGCAAAAAGTAGACATGATAACAGGTTGGCTTTGATGTTGTCTTTTTCTGTGATATGACAGACACGTAAATCAATCCCTGCTTGAAGAATTATGCCTGTGATGGCATGGACCACTGTGTTGTGTCGGGATTCTGTGGCTTCCAATGAGTTAAATACTGCTACCGAATCTAGGCTGTCTGTAAAGACAAGCAATTGACATGGTGGGTGCTCAAAAGCTGTAATGTGAGAAATTGCTGAAAAAATTGCAATAAGTTCAAGAAAAAAAATATCAATCTTTATGGACATATTGTTCAGTGCCAATTGATAAACAAATCTGTTTCCCACATATACAAATGCCATTTCCAATTTTAAACTCGCATCTGTCCAAACCACCATATCTGCTGATTCATTTGCCCATTTAGTGGTTTCTAGAAACCTGACTCCTATCGATTTCAGAATAATTTTGATCAACCAATTCATATCTGACACCACTTCCCGATTGAGGTAGATACCAGCATGCATAGTCTCTTTTCTGGCCATTTTTCAATATATTTCCATTAATGCTGGCCTGCCCCATGGTAGAACGTTAAGCAGCCAATTCAAATGGCCCCCTAACCACTGCCAGTTCCATAAAGATAGTCAATGAGAAGGGGTGTCAATGAATAACTTGATCTTTGAGACTATATCAGCTGTCAATTCGTCAGTGAGGGTAATAGTACCATTGTTTATATCAATCCAGAATCCGATAATCTTCAACATTTCTCTGAATTCCTGTTTCTTTTCTTCCCAGGGGCATCTGATTGCATCCCAAATGATCAAAAGTTGAGCTTGTCCCTGTGGCCGTGAAATCCCTTGATACTTGACCAGTTTATTCTTCATTCCCCATGAATAAAAGTTGTCTATAAACACATGCAGGTCCCTTATGTTCAACTTTTTTATTCTGACCCAACACATTAAAGATGAAACTAAAAACCAACAATGTGGAGACGCTCTGTTTCCAAAAACGAGGTGGTGCATGATGTACCAGATTCCATCAATGTTAACAACCTGTTGAATCTGCCATAATGGATGAGCTGGCAAGTTCAAGAAGGTGCTTGCTACATCCGATTTCCAGGTAACCAGCATTTCCATGGGAAAGCTACGTTTTGCATTGTACATTGCCTGACCAAAGGTCCGCATATCATTGTATTGGACCTTTGCCTCTATTTTTGGAATACCATTGTTCAAACCTGATGCTGAATGATCTGTGATTACTCATGCTTTATTCTTCTGCCAGACAACAAATAACGGAGATGATTTCATGCCAGGGAGGAGGTCCTCCAGTCCATCAACCCTTGACCATCTACCTAAGCTGACTTTTTTGTCATGGAATGTTTTTATAGCCTCAAGGTCCTCTTCTTGTGATGCGTAATTTGATAATGAATCATCAGCTTCAGTCAACCAATCCCCCTCATTGAATGGTCAAAAACTCTCATGTAAACTCCTCATTACTGATTTAACAAAGAGTTGATTGGGATGATCCCATAAAACTCATTTGAACTTGTCCACATTGAACGGAGTTTTGACACGTATGTTCTGTCATAATATTTCTAATGTCGCCTTATAAATTGGACTTTCTAATAGATTGAGGAGGTGATGGAAGTGGGGGAGCGGTTTTGGTATTCAATGCTGATGGCGAGCTCGGTATGTCTGTCATGTTATCATCCCAAACAAACCCCCTTTTGAATCTCTGCCCCTCTGTCATAGTCACTTCTAATAGTTTTTTTGTCCCTACACTCTTTAATGACCTAGGACATTGAGCTCTAGCTTTGCATGCCTTAGTTACTACCACTGAGTGAAGCTCTATATTGTTGTAATCGCTGATTAAGCTTCTTGAAACAGTCTTCGATATCTCTGGCTTTGTGAGCACCATAGCATTCACAGCATACATTATGACAGCAACCCCCCAGACAAGGATCTAATGTACATATCCCCAAATTCTAGTTTTGGCATATAGCCACCATTCTTTTTCTCAACTCTGACAGTAGCAATCCCTTGCGTTTACTCCCTGACAAAGATGATGACACACTAAGTAATTGAGCCAGGAATGGCACGTGAAGCTCCTTGTTGTCATCCATATAAAAAGGATTACGTGCGTAATGATCTCGCATATCAGCATTGAACTGAATTGCAATAGGTGCTCTGTTCAGAATTGAACAACAGAAATCCAAAATTCAAATCCTATATTTAGCAAGCTCCTTTTTCCAATGTGGGTAGAACATAAGGACTGCCTCCATCCATGCATCAAAGGTCCTGATCCAATCCCCCTCTATAAATACTGGTTGCTTAGCTGTTGCATAATCTTTCTTGATAAAGGAGAAACCTCCCGTAAAATCTTTCAGTTCATCATCATGATTGCATCTTTTATTGAAAGTAGCATAGAGCTTTTCAAAGTCGACATATTGATCCAAAATGACCAGTTTCCACATAGCACATGAAATCAGGTTCTTAAGATATCGTGATTGACCAAGATCAATGAGAGCATTGACCACCTTTTCTTTTGCGTATTCTTGCTGCAGACCCCAGGTTTTAGCCAGGTGGGGATCTTCTAAAACGTCCTTTTGGTATTCCGTAAGATAAGGGGCCACAGCCAAGACAGACTGAGGAATAGACTTGTGCATAGTGGCTGACTTTTGATCTCCCAGTAAGTTGGCCAGTTGCTCAAGAGTAATTGCTGCCGGTGATGAGCTCCCATTATAGATGACCACGGATAGCGCCAACACAAGCACCTCACATTGGCACACTGGGACCACCAGGAGCAGCACGTCTTAGCGCTTCAGGGGCTAATTTTTGCATATTTTTATGTTAATAACTCGCAGCTGGAGCCTCTAATTACTCCAGGACCACTCTTTATGGCACCATCTATTCTTAGCACTCCTCTTGACACCTTGCCGCACCTTGCCACTCACCCTTCAGGGCCATACACGGACACAGACACTTGGCACCCATGATGCTCTTAGCCGGTGGCAGCAGGAATGATGAAGTATTTTATGACAGACAGCTTGGAGTTTCACCTTAGCACCTGATGTCGCTTAGCTTCTTGCCGACTCAGACTGACAGCATGATTGTGGACTTTTTCACCATATAGTTTAATTCAGGGCATTTACTTACATATAAATACTTACTTTTTGTTAGTAGTACATAATCAATTTGGCAGTAGGGATTGTATCCCAACATTTTGGTCACCCTACGCAACAGACTACCTTTTGTTGACCGTGTCGGCAAGGGGACTCTGCTTTAGTTCTCTCTCACCCTTTCTGTCTGCAATCTCTTAGTGCCTTGCAACTACGGCAAGGCATTTGCGCTTAGATCTGCTAAGCAATCTCGTTATTTTATCATCTCTTTTAGGTGCTAACACTTAGCGCCTCTTAGTGACCCCTTTACAGTGTCTCTTAGCGCCTTTCCTTGGCGACTCTCTCCTGTGCTCCTTGGCGACTCTCTCTCACGCTCTCTAGCGCCTTTCCTTGGCGACTCTCTCTCGTGCTCCTTAGCACCTTTCCTTGGCGACTCTTTCCCGTGCCTCTTAGCACCTTTCATTGGTGATTTTTAGCATACTCTTGCCGCATTTTTGGGCCTTACATAAGTGCCAATTCCCCCTTTTCCTTACCTCCAACCTCTTGCCTACTGTGCGTTCTCTGGGACCTGTCCGGAACTCTCTCCCATACTTAGCACGCCTAAAGCTATATTGACTAAGTAGCTGTACTAGTGATAGTGCACCTTAGCGCAATTTGGGCGTCATCACCGGTTGAGCTGGAGGAGCAAGGGCATGCTCAAGCTTAGCCTGTAAAGCTTCCCATGTGGCAGCCTCAATTGCTTGTGCATGAGATGTTCCAGCATGGTCTCCTTCATGCTCATTATGTGGGGTGACCTCACACAAACCAGAAACAGGTTGCCTTGCTTTAGCGTTTTGCAACTCAACCCTTTGCCTAACCTCATTGACATAGTCCTGTGCCTCAACTGCGTTAAGTCCAAGTTCCTTAAGAGATTGCAGGAACTTGGCAATAGTGCATTTTTCTTCGACTGTCTCATCAATAACTCTCTGACATTCACCATGAATGAATTCAATTTGATTGTTTTCATGATTGACGACATCAGGATCTGCAGTAGTTTGCACATTGAGCTTGCACTGAGACTGAGGATCAGCGGATTGAGAACTTTTGACATGTTGGGTCATGGGGAATAAGTTCGATGATGAGATAACGAGTAAAGATGCATGAAGAAAGTAAGACTATGCTAATAAAAATTCTAGTACCAAGGGAAGTATGATTGAGTTTCATGATAGCACATCAATGCACTGGCTATCGCTTACTGTGAAGACCCAACTCGCGAATTATAATCAATTCTTTCATGCGAGCGTTCATCTATAAACTGCTTTGAATAATGAGATGACTGATCGACTGCTGACAACTGTAAAATTGACCTTACTTCTTAGAGTAGTGATGCCAAAAAGATGAGCAGGACAACTGCGATGAGGACAAATCACTACTCTGCGAAGGATGTCAGATTACTGATAAACTGTGTGTGAGCGACTCTGTGCTGACCTGACTGGGGACTGTGGTGGTATGGGTGCAAGGCCGTTGCACGACTGAAAGAAAATTTCTGCAAGACCATTGCATGGATTACAATGCAATCAACATGCATGTAACGCGACTAACTGAGACTTTGACCCTACTGTTTCCGACCCAACCTCTGCCAATGCCATGGCGTCGAATCGGAAACGGCCGCTGATGTCTTGATGGTCTGCGGATACGCCTGCTTGTCCGCGCAGAGGCCTCCAATAACGCTCCTTACCCTCGGAACCCGCGTTTTCGTCGATCTTCTCAGGCCAGGCTGGGCACAACACTCATCATCTTTTTAGACTTTTATTTATTATTTTTTGAACTTTTCAATGCATATATGTATAGCAATAGCTCTGTCACAGCATCAGAAAAAAATGGAAAGGAGCTATTTCAGTGACTGATTCCTTGCTATTCCAAGTTATGCATCTCGCATCAAAATGATTTTACGGTTCACCCTGTGATTGATTCTATCGGGATAAGCCGAGGATGGACACTGTATTTTTTCAGACTTTTCCCCATTAAGGCAAACCACCTTGAAGGTAAGCATAAACAATTCTTGATGTGCTGCGCGCCTGACTAGTATACTAACAGCGAGCCTGCTCTCTTCTTCAAGTCTCCACTCAGCTTGCTGAAGAAAGCGGTTCATCATGCCCAATAATTATCCTTTTTGGTATGTTTCTTTCCCAATGAGTTACAGTTCAGTTTTGACCGAATGTTTGTGATCAGGCTCGGAGGTCAGTACTCTGCACAATCACCGTACGCTCTTCATGACGATGTGTCTCTATTGACATTGCATATGTACAGGAGTTGCGGCCTCGAGTAAGAGTGCAAGTCCTCCCTCTGGTAAAGCGTATGTGCCTGACCATTCCCCAGTGGCCGCCAGTTGCACGCATCCCTTGGATTTGATCAAAGTGTAAGCATTTCTACGAGACTTACCTCGAGAGTAGCCTTATCCTCTTTCATAAGCCGAATGCAGACATTAGAATCTGGGTCCAGGCGACCTTCAATGAGATCTGTCCTACACGCGTCGATCGCACAATCGGGTATTCGAAACTTATACGCAGGTCTTACTGCATCTTTGATGCGTCAGATGTCATATTCTTTGGTTCGTTTGGGAACGTACGAGGAACTCAAAACGCGTCTCTCCAAAGACAGTACACCCTCGACGACGCGCTTGATTCTGGCGGCAAGTCTTGCTGGTGGTCTCGGTGGAATTGCTGGTAACCCTGCAGGCATGTATGAAATTTTATGTATTGCTTGATTTCTTATGAAGGCCTCCATCTTCGATAGATATCATACTGATTAGGATGACGAGTGATTCGATACGTCCACCGGAAAAAAAATTTAGATACAGGAATGCTGTTGCAGGTTTGATCAGTCTCATCAAGGAGGATGGTGTGAGAGGGTTAGCAAGAGGTTTAGGTCCCAATACTGTATGCTTGCTCATTTCCCGCCCTGTAACCATGCCCTCATCTCACTTTGATGCTAGACAAGGGCTGTCTTGATGAATGTACGTTATGTTGCCAAATTCCTGGAAGACATTACATTGCGCTGACCTTCGTATCTAAGGCATCTCAAGTGGTATCGTGAGTTATGTCAATTATACCAGCATCGAGCAAACGTGAAAACTGATTGTTAGATACGATTTTGCCAAATCAACCTTGCTCCGTTATCCGATCCCTCTCATCGACTGTCAGCTGCATGATAACCTTCTTCTGCATGTAATCGCAAGCACACTGGCTGGCACGGTAGCAACAAGTACGTTCATGTTTTTTTTTGTGTCGAGACATAGATAAATCTCGTTTACAGCCGTCTGCTCACCTGCAGATGTAATCCGATCACGTGTAATGGCTTCTGTATGTTCTCGTCCTTTTAGATCCTCTCGCATGTAGCTCATCTGCTCAGTCGGGAAACACAAGTATCTCTCATGTTCTTGTACAGTCTTTACGTCAAGAAGGCCCTAGGTTCCTTCTGAAAGGCTGGACTCCCGCTTTTACGCGTCTTGGACCTAACACTATTCTCATGTTTGTTTTCTTCGAGGTATATATTCAATTTCTACGCCGACGACTGCCATGCTGATTTTAAGCAGCAACTGAAGAAAAGTTGGAACAATATATTCTCATAGAAGAACCTTATGAACCCAGTCATATGAATCACTTTAGATCATGGAGGATTCCCCCTAGAGCCCTTTTTGGCGTTTGATTTGGAATATTATATCTCTAACGTTTCACTATCTTCCACTTATATTGAACGATAACACCGGCCATGGACAATTAATTAAACCACTTATTTGTATCTGTTTTTTCAGTTTTTTTCAGGATGTAATAGAATATACTTCCCGTCGACAAATCACTCAATTGCAACACATGGTATAACATAGGCGACATAAAACTTAAGTTGCAGTATAAACAATGATCTTATCAAGGTCCGCCGCGTAGTCTTCGAATTTTTAGTGGTAAATAAATCACAGAGAGGACTCAGGACTCACTGTTCTGTCCGGCACTGAACGTGATCGAATTGGCCCCGCTCCTTAGAGCGAGCTTCACTGGTATGGACAATAAGACGTGTCCTCCACCAGTGTTCGGCTGGTCTACCAGGATTGAAGCTCCACCATTGACGCTGGTGATAGAAGTAGTTGTTATCTAGGCGTGACCATGACACAACGATATATACTTAACAGTGGTGTTGCGCCAAGTCGAGTCACCTATAACAGAAGTCATGTATAAGTGAGTAGCTTGAGGTCATCAAATAAACGGAAAATTGAACCATTGGCATAATATATAGCAACCCATTGGGCGGTACCAGTTCCTTGAACATTGTTGATCGTTACAGATCCGCCGTGACCTGTAAATATGTTGTTGAGCAGAAAATTGGATTTGTCACCAACAGAATCAGACCAAGATAACCAACAGCCTTCCCACCCGAGAATGAAGTGTCCGACAGAATGGTTGCTGAGCCTGAAATGGTACCGCCCTCTGCCTCATAAGAAACACCGACTGCAGCCGTATATGTGCCAGAAGATAAATCAATACTCCAAACGTCAGTGTGAACAACTTGAGGAACGCCAGTCGACCAAGATAGAGGGAACCATATGTACCGGCTACTCCCCAAAAGAGACGGGCGCCAGCGATCTCCCATGTAGATGACAAGGTTGTTGTTTATGAACAGATCGAATGTATTTTGTGAGAAGTAGGTGCGGGTGGCCGCAGGGGCAATGTCTGCTTGGGCAGACCACGGACCTGCCAAAGACTAACAATTCTGTCACATTTTGAACGACTTTATAAAAAACACACTGACTGTGGCTTTAAAGAACTTGTTTGGGTTTGGGTCCCAACCAGACGTATGGGATGCAAACAAGTAATAAACCTGATATACGATATACGGTGAGTCGAAGACCTTATAGGCTATCAGCTCACGCCGTTCCTTTTGATTATTCCAGGAGCTTCTAATGTCGAAGCTACATCTGTCGAATGAGTCTTCGAGGAGGAAGTAAATGAGTATATAGCGGACCAGTGAGCACGCTAGTCTGAGATACAACATCATAGTAATCTTTATCAAGCTTAGAAATCTTGAAGTTCTGGTTATTATCAGAAGCGTAAAGGAGATAGTGGTCTGAACCGCTTCAGATCAATCACATCTCTTTGAGCCCTAGCCTGTCAGAATGGATGAAGATGCATACCGTCATCTAAATGTAACGCCGTTTAGGTCCAAAGAACCTGAAGAGGTAGTCACAAGAATTACCATCTTGGTAAAGACCCATATCCCGAGAATCCGCGCCCAGGGGCTTAAAACTTCCCCGATAACTATACGGCCCACATGGAGTTTTGGCTGTCGCCACTCCTACCTGAGCTAAGCCGTAGCTAAATAGCGGTCAACATAGGTAAAGCCTCTCGACATCTAGAGAACGAACTTAGAGCTGTCGGAATGAAACCACATCACGTATTCCGAGTTCTTTGAAAAAGAGTCTTAGCAGGAATGCATGTTCATGGTCAAATATGGTTTACAGCTTTGTTATAAACGACTGTCAAACTACAAGTCACAAATCATGCTCTTTTGACGTGACCTTTACGCACCTTTTGGACGCTCGACTATGTTGGAGGTGGATATGTTTGTTCCGGGAATCGGTACCAATGCATCGTTCTGGCGTGTCCAGGTCGTGAGGTCTCTTGACTGTAAATCATGCATTAAAACAAGAAAGAAGATACAAGGAGCGGCACTAAATAACCGTGTAACATGAAACGGCATGAAAAAGGGCGCTATTAAGGGATTTGTCTTCGCCATACCAGTAGTACGTAGAGTCGACCTATGACACATTATGTTTCGGGAGAATCCAAAAGAATCAAACGGTGAGACCTTCAAAAATCCTCCGCCATGTGCCTGTATGATGTTACCAGTCGTGTCTGTCCAGGCTGCACCGGGGACAATGACTGCGCCTTCAGAGACGAGAGCTGCGACAAGGGCAAGAAAAAAACAGATTAAGGACATTGTGCCGGAACGGTCAAAACACTTTGTACTTAAGCGATAGCATGAAAAATCGATGGTTCATGTGGCCTGAAAGGAGCGAGATACTTCCGCGATTAAGCAGCATGGGGAAAATCCCGGTCCCAGAAGAGATCACATTACGTATACGAGCTGCGCCGCGTGCCTTCGGCACGCAGCTAGCATCTCGTTGGGGGCTTCGCCCCCAAACCCCCCCCAACTAAGCCTCCACCCTAACCTCACTTCGTTCGGTTAGGGCTCCAAGTATGTATAAGTAATTCAGCCTCCACCTTAACCTCACTTCGTTCGGTTAACTTCGTTCGGTGCTAAGGCCTCAACCTCACTTCGTTCGGTTAAGGCCTCGGTATTTCCCAACTCAGTGCTCAATCCGGCCTCAACCTCACTTCGTTCGGTTAAGGCCTCGGTATTTCCCAACTCAGTGCTCAATCCCGGCCTCAACCTCACCCGGCCTCAACCTCACTTCGTTCGGTTAAGGCCTCGGTATTTCCCAACTCAGTGCTCAATCCCGGCCTCAACCTCACTTCGTTCGGTTAAGGCCTCGGTATTTCCCAACTCAGTGCTCAATCCCGGCCTCAACCTCACTTCGTTCGGTTAAGGCCTCGGTATTTCCCAACTCAGTGCTCAATCCCGGCCTCAACCTCACTTCGTTCGGTTAAGGCCTCGGTATTTCCCAACTCAGTGCTCAATCCCGGCCTCAACCTCACTTCGTTCGGTTAAGGCCTCGGTATTTCCCAACTCAGTGCTCAATCCCGGCCTCAACCTCACTTCGTTCGGTTAAGGCCTCGGTATTTCCCAACTCAGTGCTCAATCCCGGCCTCAACCTCACTTCGTTCGGTTAAGGCCTCGGTATTTCCCAACTCAGTGCTCAATCCCGGCCTCAACCTCACTTCGTTCGGTTAAGGCCTCGGTATTTCCCAACTCAGTGCTCAATCCCGGCCTCAACCTCACTTCGTTCGGTTAAGGCCTCGGTATTTCCCAACTCAGTGCTCAATCCCGGCCTCAACCTCACTTCGTTCGGTTAAGGCCTCGGTATTTCCCAACTCAGTGCTCAATCCCGGCCTCAACCTCACTTCGTTCGGTTAAGGCCTCGGTATTTCCCAACTCAGTGCTCAATCCCGGCCTCAACCTCACTTCGTTCGGTTAAGGCCTCGGTATTTCCCAACTCAGTGCTCAATCCCGGCCTCAACCTCACTTCGTTCGGTTAAGGCCTCGGTATTTCCCAACTCAGTGCTCAATCCCGGCCTCAACCTCACTTCGTTCGGTTAAGGCACTCGGTACAAACTTGTCAAAGTATTATTGTAAGCTGAATTGAATTTTTCAGATTTTTTAAACATTTATCACTTTTAAAAAAATCAGTGTATCAGTAGCCTTTAAGTTTTTTCTGATTTTTCATTGATTTTTCTGGAAGTTTTTGAGTATTTTCTACCAAGATCTACTGGAAAACATACTAAAAAGACAATTCTTTGTTCAATCTTTTTGTTTTTCAACTCAAGTCTTAAATTCAACTTCAATACTATTATTAATTTGTTGATATTTTATGTTCTGAGTAGTTAAAAGCTCAAATACAATCTCAACCTTACTTTTTTCGGTGCAAGAAATTGAGCTCAAATTTGACTTCAACTCATTCAAATATTAACATTACATTGTTTAATATATAAAACATTAATTTATTAACTTTGCACTATATGAATCTTCAATAAAATATGCTCAGGACATACATACATTGGGTGCAGAGAATGACATTCTTTTGTAATCCAATTAATTTCAGAATTTGATTTAAATAGTTTTGTTACAAAACATTTTGACTGAACTTAGAAAAATAAGAAAAATTGCCACAGGAAGCTAGTTCTGGTTCTTAGGCTTAAAAATGACCAATATAGTCTCTCCAATACCTTTGAGAGCATTAGATCAAGTGTCATTCAAAATCTAATTACAATATTTTTTTAATAATTTTGACAGAAAGATTTAAATAAAAATCTGAACTTAATTGCATTATTTTCACTGTATTTTTACATTGTTTTGGCAAAAAATATCATTCCTGCACCCAGTGATAAAGAGAGGAACCAACAAAAAAACAAAAATGATTGCAGAACATGTGTATCATGCAAATTAATGCTAAACAATGGAAAGAGCCGAAAATCTGATGTGCACAGCCACAATTTCAAAGTCAGCTTATTTGATAAGCTGCTGACAAAGATTAGCTAAGATTTTGATATTCTGACAAATCTTAGGTCAGCGGTGCCAAAAAAGGATGAAGTTCACACGGGTTGTCCCATAATATATAGATAGAGCTACGATTCGTGCCTTCGGCACGAATTTCGTAGCTCGTTGGGGGCTTCGCCCCCAAACCCCCCCCAACTAAGCCTCCACCCTAACCTCACTTCGTTCGGTTAGGGCTCCAAGTATGTATAGGTAACTTAGCCTCCACCCCAACCTCACTTCGTTCGGTTAGGGCTCCAAGTATGTATATAAGTAACTCAGCCTTCACCCCAACCTCACTTCGTTCGGTTAGGGGTTCCAAATATGTATATTCATAACTCAACTTCTATCATGACTTACTTTCATTATGTCTTACTGGTTCAAGCATATGTTGTTAAAAAATAGAAAGTTCACATTTATCAAGAAATGATGTTACAATTCCAAGTTATATATATTCTATTAGATTTGTAAACCCAAAAAATAATGCTACAATTCCAAGTTATATGTACAGTATCAAGTTAGATGCTAAAATATAAAGTTAGTAATAAGTATATAATTAACAATCACACTTACATTTGTAAACCATTAAGAACTTCTTGATACACAATATTTGCAGTCGCTCTTGATGTATTTTCTTCTGACAAAATCACCTTGATACGATCTCCTGATGTGCATCGAGAAAGTGCAACATAGAGTTGGCCATGTGTAAAAACCGGTGATCGAAGGTCCAATCCAACATGCTTGACTGATTGCCCTTGAGACTTGTTGATAGTCATAGCAAAGGCCAATCGAATTGGAAACTGTCTCCTGCGTAATGGTATGGGCAAATCCTCTTCAGAGGCATCTAGATTGATCCTTGGAATCAAAACAGTTGAACCTGCAAACTTGGCATCTCCACTGATAATACGACATCTGAGGACTCTAGTGCTGATGTGAGTGACAATCATTCTTGTTCCATTGCAAAGTCCTTTGGTTGTGTCCAGATTCCTGAGAAGCATGACAGGAACTCCAATCTTCAAAGCCAGTTTAGCCAAAGGCAAACTACTGGCTTTCAAAGAGTTGAGATATTCCACAGGATATAATGCAAGGCCATCAGGATTCCTGTTATCAGAAAGAACAGAATCTGCACTCTGTAAGATCCTTTCTTCCCCTGGATACCTCTCTAGAACTTCTGCATTGATCTCCTCTATATCCGAGTTCTTGCCAGAGAGAATAGTCCGGTCCAGGTAATACTGATCATTTTGAGGATGACCAATATCAGGATATGTGGAAGAAATCAATCCAGTGATAGAATTGTCATCACAGATCATCCTTTCAGGCAGTTTGACTGTTTCTCCAGGTCCTAGATTTTTCCCTGCACCAACATCCAACAACCAAGCTGCATGAGCAATATTGTCTACAGTCTGCTCCAACCGCATATTTTGGACCAAGTAATGGACTTGAATATTATCCCAAAGTCGGCCCCTTTTGAGTGAAGCAGCAATCATCTGCTGTCTGAGTCCATGTGGAACCACTGGAAGAGTTTGCCTAAAGTCCCCTCCAAAAACCACAGTGACTCCACCAAAGGAAATGTCATTATCGAAGATGTCTCTGAAGCTACGATCGACAGAGTCAATGGCATTTTTGTGTTGCATTGGAACTTCATCCCAAATAACAACTTTGGTGCGAAGTATGAGCTGTGATAACTGGGTTCCTCTCTTGATATTGGCAATGGATGTGTCAAGAGCAGGAATGGGAATTTTGAATCTTGAATGAGCTGTCCTACCCCCTTCCAACAATAAGGCAGCAATGCCAGATGATGCTACACATAATGCCACATCTCCATGAGAACGAACTGCAGCAGCCAGAGTATTGCAGACAAAGGTTTTGCCACATCCTCCAGCACTGTGAATGAATAGCATCCTGCCCAAATTGTTGTTCACAGAATCCATGACAGCATTGAAAGTTTCCAGTTGTTCCACATTGAACTTGGCTTTGTTTCCCTCCACTCTTTGCTTGAGGTCCTCAACATCATAATTAGTTTCATCTTCCAAAAGTCTATTGCCTAGAAGATTGATCAGTATTCAAGTCAATCTCTTATGCAAATGCCAATTACCTGGAACTATATTCCAATTCTGTTGAGCCTCTGGCATGTTGGGAAAGTCTTTCAGAGTTTTTCCAAAATTCATCAAAGTGTCATTGATGAGATAAAGGCCATAGTCATAGACATCCTCATTGGTAAAGACTCGGTCCCTGTATTGCCTAGTATGTTCCAATCTGTGTCGAAGATCATCACAGATAGAATGTTTGAATTCGTCCCATAGACCCTCAGGAGTGGCAGGAGCACAGTGGAATAGAATAGTGCAAAACAGCTGCCTGAGAGCTGATCCTAGTTGGATTGGAGCAGCTTCAGTGAGACACTGCCTCCATTCTGCATCATCCTCCAAAAGACCTAGAGCCTTGCATGCTTCTTGATAAGTGGGATAGATATGGCCATTGACTGTCCTGAGATCAGCCCATGAAGTTGCATTGGTTACAACAGTCAAGAGCATCCTGAGATAGAACCTTTCTCCCTGTCTTGGTGAAGCAAAATACATCCTTCCAATTGCTGTCCCTCTCTGCCTCTCCTTCCAACTCCGTTTAGATGCTTCATAGACAAACTTGGTTGGAAAGTTCTGATAAGTGGTGTTATTATTGGGAAACCTGGTATTGGCTTCAAACCAAGCTGTGAGTGCAGTCTTGTCTGCATTAGGTCTAGCAGCCACCACCTGTATTGGTTCATCATCTGGGAAATAGACTTCATGCTGGTTTTCCAAATGCACAGGCAATCTGTACACTGAAGGATATTCAGCATGCATGTTGAATTCAAAGATGTGCCAGCAAGCCTCAGGAGCAGAAATGTATCTGGCATCCAAATGTTCCTTGATTTCATCCCTCTCCTCCCTAGCAATCTCCAAAGTTGTCCTATCATGGCCCTTGTAGATGTACTTGTGAATGTATTTGATTGCATCCACTGAAGCACAGACTTCCACATTGATATGACATTGGAATTTGGCTGAGAGATATGGATTGTATGGGACAACATTACGATTGTCATAACGACGACCATGCTTTTCAAAAAAGCGGCCATTGTTAGGTCTGGCATATTGGGGATAGCCATCATCACCATACTGTGTAGCTTCCTGAAATTCCTTGGGATATCTCTTGGAACATTTGCCATCTACCATGCACTTGGCATTGGGAAAATCTGCTCCACATGGACCATGAACCATATTGGTAGTAACAACCTAATAACAAAGGTCAGATACTGCATTGATAATTCAAGCAAAGCCAATACCTGATACAATTGAGGCTGAGTCACTGGATCAGGAATTTGAGCAGAAACAATAGTGTCCACATGAGCTGCATCTTTGATCTTGTCATGATGATGGAAAAAGATTAAGATATGTATATGTGGAAGTCCCCTCTTTTGAAATTCAATGGTATGGACAGATGCCACACATTTTCCAAATAGACCATCTTTTATGTCCTTCAAAAGAGCATTCTTCTTGAGTTCAAATACTCTGGCAACAATATCTGGACGGTCAGAAGCTGTTTGCCTCTTTCCATTAACCATAGGTTCCTTTAGCAGAGCCTCTTCAATTTCTGGCCACTTTGGATTGGCAGTCATGGTGATGAAGAGATCTGGTTTATGGAAATGCCTGCAAATAGCCATAGAGTCCTGGAATAATTGCTGCATGTGTCGTTCACTTCCAACATGAGAAGAGGGAAGGACTACCCGTCGGCTTTGCCTGCGTAAGTCTTCATCTCCAGCAGCCGCATCGACCACCCCTTGATACACTTCAGCCCTAATCTTCTTTTGATTGTGCCGGACCCAATTGAGCTTGTTCTGCTCAGTTGATGCCCATGCATCCACAACATATTGCTGAAACAGTCTGCCACTCCAAAGCAATGCAGCATTAGCTTCCAAAGCTCTTTGCTGCAGCCTATATGCATAATATGCAGTTTGGCTAACTTTTTTGGCTCTTTGTTCTCCTGCTGGTCCAAATTGAGATTGAATATCGGTGTGAAATCCAGGTTCTCCAGTTGGAAATATGATAGTGTAATGCAGAGGAGTGTAATAGGGGTGTAGATGGCTGATTCGCTTCAATTGACCTCCATGCAGATGCAGGACTATGTCACGGTGATCTGATCGTTCTTCAGAACCATCTCCTGGTATAATTGCAGCAACTCCTTCCTGTTCATTAGGGTTGTTATAGCGTTGATGGTCTCCAAAGTCAGCCCTCAGTTGAACAGAAAGCCTTTGTGGTTGGCCTTCAGGTACTTCTGTCATAATCTGCTTTGCAAGCTTGTATAAGCCAATAAAGGGATTGACTCTATGAAGCATATCCTGCAAAGAGGCCATTATCTGAGGATCCAATCTAGGATTGCTTCCCTGACGAAAAGCCAATTGTTGATTGTGATCGTAGAAGTAGAGTTGTGCATACACAGGATGATTGCCTTCAGTTGGAAGCAAAGCACCTGTCAGATGATGGAGCTCTCCATTAATCCTAAAGCTGTATGGTCCTGGAGCATTCGTAATCGCATGGTCAATTTTGACTCCCAGAGATGTAAATGCAAAGGCTGCATTGTATTGGCGAATAGATGCTTTGAAAGCATCAGAAAGAGCATGATGGCCTTGAAGTAAGCCAAGCAGTTCTGGTGGAGCGTCTGCAAGTCTGGGCAAATCAATCTGGCCTTGTAGACAGCACATGCCAAATTTTGTATGATGTCTAGTAGAACTGGTGAGCTTTTCAGCATCCCAGTGTAGAGCCTGACAGTGTGGACATATGACATCCATAAGACCAAGATAATGTGCTGAGGGTTCATCTATATAAGGCTGTCTTCCTCTTGGAAGAGCATTGATGCCTTGAATATGATCAACCCTTTGTAGGATGGGAGGTGCTGGTAGATTTTGCACAGGTGGATCCACATATTCTAAGTCCTCCTCTATATTCTCAGCAGGATCATTATTAGGCTGTCTTCCTCTTGGAAGAGCATTTATAGGTTGTTGTAGAATGGGAGGATGAAGAGGAGGTTCCAGTTGCTCTGCTGCTAGATTTGGCTGTCTCCTATTGTCAACAGGATCATCCAGATCTTGAGCATCTAGATTGTCAAAGTCCTCCTCCAAATCAGCTGCATGTTCTTGTTCCCAGCCTTCTAAGATCCTTTGAGCCCTAGCCTCATTCAAAGGCCTATATTCAGGATTGAGATCTACATCCTGTTAATCTTTCTTAGTCAATGCAACATCTGAAAGTTATCTTTCTCTCACCTCTGGCTGGTGTAATATCTGTAGTTGTCTTCCTTGCTCTCTGAGCTGTTGTTGCTCATGCAATACTGCTAATGCCTGTTGTTGCCTCTGTTGCTCTTGCAATACTGCTAGTGCCTGCTGTCGTCTATCCTGCTCCTCAGCTGCAGCAATATGCCTCAACCTTTGTTGGTCTTGCAATGCTGCTAATGATTGTGCTTGTATAGGAGCAACCTGCTGTCCCTCTCTATTCCTAAGTGCAGGTGGCAGTGGCAGTGGCATTGTGAAGTTTGGCAAAGCAGCTCTATGCAAAGCAGGCATTCTAGGTATAGGATTCTGTAAAGGAGCATCCCAACCTTCAGGCAAATGAGTTTCAGGTATACTCATAGCAGTCCCACCAACTACAGGCTGATTGACTGATCCCACTCTATGATCTCTTCCATGCACAGCAGCTGGTAGAGGTGCTACTATTGAAGGCACATAAGGAGCTCTATGTGCAGGAAGAGGTAGAGGTGGTATCATTCTAGGAATAGGATTTTGCAAAGGGGCATTCCATCCTTCAGGTAAATGAGTTTCAGGAATAGCCCTAGCAAATAGATCCTCAGCAACAGTTGGTGGTCTAACAGGCCTCCTCAAAGAGCTAGAAGTATTTCCTCCAGAGCTTGAACCAATCTGATTATTTCCCCCAGTTCTCATATCCCCCAATCCTGTAGTTCCAAGTTGTACATCCTCAGATGCAAATAAGTTCATAGCAACAGTTGGTCCAATAGGCCTTCCCAAAGAGCTAGAGGCAATCTGATCATTTCTTCCAATTCTCATATCCCCAGTTCCCATATCCCTAGTTCCCATATCCCCAGTTCCCATATCCCCAGTTCCATAATGAAGTGGTATAACCACTGAAGTAGATCTTCTACTTCTATTTGCACGGCGCTCATCAGGATCAGTCATTTGTAACTGTTGTAGCCTGCTTTGAATCCTAGCCTGCTGTCTTTGACCTTCAGGAGTACTGGGTCCATTATTAGAATGAGTAGTTGAAGATTGCCTGAAAGAATAATTTTTTAAGCATTTTCATAGCTTAAAACCATTGAAAGACACTTACATGATGAGTGTATCAATAGCCCAAAGTTGTCAAAGTGTTACTGTAAGTTGAATAGAATTTTTCTGAATTTTTTTGAATTTTTTAAGCATTTATCAAGCTCAAAAACAATAAAAATCACTTACTACAATAGCCCAATGTTTCACTATAAGCTGAATTGAATTTTTTCTGAATTTTCTGTGATTTTTTCGGATTTTTTAAGCATTTTCTAAGCTCAAATACATTAAAAATCACTTACAATGATCAATCAATAGCTGAATGTTGTCGAGCTATTGAATGTTTGTTAAGAATCATCAATCAATCAATCATTACTTACTTTGTAGTTGAGTGTGAAAATTTCGCTATAAAAATGTTTGTTAATGGTCATCAATCAATCAATCAGTCAATCCTTACTTTGTAATCAAATTTCGAAGTTGTAGCTAGATCAATCATTTATTAATATCTATCAATCAATCAATCAATACTTACTTTGTAATCGAGTTTCGAAGTTGTGCTAGAAGAATGGTTATTAATATTTGTACATCAATCAATCAATCAACACTTACTTTGTAGTGTAGTTTACTCACTACAACGTTGAAACCGTGGAAAAATTGGTGCTGTTTGGTTTAAGAACACGCGAGGCGTGAAAACTGGTGTCCACTAAATCGCGTTTGGGCCTCGGCCACATCCACAGACTCCGGACACCTTCCACATGTGTCCGAGAGATAGCATACATTGAAACATTGAATTTTTATTAAATTATATTTAATATACACCTTTTTTTTTCTTATCTACTGAAAAACAGACCGAAAAACAAACGAAAAAGGCAATTCTTTGTCAGCCTTAGTCAGAACTGACTAATCAGATCAATTCCCAGGCGTCGTCGCATATACTATAGACGAGCTACGATTCGTGCCTTCGGCACGAATTTCGTAGCTCGTTGGGGGCTTCGCCCCCAAACCCCCCCAACTAAGCCTCCACCCTAACCTCACTTCGTTCGGTTAGGGCTCCAAGTATGTATAGAGAACTCAGTGCTTCCCCCCCAACTAAGCCTCCACCCTAACCTCACTTCGTTCGGTTAGGGCTCCAAGTATGTATAGAGAACTCAGTGCTTAATCCCAGCCTCAACCTCACTTCGTTCGGTTAAGGCCTCGGTTTTCACAACTCAATGCTTAATCCCAGCCTCAACCTCACTTCGTTCGGTTAAGGCCTCGGTTTTCACAACTCAATGCTTAATCCCAGCCTCAACCTCACTTCGTTCGGTTAAGGCCTCGGTTTTCACAACTCAATGCTTAATCCCAGCCTCAACCTCACTTCGTTCGGTTAAGGCCTCGGTTTTCACAACTCAATGCTTAATCCCAGCCTCAACCTCACTTCGTTCGGTTAAGGCCTCGGTTTTCACAACTCAATGCTTAATCCCAGCCTCAACCTCACTTCGTTCGGTTAAGGCCTCGGTTTTCACAACTCAATGCTTAATCCCAGCCTCAACCTCACTTCGTTCGGTTAAGGCCTCGGTTTTCACAACTCAATGCTTAATCCCAGCCTCAACCTCACTTCGTTCGGTTAAGGCCTCGGTTTTCACAACTCAATGCTTAATCCCAGCCTCAACCTCACTTCGTTCGGTTAAGGCCTCGGTTTTCACAACTCAATGCTTAATCCCAGCCTCAACCTCACTTCGTTCGGTTAAGGCCTCGGTTTTCACAACTCAATGCTTAATCCCAGCCTCAACCTCACTTCGTTCGGTTAAGGCCTCGGTTTTCACAACTCAATGCTTAATCCCAGCCTCAACCTCACTTCGTTCGGTTAAGGCCTCGGTTTTCACAACTCAATGCTTAATCCCAGCCTCAACCTCACTTCGTTCGGTTAAGGCCTCGGTTTTCACAACTCAATGCTTAATCCCAGCCTCAACCTCACTTCGTTCGGTTAAGGCCTCGGTTTTCACAACTCAATGCTTAATCCCAGCCTCAACCTCACTTCGTTCGGTTAAGGCCTCGGTTTTCACAACTCAATGCTTAATCCCAGCCTCAACCTCACTTCGTTCGGTTAAGGCCTCGGTTTTCACAACTCAATGCTTAATCCCAGCCTCAACCTCACTTCGTTCGGTTAAGGCCTCGGTTTTCACAACTCAATGCTTAATCCCAGCCTCAACCTCACTTCGTTCGGTTAAGGCCTCGGTTTTCACAACTCAATGCTTAATCCCAGCCTCAACCTCACTTCGTTCGGTTAAGGCCTCGGTTTTCACAACTCAATGCTTAATCCCAGCCTCAACCTCACTTCGTTCGGTTAAGGCCTCGGTTTTCACAACTCAATGCTTAATCCCAGCCTCAACCTCACTTCGTTCGGTTAAGGCCTCGGTTTTCACAACTCAATGCTTAATCCCAGCCTCAACCTCACTTCGTTCGGTTAAGGCCTCGGTTTTCACAACTCAATGCTTAATCCCAGCCTCAACCTCACTTCGTTCGGTTAAGGCCTCGGTTTTCACAACTCAATGCTTAATCCCAGCCTCAACCTCACTTCGTTCGGTTAAGGCCTCCGCATTTCACAACTCAGTGCTCATTCCCAGTTTTCCTCAACTCTCAGAGCATTATTGTAAGCTAAATTGAATTTTTCTTGAATTTTTCAGATTTATTTAAGCATTTATAAATCTCAGAAAAACTACAATCAATGTATCAGTAGACCTTGAATTTTTTCTGATTTTTCAGTGATTTTATCTGAATTTCTTAAGCATTTTATACACACATCTACCAAAAAACAAACGAAAAAGGCAATTCTTTGTCAGCCTTAGTCAGAACTGACTAATCAGATCAATTCCCAGGCGTCGTCGCATATACTATAGATATTGCATACAATTTGTAAGATAGAAGTTTGTATCAATACGCCGATGCGGACCGAAGATTCAAATCATACAACTAGCGACCACCAGAGAAACGAAGATTGGCAGCCCGAGGTAGACAGAAGTCCTCAACTCGGTCGCGTGGTTGGACTCAGACACAATGTAAAGACCCACAGCAACAAGGAGAAAGATAATTTTCTGAAGAAAGACTGGAGTGAAACACAGTATAATTGCTGGATAGCAACTTTCTAATTTCTAAGAGCCTGCCCAAGACGGGGCTGAACGTTTTTTTTTGGAGTAGCGTGAGGCGGCCAACGCCCTGGGCGTCTCCCCCTCACCCGCATGGCTGCACACCTGGGGTTCATACCAGGTTACTTGTAGAGTTACGGTGTAAGTCCTCAGTCACTCCAAATATATGTTGTTGACTGAGTTTATTCCCGCTACTTTAGCAGTGGTCTATTTTCGAGCGCGTTCCGGGAGTGACCTGTAACTAGCGACCACAATAGGTCTAACTTTCCGAATATATTTCTTTCAATTTCTATTCCATCTACATACAAAATCCTTGTGATGGGCGAGAGCCCCCTTTCCTGAAAGCGGCTAGCTGCCCCGCAGGAAAACGACCTAACTGAGTTCCCGACTAGGTGAGCCTCCCCGCAAATAGGAGAGTGGTCTGGGATTCATCCACGAGTCAGAACGAATCTGAGCCCACCCTGGAAGACGAAGGCCACTCAGCACGAAGTAATGAATCCCATTCCAGAGACTACGATCTATCTAGGTAAGACATGACAGGGCGTAAGATTTCGACATATATAGGTGCAATAAGCTCAAGTTGACGCCAATACCTCAGGAAGGCGTCGGAAGTCCAACGCCCCATCGTCTTAACCACATCAGGAGGAACACCCTTCAAAAGCAAAGCTGTTGTACCACCGATACGGAAACAGTGTCCTGTAACTTTTGGCAAACCATTACGTTCCAAGATCGGGTTGACAACCAGGAGTAGCTTTCGTGTCGTAAGCCCAACCTTCTTCCCCTTGTCATTGAAGTAACCACAGATTGGTTCGGCACTAGAGGTCGCGTTGACGCGAGCATGATTTGATAAAGCCGCAATAGGATCAAATTCGTCCTTTTGTCTTGTGACAATTACAGTTTCCCCATTTCGACCCGAAGTTTTTGTACGTGGCAAAAACAGAGAACGTGTTCCAGTGTCGTTAGGAAGTCCGAGGTTTTCCCAACGAGGAATTACGGAATTATCAAACCCCTGTTCACGAGGGGGAAGAAATTCACCAAGGCGAATTTGGCTCCACAAAGATGTCGTTGTAACAGCCCATATGCAGGCGTGCAACGGATGCGAGAGATCCATGTTCCCTCTAATGATACCCAACATTTCCAATGACACAGGAGGATGTTTCTCCTGAAAGGAAGAGTCTGGCCGGAGATTCTCAGCACCCCGCAAGGTGTGTTTAAGCCTGACAGAGCCTGGCCAAGGCAAGTCGTGCTGGATATGCCATGCACGCAAACCAGAAATCTTGTTAGACACTGCTCGTCCCGACAATGATCCAGCCATGGACGCTGCGTAGAAGCAGAGAAGCTCTTCAGAGGCAGGCAGGGCTGAGATTTGGGAAATGTGATGTCGGTTGCAAAAAGTTAGGAATGCGGCCACCGACGAACTATAACGTTTGGAAGTGGAGGGTGCCCGGGAATGAGCAATCACTGAATTGACAAGATATCTCTGACCAGCCGATGAAGATGCAGAGGAACTCATATGGTGGACACTCTGTGAGGTATTGATTGACACAGGTGTCCGGCACTTGTGATTGTAAGCCCTTCCACAAAGATGAGCTGTATGGTTGATACCTGTGAGATGAACGTGCCGTATTTTCTCGACGACTACATTGTGGGAACAGCACCAAGTGGAGAGGCATAGTGTCGGTGGCTGACTATCAAGAGTGTTCGTACTGAATTAAAAACATGTGTCGATACACGTAATACATATACAACAATAGGAGTCCATTGGAAACGTGCAAGAGAGAAAAGATGAACATGGTGATGCGAAATGTAAAGTGTACTATTAATTAAAAAGTAGTCTAAACGAAGTCAGACTAACTTTTGTGTAATTTCGACTTTAATTCACAATGGCTCGTGGGGCAAAGTTGCGCGCACTGACACTTTGTAAAATGCAGTAGAGTTTTAATTTTTATTGTTTTAATTTGACTGCACTTAAAAAGTCACACTCGAAATTGGGAGCAAATAGTATTAATACTAATCCCGAAGTCAATCGCGCTGCGTAAGGCCTAAGACGTCCACTCCCTGGGGACTCCGAGCCGTGGCAAGTTGATTGCTTGCCCGACTCCCCCGAAATCTTTTTATATGCTTCCCTTCTATGCACGGACCATCGCGTACTCGCGCGGCAACGAGCTGATTCGTGGTGTTTCGCAGGTTCGGTGACTCGGCGTGGTCGTTACCGGGTCTGGGCACCGGTAGAGGTGTTTGCCGTCCCTCTGTGAGGCTAAACATTTCTCCATCGACTTTTCCGGCTAAACCCTGTTTCGGCTTCTTTCCTCACTTCTCTGTTCCTCCCCTTCTGCCTGAGCCATCGTTTTCGTTATTTCGTGGCTTGTGTCATATGCCCGAGGACGTGGTTGAGGGAGGTCTCGATAGTGGGAGAGAACTCGGATTTTTAACGTGTGATGGCTGATGTCAGTGAGATCTCGGGGTTTGTTCCGAGATCTCACTGTGCCGAGCACCGCCACCATCGGCTATTCTCCTTGTGATCAAACTCTAATTGCTTGGATGCACACTCTGCTAACTGTGTTCTTTTGGGTCACCATCTTCTAGCTGGGGTTTTTGAGGTAAGGCTCCCGATGTCTACAGTTTTCAACGCAATGCTTACGGTTTTCAGCATTTGTTTTGTGAAGGATATATTTGGGAGCCTCTGACACCTGTTTGTCTGCCTCAGTTTGAGGCAGACATATCAATGGTGATTGATGCTATTAAGGGGAAGTGTAACACAGCAGAGAAGCTAAAGTTGTTATAAAGAATTTTGTTTCAAACAGACAATTGGCAGAATCTGACGACATTGTGCACATAACGAGTCAAGTAAGAAGGAACGTGGCGGATAAGAAAATAAGAGGCTGCAGAGAGGAAATTGTCCATGAGAAGGCCTGTCTGCCTTATTTTCTTCTGATGGAACCCAAATTGTTGAAATCCAGATTGAATGTGATTGGAAAAACGTTGACAATACGACATAAGATTGTGTTTTGTTGTATGCTTCATGAATGTCCAGCAGCCAAGGCTCCAACTACGCCAGCATTATCCGATTTCAGAATAATGTGACAGTTTGTATGCCCCACCTTAATCAAAGTGCGAACAGCAAGGTCGACAGCCACCATTTCTGCCTAGCCAATGTCACGGCCATCTTCCTTCCAGTCCAGATGTAACTGCCATGCTAACCATCTGTTATCAACCATTAGCCCTATTCCCCAGGAGGTTGACGCATCTACAAAAACATCAATTGCCAGTGGGTAGGGGGGTTGGAGAACATGTGAACCACTCCACACATGTTGCAGCTGAAAGCGCCACCAGGCAATATCATTGAAGGCCACGGCACCAGGGCGATGAGCCACAAAAGGACTACACTCTGATGGAAAACTTGCTCGCAAGGCAAAGAAGGAAGGCAAGTGTGCATGGCTTTGAGGTAGCACCAAGCAGATGTGATTGAGCGTGCTGATAAGAGATTCCATCATTTTCCAGGTTACTTTCTCCCCCGACTTCCATTTCTCCAGTTTAGCGAGGTATTTAATGCATTTTGAATCCGGCAACTCAACTATCTTTCTGTCAAGGGACCAGAAGAAACTGATATATGTGAAGTTTGACACAAAGGGTGTGTGTTTTTCTTTAGACCATGGCCACCCAAGATCGTCCAAAATGGAATGAATGAGGGTCTCATCATAGGAATAAGCAAAAGGGGCGACGAATTGGTGAGGGTATCTGAAGAATACAAAGTCATCTACCCACTTCAAAACGTCATTGACCCCTTGATGCAAGAAGATTTTAACAATGGCATCTGCTATGTGGCCAAACACCCCCAGGCACCAATGAGGCTCCGAAGTTCAATCGTAAGTCATAATGAATGTTACCATCTGTTGAAATTGCAAGTTTAGGCCAGTTCACCAGCCTTGTAGTGTTGGTCGGGAGACTATACAATTGGGTCAGCTTGAATATGGTCACATGACTTATAGTTACAACTTCACATTGACGTGTCAAACAGCCTCAGTGGTTTTCTATCATCATTGATTGACTCTGAGGCTGTAAGTGACTGTTTCTCATACTTTATGATTGATACATATCTAATAGCTTATGACTTAGTGTTACATTGCTATTAGGTATAATCTTAGTGGTTTTCTATCATCATTGATTGACTCTGAGGCTTGTTATGTTGCTATTAAATCGTGCATTCTCTCAGGCTACTAGATTGGTACAACAGGTTATGGGCATCTTTTAATGGATTGCTTGTACTATCTTTGAAGCCAGAGACCACTCCTTCAGTTTATTCATCACATATAATTGGTCTTGTGGAACATATTCCAGTTGTTATTCCACTTTTCAGGGTCATCACAATGACTGATCCTTTTCATCATCGTCTTTATTCTCCAGTAGTGTTGTCATCTTCAAGACCGATGCCAGGGACCTCTTCAAATGGTGCCAACATGCAATCAACTTTTATTTGTCACTTGCCTCCGCATATAGCCAACTTTCCTCCTGACTCAGCGAATACTTTAGTCTCAACTTCACATACAGAAGCTCCAGAATGTTTTCATTCTTTCATTCCTCATGCAGTGTCTAATTTTTCCACCTCTTTTCATAATCACTCACCAATTACACCTACCCCAGCACCTAATGTTCTTCCTTCTCATCCTTTACATGCTCCTACATCAGTTTGTGTACCTCATGCTTCTCCTGTACTTCCTCACATTCCTACTGTAGTGCAAGTTAATCCTTGTCCACCATCTGTTCCTGTTAATCACTTGCACAATGCAACGTTTACACCTCCTTCTCCCATTCCGAATTTTTATCGTCCTCCTTCAGTTTTTGTCCACCCTTTCATTCCTCCTTTTCAGCACAGGTCTTCTCCAACTCCACTTTCACAACCTCCTTTTGCTTTCTACAACACTATGCCTTGGCCTGTTGCTGCTCCAATCCCTATGCCTCAGCCTGCTGCTGCTCCAATTCCCATTCATCAACATATGAACAACACTCCGGTTCAACAAGTTCCTCCTCAGTTTCTTGCCCAACCATTGAACAATGTCCAGGTTCAACAAGATCCTCATCAATTTCAAGCACAGCAGGCTGCACATCTTCTGCATCAAGCACCAATGCCTGAACATTTCATGGGAGTTTTTCCTTTGCATAATCAATTCGTTGCAGCCCCACAATATATTTCTGTTGTAAATCAGCCTATAATTCCTCTGGCCAGGGTAGTACCTCAGGTACCTCCGAATCATTATGATGAGATCCATCTCCCAGTAGCTCAGCCAGATTACAATCATGCCTACACACCAGCAATTGCAATTCCCAATCCGGTACCTGCACCAGCTTCTACCAACTTCAAATTGCCCCCTTTTACCATGATTTCCTGCTTCATGTCTTCTGCCAACTGGGGCTTATGGATAAATCCTGTCATGACACTTATCAATCATCTTGGTCTCAATGGTCACGTTTGTCCATTACTCCTGATGGGGGCACCCTATGATCCTATGTGTCGATTGGCTTTGCCACCCCCCTATCCACCACACTTGACAAGGGAAGACTCACTGGCTTATGAGACGTTCTGGAAGAACAATAATTTTTGTTCTTATATCATCTCAGGACGTCTGTCTGCCAAATTTTCAATTCCTTACCTCCGGTGCGAACTGGTTCATATAATTTTCCAACATGGATGGTGCATGATCTCCTAGACTTTCTCCATAAACGTTTCAGTGTTGGTAGTGCAGCTTCTGCCCAGCGTATAAAGGATTCTGTGTTCAGACTTACCTGTGCACTGAATACTATACCAGCCTATGTTCAAGCTTGGCAGATAGCAGTAAATCAACTCTCTACCACTCCATGGGATTTTACCCAGTACAAGAAAATCCAGCACTTTATGGATGGCATTGCTGATCACAGGGCTTACAATATGCTACGTGAAGAAGTTCATCGTTCTTGAGACAACAATCCAGATGGCACTTTTGATTTTTTCCACCTTGCCAATACTATCCTCAATATCGACGTTGATGTTTGGTGCAGAATGGCTGTCTCAAGTTCTCAGCCTTGAGATCGCACCTCTCAGCACTCTTCTACTAATATGCAGACTACAACGATGCCCAATACTCCAACTAGCAAGTTTAAATGAGGCACTTCAAATGATGGCCAGAAGGACCACGTGAACCGACCAAGGGCTAATATTGCCGTGATGGAAGCTTTGACTTTAGAATCAGCTACAGAACCTATTACGCCGACTCCAGCTTTTATTACAGACAACCTTGATAATCCTGTACTCTCTACAATTACCGAGGATGAGAAGAATGACATCAATTTCCACCTTTATGATGTTCAGGGTGATAAGACTGAAGGAGTATCAGCTTTTTCTGCTTTCATGAACTCTATGTCATCGATTGTCTTCACGAGTATCACTGGTCAATTTAACACTATTTTTGATTCTGGGTGCACAACATATCTCATCAAAGATCAAAAACATTTTTGGATGTACAATACAGCTTTAGCTGTTTCCGTTGAAACTGCAAACTGTGTGACTCTCAACATCTTAGCATGTGGCGATGTTCGATTTTGATTGTGTATTGATGGCAAAAAAAGAATGTTAGTCCTCAAAGATTGTTTACACGCTCTGGATGCACCAATTAATCTTCTTTCAGTGGGCTCTATGGTGGAGAATGATATGAGGATCACTTTTGAAAAGGAAGATACTACTCTATTTTTTCCAACAAATGTGACAAAACTTGAAGGCGGATCATTTCAAGCCACCATTCACAGACAATTATTGTTTCTTTCTTGTGAATTCTTAGTGTCAGATCAGCAATCTCAAGTGTCTCCACAAGTACTTTTGAGCTTCAAAAATTCTTTTCCAATAGTATCAATTATGCCAAATCTGTGGCACTGCAGGATGGGACATCCAGCTAGGGATACCATGAGGGCAGTTCTGACAAAAGAATATGTTGAAGGGGTGCATTATACAGGATCATTTGAAGACGAGAAGTACATTCTATGCATTATTGGAAAACAACCTGCACGACTGTTTGACAATCATGAACGTTGAGCTAGTATTGTTTGCGAATTGCTACATATAGATTCTTGCAGACTGTTTCCAACATGCTTTTTGAATGGAAATACCAGTCTTTTTCACACAATTTTGGACGACTATTTGAACTTTGGAAGTACAGAGCTATTATCTAAGAAGAACATGGTGTTGAAGCATTTCAAATGCATGGTGTTGAAGCATTTCAAATGGATACAGGCAAAATGAGAGCTTAAGTCGGGAAACAGAGTGAAGAATGTCCACTGTGATGGTGCAAAGAAGTTTGTCAAAGGGAAATTAAAGGAGCACTTAAAGGAAAAAGGAATAACTTTGCAGTCAACAGTGGCATATGCACATCAACAAAACGGGAAGGTGGAATGTTATATACGTACAATTGAAGATACGGCACAAACCCTAATGGCAGAATTGGGGTTACCTATGTCATTTCTGGACAATGCAATTCTAATGGCTCAATATCTTTGGAATAGACTACTGACTTCAACACTTTCAGGGATCATGACCCCATTTGAGATCATGGAAGGGAAGAAACCGGACCTATCGGATCTCCAAGTCTGGGGTTGCCAATGTTTTGTCTTACATCCAAAAGAGACACTCAAAAAGGAGACACCAAGTGCTTTGAAGCTATTTTTGTAGGATACAAAGAAAATCGGAAAGGA
This sequence comes from Macrolepiota albuminosa, assembly GCA_027475525.1. Lineage (NCBI taxonomy): Eukaryota > Fungi > Basidiomycota > Agaricomycetes > Agaricales > Agaricaceae > Macrolepiota > Macrolepiota albuminosa. The sequence continues at coordinate 356,755 of JAMWFC010000053.1, read as the reverse complement.
TGGAAGGTGAGGGACTTGAATGGGAAATATTATTTCTCAAGAGATGTGGTCTTCAACAAGAATATCTGTGGAAGATTAAAACTGCATATACAGTTACCCATTAGAGACACTCCAGACACTCCAATCACAGATGAACCTTCTTCATTAGTACAACACAAACTGCTTTCCTGAGGGAATGAGCAGAGTGGGGAAAATCAGGGAGAGATTGTACATGATGAAGAACAAGGACGACCTAAACGGCATATTATGCGTACAACAGCAGGCAGGGCTTATTGGGAAGAGGTTTTGAAGAGGAATGAAAAACTCACAAATCTTCGAGTAAATCAAGAAGCCAGACTGGAATCACATCAGAACTTGTCAGCAATATGAGACATCAATTTTCTACTGGCAACAAATTTATTTAAAACAGATATGGTGGACCTCACACAATTTGAAGATCTGGCAATGTTTGATTTCAAAGCTTATGTGACGTATGGATCAGATCCTTTACCTTTTTGGAAGCAACGCGAATATGATCTTACAAAGGCTCCTGAAAACTACAATAAAGCAATGAGAAGAACAGATAGAGACGTGTGGATGGCAGCTATGGAGTGGGAAGTACGGAGTCTATGGAAACAGGAGGTCTTTGTACCAGCACTTTTACCACAAGGGAAAAAGGCACTTGGAGTACAATGGGTGTTTGCATACAAATACAACCCAGATGGATTGATCATAAAAGGAAAAGAGAAAGCAAGGCTTGTGGCACAAGGCTTTAGTCAGCAACCAGAAGATTATGGTTCTACATATGCTCTGGTAGCGAAGATGGCAAGCATTAGGATTGTGTTAGCATATGCAACAATGCAAGATCTAGAAATCTTCTCTTTCGATTGACATCAAAATGGCTTTTTTAAATGCACCACTTACACATGAGTTGTATTGCAAGCAAATTCCAGGTTTTCCAGACAACAATCCAAGAAAAGTCAATAGACTTCTTCGAGCACTTTACGGTCTGAAACAGTCTTTAAGAGAATGGTATACACTATTGAGAACAACTCTGGAAAACTTAGGACTGGTGACATGCGAAGTGGACCAAGCTGTTTTCATTGAACGTTTTTCCTCTCCACCCTATACTTTGATTCCAGAACTTGACGACAGAGAAGATCTTTTGATCATTATGTGCATACATGTGGATGATGGGCTCAATGTGACAAATTCAAAACTGCTTTATGAATGGATAATTATGGAAATGAATAAACGATTCATAGTTATTGATTCGGGAATATCTTCATTATACCTTGGCATTTGGATTGACAGAGATAGAGCAAAAAAGAAACTGTGGCTTTTCCAAACAGGTTATGTTTTGGATTTACTTGTGACATATTGTCTATTGGATGCGACTCCGTTATCACTCCCACTTGTGGTCAACTTAGACAACTTGCTGGATCCACCACCGAACTCACTACCAGAAATTGCGAATGAAGATATCAAGGTACATTACCAACAACTCATAGAATCAATCTTATACCTCAGTCTCTGTACATGTCCGGATCTCACTTTTACTGCCATGTCCCTTGGACAATACAATTCTTCTCCAACTTGAGCGCATTTGTTAGCAGTGAAAAGAGTCTTATGGTATATTTCGGGTATAAGGAGATATGCTCTGGAAATACAATTATTTGAGGACAACAACGAACTCTTCTTCCAAACTTCTACTTCCTGCAGACTTTGGGGTGGTTGATGCAGACTGGGCATCGGATTCAATAACAAAGAAAAGTGTTATAGGATATGCATTTTTCATATATTCAAGCCTTATTTTGTGGTCCTCCATGAAGCAACGAACAATCACATTATCCTCGATAGAAGCTGAGTACATGGCCTTGTCTCATGCAATGTGGGAAGCACTTTTGATCTGCTATTTACTCATGACCCTGGATTTACTGATACTGAAACCATTTCCTTTATATTGCAACAACAAGAGTGCCTTGAACATTGCAAATCCGGATTCAATAACATCTTGTTCTAAACATATTGATATTCAGCATCACTTCATTTGTGAACACATTAATGAAGGTTTATTTAAAACACTATGGATATTGACATCGGAAATGGTCGCCAACATTCTTACCAAATCATTATCCAAAGATCTTCACAACAAATTTGCTTCATCCTTTGGTCTTGTTGATTGACTATAACCCATATTTATCCACTTTCTCGCTGATGGGGTTGTGTTGGTCGGGAGACTATACGATTGGATCAGCTTGAATATGGTCACATGACTTATAGTTACAACTTCACATTGATGTGTCAAACAGCCTCAGTGGTTTTCTATCATTATTGATTGACTCTGAGGCTGTAAGTGACCATTTCTCATACTTTATGATTAATACATATCTAATAGCTTATGACTTAGTGTTATGTTGCTATTAGGTATAATCTTATATAATCTTAGTGGTTTTCTATCATCATTGATTGACTCTGAGGCTTGTTATGTTGCTATTAGATTGTGCATTCTCTCAGGCTACTAGATTGGTACAACATGTAGGAATATTCTGGAAGACAGAGTTGACATCAAAGACAGCAGCCTGAGATTCAGGAGGAGCATCAGCCATCAAGAGCCAACAAGTGGAAAAGGTACTCCAGTCACAAGGGTAGTCATCTGAGTCAATATAAGAGTTGACAGAAGGAATGGCAGGGTTGTTACAAGGAAAAGACAGATCAAGAGTTGCTCGAAGTTTGCTGCTAGCACTTGAAACAACAACAACAACAACAACAACAACTACTACTACTACCCCACCCCACCCCAATCACTAAACCATTTAAAATGACTTATACTGATACGTCTGCCTCACTTGAGGCAGACAAACAAATGTCAAATAATCCCAATATACCCTATAAAGAACACCGAAAACTGTAGGTGTGAGTCAAAACCTGTAGACTTGGGAACAATTCACTACAAAATCAACCCCAATATGCTATGCAAAGACAAAAAGTCCAAGTCAGTCAGCAGTAAATGTAAGCCAGCTACGATCAGAGTGATGTGGCAGCAAAAACTGAGGTGGCAGTGCTTGATGAGGAGATCTCATAATCTCCAAGATAGGATCCCCATCAAAACTGACATCACCCTCAGCACACACATCAAACTGTTGTCTCAATCAAAAACACACTGCTCCTCCATACCTGCAGACCACCAACACAAGAGACCATCTGTCACAGCTGCAAAATGATAAAACAGCAGTCCAGACCAAGAGGAGAAGCAGGAGAAAGGAAAGAGGGAGGAAGAAGGAATAGCCAGGGAGATCGAGGAGGAACAATTAGCCTCTAGCAGGCTTTGGCATACAACTACTGATGCCCAGACCCAGTAGCAAGCAATGCCGGTGATAGGACCCCATACAGGATCAGTGCATCAATGGCAGGCTACGGCAACATGGCACAGGCTCAGGATACCTTAGTGCGCGCTAACTAACCAATTTTGACAATATTTGACGGCCGCGCACGGCAAGAAGCAGATCCGATCAGTGATAGTGCCGACGGCAGACAGAATGACAACTGACAGATGGCATCAGTCACTGACGACAGCGCTTAGGGAGAAGCCTGATATCTATCAAAAACTGATGGACAGCTTGGCATTTGACCTTGGTGTCTGACACCGCTTAGCACCTCGATCTGGCGCCTGACATCGCTAAGCATTTTGGACAGACAGAAGGATGATGGATTGATGGTTTAGCTTCGTGATCTGCCGCCTGGCATTGCTAAGGGTCTTGAATGGACGGTAGGGATCTGAAACCGTTGGAGCTACCCCTATGAAATTTTCTAGTTTACCGCACTTTGGCAATGGTTGGTCACTGGCGACAGTGAACTCCTTGTAGTATATAAAGTACTTACCGACTTGTACATACCCATTAAACAATAGACCAGAGTTTCCTGCTCCCCTTTCTTCAGTCTTCCTTATGCTCAAGACCTCATTAACGATCGGCAACATCAAACTCGTCAGCAGTTGCAGGTTATCGCTAGCCTTCGACCTATTCACGCCTCGCAGCTACGGCAGGCATTAACGACACTTAGACCTCGCTAAGCTTACCGCATTCTTGTCACTGACATTGCCGTGTGCACTTACCGCTGCTTTCATAGGCGCTTTACCTTAGCGCTTTACACTTGCCGACCCCCTTACCGACTTTTCCTCATTTTCACAGGCACGTTCTCTGGGACATGCCTGGGACTCCTCTCATCACTTATAGCGCGCCCAACGCAAGCTTTTGGTACGGTAACACTATAGTCATATTTGTTACTGACCAAACTTTGGGCGTCATCACCAGGTCACCAAGCATGCAAAAACACCATGTATAACCTCATTACCACATGAATACATGCTGGTCCATGTGAAGGCAAAAGGACTATAAAAAGGGATGGGAATTGGGGGAGCTGGGCAAACAGTTGACTTGCCATAGCTTGGAGTCCCCAGAGAGCAGACATCTAAGGCCAGCAGCAGTAGACTGACTTCAGGTTTTTAGTAGTAATACTATTTGCATCCCAATTTTGAGTGTGAATTCTACTTTACATTCAAATTAGATTCAATAAAAATCATAAGTTACTTTTACAAAGTGCACACTAGTGTGACTACTGCCCCACATACTCTGTGAAATTGGAGAGTTAAAATATAATAAAGTTCAGTCCAAATTACATTTTGGACTACTTTACATAAAGTAAACTACTCATTTCACATCATCTGGAGCCCACTGTGAGGGGGCTTTTGTTACATAAACAAACACTTTGTTGGACTTCCATTTGGAGTCCAAACACCTAAAAAGAAACATTAGTTTTGCACTGCCATGTTCTTGGCCCAGCATGCCTAAGGTTACCACACCAAGAGCAAAAATCATTATTTCTCCCAGGAGAAGAGAAACATGTGCATCCTCCAAGGGCACAGTTGCTAGTCTCCCAGATCCAGACGCTGTACTTTGTAAATGAAAACTTTGGACAGAGAAGTACACACCTACTTCACCAACACCTAAGTCTTCATTCCCTGAGTCAACTAGATTGGCCAGCATTATGGAGCAACCCACCCAATACAAAATGCCATTGCCTGAAAGCAGAGATGCACCTAAGTTCAGAAATAGTGAGCCGGCTGAGGTTCACAGGTTTCTGCAAAGAATGCAGTCACTATTTCATCATACAGGCATTATTGAGGATGGAGAGAAGAAGAAGAGACTATTGGAATATATGGATGTGCAAACTGAGCAAGAGTGGAGGGGGGTTTGACAGCTTTGAGGATAGATACTCTTGGGCCACCTTTGTAAAGGAGGTTAAAGAGTCATATTCTGAGGCCATGGATGATGCAGGAAGTGTGGCCAACCTGGATTGTGTATGTAGGGAGCACACTAGATTAAGCAGAGGAGATGCTCCCGAAATATATTCTTTAATAAGAAAGTTCAGGGCAGAGGCCAAAAAGTTGGATACTATTGTGGGAAATGGAGCATTAGTAGATACGTTTATAGGGTGCTTTACACCCACCCTGGCAGAGTTAGTGGAGGAGAGGCTCATCCACAAGCATGGCCACTACAGGGATCCCATTCGTAATCACCACAAAGACAACAAGTATGACTTGTCTGAAGTGATAGCAGTGGTGACAGCCTTAGTAGATGGTACAGCTATTAGGAAGGTTAGAGGAGAGACCACCAACAAGGAGATAGGTGGAGTAGTGGTGAAGAATGAGGAAGCAGAAGAGAGGATGGCTCATCTGCAGGACTCTATGGTCACTATTGGAAAACAGGTTGGCAGCATCCAGAGCGCTATGCAGGCCCTGCAAACTAGCCAAATAGACATGAGGAATGCCTTCTTAAATACCAAGAGCCACCATGGAGGGCCAACAGAGAGGCCTGCTCAGACAATGATGCCTACCCCTGGGGGAAGCACATATTGCTTCTACTGTTGGGGAACTGGTCATTGTATAGCTGAGTGTGAGCAGGTTAAATCAGATAGATGTACAAAAAGGATGGGTAATTCTAGTAGATGGAAGGACTAGAATGCCCAACAGAGCACCTCTACCCAGAGAGCCATCCAGTATATCACCACATGATAGGGTGATGAAGTTACATGACTCTCAAGTGGGGCTATACTTTGGCTGAGCTGAGGAAGCTCAAGATATCCCAACCTACTCTACTTACACCAATGCTGTGAGAGATACTAGGGATGACATTGTAGTACTTGGTAGAAGTATTACTTGATAGTTCTGAGGCTTGCTAGTGTAGAATATGACCTTGAATTCACACTGACTTTGACGACAAAAGGGATAATTATTGTTTTGAATGTGTTTAATAATTTTGCAAAACGCCAAGGTTTTGAGGAATTATAATATTGAATGAGAATAATAATATTCCCACAAGTCAAGGTTTCTTAACAAACTCCGGCCTAAGCAATTCACTCCCTGGGAATCACCAAGCCTTTGCCTATCAATTGCCTGTCTATTCTCTACTAAACTTGGGCTATTTATACTGTTTTTCTGGTGCACAGACCACTATCTACATATGACTCTTTGTCGGAAACTCTCCAACTTCCAGAATGTATTTGATAGTCCAATTTCCCTTTTTGGGAGGCCTGTTTCGGTGCCACCAGTTCCACCATTCAACTTCTTGTTCCACCATTCCTCCAGATGTTTCAGATTGCCACTTCCCCATTTGCTTGAGCTCCATTTAGCATGATCCCATTCATAGATCTTTCTTTCCTCTTTTAGTGCCTCCCTGCGTCTCCTGCTTCTTTCCTTTCCTCCTTCTGGTTATGTTCAGTCGAACATTAACTGACTTGATGACGAAATTGAGTTATGATAATTGTCAATGACAATAATAATATCCCCATTTCATCTTATCCTATCTGCTCTGCCAGCTTCCATGTGATTATAATTGTCAATGACAATAATAATATCCCAATTTCATCTTATTTCGTCTGCTCTGCCAGCTTCCATGCTTCCCCTCCCCATTACAGTGGTTAGACTATTGTTGAGCTGATAGTTTGAACTGGTCCCTGCCTGTTGTTCTGTACTTTTCTGTGTCTTTGTTGGGATGTTTTTGGAGATGGTTATTTGTTGAAACTGCTACCAGGAGGCTTACAGTTTTCAGCCCATAATTAAATGTTTATTTTGACTTCTGGTGCATGGTGTGTCCCTGACTGCTGGTACAGCATTGTATCATCTCCCCCCCACCAAATAAAGACTATCCTCAGTCATTCACAGTTCCAGATTAGGTCAAGTTCCATTTCTCTCCCATCATATCAAAATTTTCGTCTGGCCCTCCTGCAAGGTTTGTAGGTTTCTTTTGCATGTTTTTGCTGTCCTCCCTGTCGCCTTCAAGGCCATTTAAACCCCTCCTATCATCCCCTACATCCCTAGTTCACCATCCTCCATGGCTCCCCCTACTTTGCCAGCTACCCCAGAGCTCTAGGGACAGGAAGACTGAGTTACTCTTCCTGTTCCTCCTCTAGGTGTATGCCCTGGAGGTAGAGATCTTCCTCCACCTGTCCCTCATTCTTCTCTTCTCTTAGCTCTTGTAGCTTAGAAGGAGTAATATCAATCCATTCCTCTATACTAGTAGGCAGAGTGATTTGCTGCCTAGCCTTGTAAGGTATAACCCTAAAGGCAGCTACTCTTTCTTGCCACACAGTACCATCCAACTCTGCCACTATATAGTTGCCTCCCCTAGTCCTAGTCAACACCACCATAGGTCCCCAATAGCGAGCAGACATTTTCCCACTTAGAGATTTAGCTGCCACTATGTTTCTAACCAGTACTAAGTCTCTTGGTTTGAACTTGTACTCCTTGATAGAGGCTTCATTTTCCCTTGTGAAGTTCTCTGCCCATCTCAACTTCTCCTTGCTGACCCTAGTCCTCATGTCTTCCACATGCTGGTAGTGCTTTGCCAGTGCTTGAGCTCTTAAGCCAATTAAGTCTTCTGTAGATACTGGTCCATCAGGCCAGTCTACCAACCAAGTGGCTTCCACTAAGTCCAAGGGTAGTATAGGATGTGCTCCAGTTACTAAGAAGAATGGGGAACACCCAAATCTCTTTCTAACTGTAATCCTGTCTGCCCACATTACATGCCAAAAGAACCAGTACCACTTGGTTCTGTCTTCACAGGCTTTATACAAGGCCTGCCTCACATCCCAATGTGGTCTCTCTATCCTCCCATTAGCTCTAGAATTATAGGGAGCAATAGTTATGCCCTGTATCCCATACTTCTTAGATAGCCAATGTACCACTTTTGTGAACTGCCCAGCATTATCTGTTACAATAGTGCTTATACAGCCCCATCTGCATATCACTTCTTCAAACAACCACTGCCCAATCAACTTGTGGTTATCCTTCTTTAAAGGTCTACCCTCCATCCATGAGGTTAAAGTGCACCTCCCATGTACAATATACTTGCACCCATTTGAACTTGGTGTCATATGCATGGTATCCAAGTGTATGGTTTCAAATATACTGGGAGTGTAGGCTACCACAGGCTGCCTGCATACTGCAACTTTCTGCCTTACTTGGCAAGCATGACAAGTGTCTATATACCACTTTACATCAGCTTCCATTTCTGGCCACCAAAACCTCTCCTCCAGTAAAGCCTTAGTTGCAAAGGTCCCTCTGTGACCAAGTGCATCATGAGCTGACTTTAACATATACATCCTCCTGTCCTTCTCTATGACTAGCTTGTGCTTCCCCTCTTCTCCTCTCTTGTAAAACCTCCCCTTGAGATCAAAGAAGAACTGCCTTGCAAATCTAAGGAATTGACCTTCTTTCACCTCTCTGGGTACCTTTCCAGGATGCCTAAGCCAGTCCTGTACTAGGGGTAAGAGGTTATCTAAGGATTTCCCCTTCTCAGTTCTCCTCTCTTCCTGGTACTCTTCTACAGTAGAGGCAGAGGGCCTTTCTGGCAACAAGAGTGTAGATAAAGTTAAGACTGCTACTGGATTCAGTGTAGTCCCTACTTTAGTGCTCTGTTCTTGTAAGCCCAAGGCTATCCCTTGCTCCCTGTCTCTACCCAATTCCACTTCCTCCTGTACATCCTCTGGAGTGACTGCTAACAAGTAGCCTCCTCTTGTATCAATCTCATCCATGAAGTCTTCTAACTTGAGAGGCACATGTTCCTCCCAGCCAGGTACCTTGTTGATCTCATCTGGATACTCAAAGGACATTGGCTTTGGATCATCCAGTAAAGAGGGGTCTACAGGAGGATACTCTTCATCTTCTGGTTGCTTCTCTCTGCAAGATAGACCATCCATACTGAAAGTCTTTCCTGGCACATGCCTCAAGGTAAAGTGGTACATAAGTACAGCTTCCACCCAGCGCATTATAGTAGCATTAGGTCCAATCCTGGTTGCTCAGCATGCCCTTGAGCTATTTAGCATCACTCTCAATGATAAGCTTTCTGCACCCTAGTAACCAATAGCTGCTAACTTGTAATGCCCTCATAAGACCATACAACTCTCTCTTAGGTTGTGAAAACCTAGCCTCCCTCTCATTCAAGGTAATGGACCCCAGTCTAGCACAAGTCCTCTGTTTTGGATTTGTACTGTCTTCTTGGAAGATCCCAAACCCCACAGCCATCCAAGAAGTGTCTACTGCCAAGATGACAGCTCCTTCAGACTCATAGTCTATAGGTCTTAGAGCTGCACAACTTGCTAACCTCCTCTTCATCTCCTTCATGGCCTCCTTCTGTTCTTCCTCCCAGACAAAAGCCACATCATCTTTAGTGAGCCTATTGATAGGCTCTGAGATCTTGGCATAGTCCTGGATGAACATCCTGAAGGTACCACAAGTTCCCAAGAACTTCCTAACCTCAGAGACATTGCGGCAATCTCCCCAACTCATGACCACTGCATATCTCTTTGTCTCTGGCTTGCGCCCCTCATAAGAACACAGGTGTCCTACTACAGTGATTTCATCTGCACATAGCACAGACTTAGTCCCTGAGAAGGTTCCTCCAGCATACTTGATGCGCTGAACAACTCTATTGACATTGTTCAGGTGTTCCCATACAAAGTGCCTAATCCCTTTATTCTCTGCAATAGTCTCATACCCTCCTCCTTCCAACTCATACCTAGTCTCAGGTCCTCTTATTGGAACATCATCAATATAAGGCCAAGTGACATGAGGTATCTCATCCTGCAAGATATAAGTAACATCATCATGGAAGATGGGAACTGAATTAGTCCATCCCATTGGCAATGTCACCAATCTCAGAGCTCCATAAGGTGTCTGAAAGGTGGTATAGTCTCTAGACTTAGGGTCCAAAGTCCTTTCATCATATCCAACATAGAGATCACACATCCCACCACATGCTCTTCCAGCAAAGTGGTTGGCCAGTTCTTCTGTAGCAGGAGGTACTCCAGAATGAGCTATAGTGACCTTGTTTAGAGGTTCTAAACTGTGCACAAGCCTTAGACTTTTCCCATCCTTCTTCAGAACAGTGAACCATTGTGATCTATATGAGGAATTTGACCTCTCATAAACCCCTGCTTCCAACTTCCTCTTAATCTCCTTGCACAGGTCATTGTACTTCCCAGGAGGTATGGGTCTGTTTTTCAACACCCAAGGCTGGTGAGGTACTACTGGCATAACAACAGGTGGGAAGTATTCCTCTTTGAACTTCCCCTTCTGACTGTCATTCCATGCAAAGGCCTCATTCTGCTGCATCATCAACTGGTGCAGTAACTTCCTCTCTTCTGGCCACAGGAACTCCCCTTCATGTGCTTGGTCAATAATCTGTTTGCACTCCTCTGTGTACCTCCCAGTTGGTCTGAATTCAGGTGGATGTGGACTCAAAGGTGGCATATCCTTCAAAGGATCCCCAGTGATATTCCTCTCTATCCTGAACTCTTCTGGTGTAGTACCCAACACAGGTCTAACTTTCTTGGCAACAGGCTTATATTTCCCAAACACTTGTACAGTTTCCTCCTGGCTTTTCTCCCCCCCACTCTTTAACTCTTCAGGTAGGTAGCCTAGCTCTCCATTCAGGTAAGCTCCCAGCAACTGCCCTGTCCTTTCTCCTTCTCCTCCAGTAGCATGGTAAGCAGCCAAGTACACATCTCTGAGTTCTTGCTGCTCAAAACTCTTCTCCTTGACACAGTACCCCTTGATCCAGAAACCTTCCTCCTCACTCCCCTCTATCATCACTGCAGCCTCTCCTTGATCTGGGATCAACTCCTCAAGGCTGAAGCTTTTCCCAACTCCTCCTTGTTGCCACTAGGGGGTGCCTTGCCTCTCTCATAAGTTGGCAGTGCAGTCCTCTTCCCAGTATTAGGATCCCTGATAGTGATGATTGCACTACCATCCTTCAAGTTCTGCACATTACTCTCAGTGGCTGTATCAAATGGCCTCCCCAGTAATACTGTATAGGCAGGTTTCTCAAATATATGCACTTGCAAGTATATTGTGAAACCCTCAGCAAACTTGAAGGGCACATTCTTGGCCATCCCCAAAGACTCATTGACTTGTTGATTGGCACTCTCCATGCGCAACCTTATGTCAGGATCCCAAGTCAATCTCAAACTTAGTGCCTTGTCCAAAGCCATGCACACAATCTGAGACCCACTATCCAATATAGCCTCCACCTTAGCTTGGTCATTCACACTAGGGTACAGAGACCTCAACACTTGCAAGTCTCTGGCCACATAGACCACTTCTGGCCTATCCCCTGGTGGAAGCTGTTCCAAGAAGGTAGCCACACAGTCCTCATGAACCACTGATCCCTTTGGAATCCCCTCTTCTTCACTCTGAGAGATATGGTACCCTGGTTGAGGCAAGTCATCTATGTTGACCTGGCCCATTACAGAAGCACTTCTATCCTCTTGTGCAAAGACCTTGGCTGCTGTCCACTTGGTAGCACCTTCTCTCCTTCTCCAAGTCTTCTCCAGAGCCTCCTGTAAGGCTGGCACCTTCAACAATTCCCTTGTAGAAATTGTCACCTCATTATCCAATATTTTGTTGACAATCTCATCCTCCCTTCTCTGCCATACTCTGGGCTGATACAACTCTTTCTTGTCACTTTGAAATTTTACTATTTTCTCTCCATTGACAGCAGGCACCTGCTCAAAGGGCAGGTTCCCTTTGCCTACTTCTATAACTCCCCTTTGCCTTTTGAGATCACTCTCAGGTGGTAGTGGTGTCCTCAATTCAGGCTGGACCCTTCCATCTGCCACCATCCTTGAGTTCTCTAAAAACCCTCCTGCTTCTGCTGGGGGCTCTTCTCATAAGTCTGACTCCTAGTAGTTATCAGACTTGCCACCAAGCTCTGCAGCTCCTCTATCTTCTTCTCTAAATCCTCTTTCTCCTTGGGCACTGCCTCCACATAGGTAGCCACACTGGGCACCAAAGTGACTGGCTCTTCAACCCAACCATAGAAGGCAGCAGCCTTAGGATCCATGATAGCATTGACCCTCTCTTCTCCAGTAATGCACCGTTCAATTCTAAACTCCTCAGGTGAGGTACCTAGTACAGGCTTAACTTTTCTAGCTACAGGTTTGTATTTCTTAGAAAATACTTGGGCAGTCTCCCCCACACCTGCTTTTGACTCTAAGTTTTCCTCTTGTACTAGCAGCTCCTCAAGACTGTCAGGTATTTGAGCTAAATGCCCATTCAAATATGCTGACAATGTCTTCTGCTCCTTCTCCTCACACCCCTTGCTTGCTGTAAAAGCATGCAAGTACACATCTCTCAACTCTTCCTGACTGAATTTACTATGTTCCATAGAATATCCAGTCACCACAATCTCTCCTTCCAGAGTCTCAGCAAAACTTACTACAATCTCTCCTGGTCTGTAACCAGTTCCTCAAGACTCAAAATTTTGCTTCATTCTCCCTAGCAGCCCCTGCCTTTGGCATTTTGCCTCTTTCAATAGTAGGCAGGGCAGTTTGACGACCTGTATGAGGGTCTTGAATGGTGATGATGGCACTGCCATCTTGCAAGTTTTGAATGTTGCTTTCTGTCAAGGTGTCAAATGGATGACCCAATAAGACAGTATAAGCAGGACTTTCAAAAATATGCACTTGTAGATAGATAGTGAATCCCTCAGCAAAAGTGAATGGCACATTGTGTGCTAAACCAACAGATTCATTCACTTGCTGATTGGCACTTTCCATCCTCAGCCTTATGTCTGGATCTCAGGTCAATCCGAGATTGAGAGCCTCTCTTAAAGCCATGCAGACTATCTGAGACCCACTATCTAGAATTGCCTCTGCTCTACCCTTTTGATTAACAACTGGGTTGAGAGATCTCAGAACCTGCAATTCCCTAGCTACATATACCACTACTGGCTTTTCCCCTGCAGGGATATTTTCCAAGTAAGTGGCAACACAGTTTTGGTGCACTACTGCACCAGTAGGCAAGCCAGATTGTGTTCCATCTGCAATGAAGTAGGTGGCCAGAGGTAGATCATTAACATCTACCTTGTCAGGCTCTTTCTCCACTGCTGTCAGATGTTGAGCAGCTGTCCTAGGAATATTGGGTTCCTTAGGCCTGGAAGGCTTTGGTACTGACTTTTGTATCATGACCTTCCTCAAACCAGGTGCCACATCCAGAAGTTCTCTGGTGGTTAGTGGCACTGGTACCTCCCACAGCTTCTCAACCATCTTCTCCAACTCCTTCCTAGTTCCCTGAATGGAACTCCTACCAATGTCCTGCACTGGTACCTCCTGTCTCTCATTCAAAGCTGGCACCTTTTCAAAAGGTAAGTCCAACTTAGGTGCCACTTTGGGTGGAATCCTCAAAGTTAGCTTTTCTTTCCAGGATTTTTGTGGCTGTCTCTCTGTCAATGTGGGTATTCCTGGTGGAGCTTCCCCCATTTTCTTCATTGAGCTCCTCAAAAATCCTTGGACCTTCCTTGTTGCCCTTCACCAGGACTAGGAGCATGTCTGGTATTGACTAAGACTGACATGACTTCTGTCAGTCTTTGAAAGCCTTTCTCCAGTTCTCCCAGCCTGTCTGCTTCTCCATGCTGGATGCGCTCCAACATGTCATCCCTAGTATCTCTCACAGCATTGGTGTAAGTAGAGTAGGTTGGGATATCTTGAGCTTCCTCAGCTCAGCCAAAGTATAGCCCCACTTGAGAGTCATGTAACTTCATCACCCTATCATGTGGTGATATACTGGATGGCTCTCTGGGTAGAGGTGCTCTGTTGGGCATTCTAGTCCTTCCATCTACTAGAATTACCCATCCTTTTTGTACATCTATCTGATTTAACCTGCTCACACTCAGCTATACAATGACCAGTTCCCCAACAGTAGAAGCAATATGTGCTTCCCCCAGGGGTAGGCATCATTGTCTGAGCAGGCCTCTCTGTTGGCCCTCCATGGTGGCTCTTGGTATTTAAGAAGGCATTCCTCATGTCTATTTGGCTAGTTTGCAGGGCCTGCATAGCGCTCTGGATGCTGCCAACCTGTTTTCCAATAGTGACCATAGAGTCCTGCAGATGAGCCATCCTCTCTTCTGCTTCCTCATTCTTCACCACTACTCCACCTATCTCCTTGTTGGTGGTCTCTCCTCTAACCTTCCTAATAGCTGTACCATCTACTAAGGCTGTCACCACTGCTATCACTTCAGACAAGTCATACTTGTTGTCTTTGTGGTGATTACGAATGGGATCCCTGTAGTGGCCATGCTTGTGGATGAGCCTCTCCTCCACTAACTCTGCCAGGGTGGGTGTAAAGCACCCTATAAACGTATCTACTAATGCTCCATTTCCCACAATAGTATCCAACTTTTTGGCCTCTGCCCTGAACTTTCTTATTAAAGAATATATTTCGGGAGCATCTCCTCTGCTTAATCTAGTGTGCTCCCTACATACACAATCCAGGTTGGCCACACTTCCTGCATCATCCATGGCCTCAGAATATGACTCTTTAACCTCCTTTACAAAGGTGGCCCAAGAGTATCTATCCTCAAAGCTGTCAAACCCCCCTCCACTCTTGCTCAGTTTGCACATCCATATATTCCAATAGTCTCTTCTTCTTCTCTCCATCCTCAATAATGCCTGTATGATGAAATAGTGACTGCATTCTTTGCAGAAACCTGTGAACCTCAGCCGGCTCACTATTTCTGAACTTAGGTGCATCTCTGCTTTCAGGCAATGGCATTTTGTATTGGGTGGGTTGCTCCATAATGCTGGCCAATCTAGTTGACTCAGGGAATGAAGACTTAGGTGTTGGTGAAGTAGGTGTGTACTTCTCTGTCCAAAGTTTTCATTTACAAAGTACAGCGTCTGGATCTGGGAGACTAGCAACTGTGCCCTTGGAGGATGCACATGTTTCTCTTCTCCTGGGAGAAATAATGATTTTTGCTCTTGGTGTGGTAACCTTAGGCATGCTGGGCCAAGAACCTGGCAGTGCAAAACTAATGTTTCTTTCTAGGTGTTTGGACTCCAAATGGAAGTCCAACAAAGTGTTTGTTTGTGCAACAAAAAGCCCCCTCGTGGTGGGCTCCAGATGATGCAAAAGTGAAAGTTTACTCTATGGAAAAGTAGTCTTAATAAAATAAGACTAAACTTTTATTTTATTTCTACTTTACTTCACAAAGTACATGGGGCTAATGGTACACATGTGCACACTTTGTAAAACGATGTTATAATTTTAATTGTTTTTAATTGAATGTAAACTTAAAAGTTCGCACTCAACAGTTGTGTACAAATAGTATTAGTACTAAAACCCAAAGCTACTGTAATGCTCCTAGGCCTAAGAGATCCACTCCCTGGGGATTCTGAGCCATGGCAATGCAATTGCTTGGCTGACTTCCCCATTCCTTCCTCTTCTTACCTACGATGCATGGACCATGGTGTACTTGCATGTTTTAATGCTGGCTTATTGCATTGTCATGCCCTGACCCTCAGTTGCTGAGTTACCACGTCTGGGCACTCAGTTTCTGCCTCTGCCAGTGTGTGATATGTGTGGTTACCCAATTTTCTGGGTAATCTTTCTTCCTTAGCTTGAATGGCCCTCTCTTTCCTCTTGACACTTGTCTACAACCTCCTTCCTGCAGTACCTCCGTTGTGCCATAGTCATCATGGCATATTCGTGAGTTTGTCAATGAAGAGGGTGGTGAATTGTTGAGAAATGCACCAAGTTGCTGAGTGATGTCAAAGCTTTCATGGAATCTCAGTGTTTTGATCCGAGATCATGTTTCTGCTGAGCACTGCCACATTACCAGCAGTTGCCGTTCCATCAACTCTTAATCGCTGCCTGTCTTTCCTTACATTTACCACTAGCTGACTAGGACTCATTTACTATGGTTTGGGTTTGATCTTTTTGGTGAGCCTCCCTGAGTCTACAGTTTTTGGCTCATGCTTACAGGTTTCAGCGTTTTGTGGTTATGTGATTATATTGGGGACTTAGTGGCTTTTTAGGGTCTGCCTCAAGTGAGGCAGATGTATCACCTCCTCCACACATATATAGTGGCTGTCCCCAGTCAATCATAGGCAGTTTGGTGAGTCCAGCAAGACTTTCAATTGCCTGCTTCTAGCAAAACTAAAATTTCTCCTTGTGCCTGTAGTAAACAGAGAAAAATAAATTTTGCCTTCCTCTTTGTTTTTTTTACTGCACGATCGTATCCACACTGACTATAAAACTTGACTTGGTCTGCCCATATTATTGTATGGCTCCAAACATTCCCACCACTCCCCATAAAAT
Source organism: Macrolepiota albuminosa (assembly GCA_027475525.1). Taxonomy (NCBI): domain Eukaryota; kingdom Fungi; phylum Basidiomycota; class Agaricomycetes; order Agaricales; family Agaricaceae; genus Macrolepiota; species Macrolepiota albuminosa. Next base: position 340,122 of record JAMWFC010000053.1, on the reverse strand, counting down.
GGCTAGCGCCAGAGCTTGCCCTCAGGTTGTTATTATGACCCCTGCTCCTAAGCCTATTGCTACCCCACCTCAACACTTGCCTGAGCTGCCAGATTTCTATGGCATGCTCCAGCATTCTGTGAAGCAGGATGCTAACAATGTGGTAAATTCCATATTGAAGCTCCTGTTGTTTGCAGAGGCTGCTGTTGGTCTTTTTGCGACTGCTAAGTCCTTTCCTGGCATGCCTTCTGACCAGACTTGGTACCTTGGGAGCCTCAGCTGGGTACATCTTTTCCTTCCTCTCCTTTTTGCTCCTTTATATACAAGACCACTAGCATGATCATATTCTAGTGTGAGTGCTACATCTCCATGATCATTGCAAATCACCTCCTCAATGATCTGTAAAAATACTGGTGAGGCAGCTCACTGGCATGATGTTCAGTGAATTCTGGTGGCTTGCCACATGTACCTTTCTGTTTTCCTCTAGGGAAAGTTAGTACAGTGTGACAGATGCCAGAGTTTGGGTTGCTAATGGTTAGTGTCATTTCTTCATTGATAAGAGATTTGATTATGGAGCATGCTAAAATGTTGAATAGTCTGCCAAGAAGGAGGTCATAAGTGGGTGAACAGAAAATATGAATTTGCAGGTAGAACGTGATGTTGCCAATGGTGCATGGTACATTCTTAGCGAGTCTGAGAGATTTGTCAATAGTAACATTAGTGTTCTGCATGTTTAAGACAATGATACAATGCTGTACCAGCAGTCAGGGACACATCATGCACCAGAAGTCAAAATAAACATTTAATTATGGGCTGAAAACTGTAAGCCTCCTGGTAGCAGTCTCAACAAATTATATCTCCAAAAACACCCCAATAAATACACAGAAAAGTACAGAACAACAGGCAGGGACCAGCTCAAACTATCAGCTCAACAATACCAACCACTGTAATGGGGAGGGGAAGCATGGGAGCTGGCAGAAGTGACGAAATGGATTAAATTGTGATGATCTAAATTAAGATCAGATCTGACAATGCCCAATTTGACATGACTGAAAGGGGAAAGGAAAAGAAGCATGGAGGGATGCTAAAAGAGGCATGGAATGCAGGGAAGCACTAAAAGGGGAAAGAAGGATCTATGAATGGGATCAGGCTGAATGGAGCTGAAGCAAATGGGGAAGTGGCAATCAGAGACATCTGAAGGAATGGTGGAACAAGAAGTTGAATGGTGGAACTGGTGGCACCGAAACATGCCTCCCAAAAGGGAAATTGGACTATCAAATATGTTTTGGAGGCTGGGGAATTGACAACAAAGAGTCATGTGTAGATAGTGGTCTGTGCACCAGAAAAACAGTATAAATAGCCCAAGTTTAGTAGAGAATAGACAGGCAGTTGATAGGCAAAGGCTTGGTGGTTCCCAGGGAGTGAATCACTTAGGCTAGAGTTTATTGAACACCTCTTATTGGAAGTATATTGGTAGACAAAGGCTCGGTGGTTTCCAGGGAGTGAACTACTTAGGCTAGAGTTTATTGAGAACCTTCTTCTGCCCATTAGGATATTTGATATTCTGTGAAGCACCCAAGACCTCAACCTTATCATCAAGCACCAGTGTGGATTAGAGGTCATTTTCTAAGACTTCAAGAAAGCCCCAGAACTATTAGTACTACTTGCAACCAAGTACTACAACAATGTTGGGATTATAAATCAAGCCCAGCTTGTTAGCAACTTTGGCAGCTATAGAGATGATCTGGGAGCCGCTATCTACAATGGCCTTGATGTCACTCTTATTGTCAATAGTAAGCATGATAGACCTGATAGCATGCAAGTCCTAAGCAATGGTAAAGATGGCTGGATCTCCTCCATGCTCTAGCAACCTCATATAAGTCTCCATGAAATTGATGGATATAGCATTGGCAATGGGATTGGTAGAGAGGGTGTTGATGCTAAGAGTTATAGGAGGATCAGTAGTGACAGAGAAGCTAGGGAGAGCATCATCCGATTTGTTGACTTTGGTAATGGTGATAGCTAAGGATTCTTGAGAGGTAACTGCTGTCCTAACCTGGTTTCAGATGTCTGGCATGATAATGCAGAGTTCCTCAACTGACAGAGTGACAGGAGTCTTCATGATGTAGCTAAAGACATGGTTGGACTTCTTGATGTCAATGATTGGCACAGTAGGATGGTAACTGCCTTCAGGGCATTTCTTGGGGGTGGCAAAGTTATGTTGAGCAGGAGCATAATACCTATTGGATAGACCAGCGTAAGGGTGGAGAGGTGGCAAGAGAGCATAGGGAACAGAAGTAGATGTGGGAGGAGGGACTGAAGGAGCAGGTGCAGCAGATATTGATGAGGTGGCAGGAGCAGGCAGAGCAGTAGGAACTGAAGACAGGGAAGGGTTGCTAGTGGTCAGCATAGGTTTGTAACCACAAAGAGGCTGTTTATACTATTTAATCTTGACACTATCAAATACCTGGTTCCTTAGTGAGTTGAATTCCTGTTCAAGCTTGGAGATATGCTTTTTCCAAGAAAAGCTAGGAGAGTCACCAATGCTGTCAAAATATAAAACCTTGTGGATCATCTGCTGCTGTGCTGCTTGGTCAGGATCAGGGTTAGTGTTGCCTGAGAGGGTACCAGTAACAATTTGGCCAGGGTTGCATCAGTGCCATTCATCTACCTGTTCCTGATACATCTTAAGTTCTGGGTAATTCAGAATAATAGCACTAGTGGTCAATACAATCTTGCTGTCAATAGCCCTGCATACTTTACCTTGCCAAATATAGTTTTCCAGGGTATTGCAGCATCCTTGGGTCATAGTATGTTCTATTTCACCACAGAAGTGGCAACTGTTTGATCTGGGAGCATTAGCAATGCAGGTAGTGGTAATGCTGGTGGCAATCATAGTCTCAATACAGGTCATAGCAAAGGTGATGGCAGTATTGGTGGCAGTATTGAGGTCTTCTTTTTTGATGCAGAAGGTGCAGCAGTGGTCTGTACTGGAAGGATACTATTGGCATGCTCAGGTGAAGTCATTCTAGCACATTGTATACTGATGCCGATACCTGTGTCAGTGCCTTTCAAGACCCATTTACCTGCCTCAAAGACATTGGCAATGTTGTAGGGTTCCTTGGAATGGTGAGCTGGTTGTATGAGTTTCTGCTGTGTCATAGAAAATGTAGTGTGCTACATATTCCTTCATTTGAATGGAGTTGGTAACCCCACAGTCCCTAAACAGATATTTTAATTCCTTGATGTATTGGAAGAGCTCACATGGTTTGGACTCATCCTATTTTGGCACAGAGAAGTGGTTGCACAGTGTCATGTGCTGGAAAGATGGTTCCATAGTGACTGCTCTGCTGTGCAGAAGAGACAGTGGCAGTGATGGGGTTCTAGGAGTTGGCAAAGGGATGTGGAAAATGATGAGTCAGGAAAGGGGTGTTAAGAGAGTAGGAGGAGTAAAAAGCTGAGGTGTGGTAAGCAGCAATGCTAAGGGGTTGTTAGCAGTAAAATCAAGAAAGTGGAGAAAGAGATCAGAAAAATTGTCTACAGTGGCATTCTGTAGTTTCTGTGCAAGAGAGAGACCTGGTAAGGCATCAGGTGGTTGAGGAGTTGATGGGTGGGAAGGGACTATGTCCTTTGCTGACTGCTCTAACAGATGGTGCATGTGCTGGAGATGAGTTTCTAGCAGAATTCTGCCCTAAAGTCTCTTGTAGTGGGCTCCAATTTGATGCCCAAAAGTTAATTAGTAGCAGACATAGTTTATGGCTACTGACCAGGGAATATGCATTGGTCATGCTAAGTGTTTTAAGGGAGTCCTGGGCAGGTCCCAGCAAACAAGTCTAAATGAGTTGAATGGCAAGGTTTGGTGGAAGTTGGAAAGGAAAGTTGTAACTAGATAGACAAGATCAAAAGTGACCTCTTACTCTCCTCATCATCTGAGGATTCCAGTTCTGATTCTAAGTCCAAAACTTTTCTGAGGCCTTTGTGCCTTACTTGCAGCTGTCTACTGCCTCTCCCATACAACTCCTGTTTCTTAGGTGCTGGTAGTGCCAATTCCATCTGTACAACTTTGTTGTTCTCACCACTGACCCATACCACTAGTCCTTGCTGACATTCAGTTGTTGTTGACAATGACTGTCCTGGTTTAGCAATATTGTCTGCTATAAACTCTAAGTGCCACTCAGTTGGGGCAGTCCAGAACATGGTGCTATGCTTCAAAGTGCTGCCTTGTACTATCTCTGAGTACTGAGTGAGGTTCAGTTGACCTTCTAACTGGGTTGACAAGCCCTCAGGCAATATCAGATACATCAGTGAGGGCATCTGGCTTGCTAGCAGTGACACTCCTGAGACTGCAGATTTCTCTCCTGATTTACCACCAGCCCTCACTATAGATATCATCCATGACATAAATAGATCTCCTAGCATTTCAAAGCTTGCATTAATATTGCAAGGTAGCTTGTCATCTCACTTTGGCAGGGGCTGATATGCAGATGTAGCTGGCATTTTAACAGCATGTGAAACAGGTAGATCACCTGTATCTGAGAAAGGGCTCTGGATCAAATGAGCCAGTCATGGAAGATGTTTTCAATGTGATGCCAAAAGAAGTCAAGAGTTTTGATGAGTTGCCTAGTAAGTAACAGAGCCAAGAGTTTAAAGCCAATAGCAGAATATTTAAAGAAATGTAACCAGTAGTTATGAGCTAGAACTGTCTTGTGTAGATCACACAGTACTAAGTAACTAGAGTGAATACAAGAAGTTGCTTATGTAATATTCTACAAGCTAGTAATAGTGTTGATGATGCTTGTAACTAGTGTGACAATTCATTACACCACTGATGACACCAACTGTGGTTGAGAATACTGGATGCTACATAGTAAAATGCTATCTTCAGTGCCTGGCATGCATTGAGTGTAAGGAGTTCTGGCAGAGTCCTAATGTGCTCAAGCTAATAAGATGTAGCTAGGTGCTAGTAAATAGTACTTCTGATGCTATCTAGCAAATTGTAAGTGCTGCAATTCTAACAAAGATATGGCAAAAAGATGAAATAGCACAATGAAAATGTGCCCATTGTTGGCACTATAAATGATGAAGATGATATAGATGGTGCCAGCATCTAACTTAGTGACAAAGTTAAGTCAAGCTAGCAAGATTTAAATGGTGAGAGTAACTGTGTTCCAATGTATTACAATTTGTTGTTATTTACATGTCCAGTAGCTATCTTTTATACTATGTGCTACTGTTATTTTAAAAATAAGTCCATCTGCAGTGCTACCAATTAGCACCTCTCCTTGTGGCTACAGCTAATGGTGACCTGTAACAGTGACCAGTAGCACATGGATAATGTCCTGAGTCCAAGAAGGTTGCTTGAGTCTCCAACTGACAAGTATTGATAGGCCTGTAATGTCTCTTGATTCACTCAGTCTAAGCAGAAGCCTATCACTGCTCCTTCCACTTGTCACTGGTGTTTACTGGCCTTGTGAAAGGAGTTCCACAGATGTTAAGCATTACCCTTATACTGGTGTGGCCATTCTGCTATTTCTAGACAGGCCCTTCATCATAATGATCTCAGAAAAACAGCCAGTTCTCTTACTAAAGATGCTAGAGTCTCAGAAAAACAATGATACATATGTCTTGAAACTGAGATGTAGTCTGAGAGAACTAAAAGAAATATATTAGTTCTATGTATAATATATATAGCTGAAAACAGTAAGCTGATATGTGCAGGTTGAAAACTGTAGACTTGATGTACCTCAAAAATAATACCACCCCATCCACTACTCCAAAATGGCCTGATAACATCTGAGTACATGAAACAGCCAGTCAAAGAGATCAAGTCAACAGCCACAGGGTTGGATAAGATAAAGATTTTGGAAGGTATCTGAAATCAATCTAATCAAACTGATCACGCATCAGTCAATCCTGCCAACACCTCATCTTTCACAAAGATAGTACTCCTCTGTTACTTCTGCTACACATACAAAGAATGATGAACCACACAACATGCACATTAGCAACAACAGAGAAAAGGACTAGTGTTGAAGTTGAATCTAGATGTAGATACAATGAGTATCTGAATCCTCAGTCTATGTAGAAACAACTGTAATTATGTACCTAGATGTAGATACAATGAGTATCTGAATCTACGGTATCTATAAGCTCGTCGTATAATGGTTTATGAGTTAATCGAACATACCCTCAGTCTGTGTAGAAATGACTGAGGGTAGTCATTGTTTGGGGCGAAGTATATATATGTTTATTATTCAGCTTTGGCAATCTATTATGAGGATTGTCATTCACGGTGGTCCATGATTGATCAAGTCTGGATTGCAACACTCCTCACCATGTATCATGACTCCTCCTCACGTGGAATATCCTCGGTGAGTCCCATGATTCTTCGAAGTCTTGTAAATTGAGGGGTAGGCAATGCCTTAGTAAAAATATCGGCCACATTGTCCTTCATATTGATGTATCGTAACATAATCTCTTTTGCAGCGACTCATTCATGTAGAAAATGGTATTTTATGTCCATGTGCTTTACTCAGGAATGTAGCATCAGGTCCTCCGACAAGTTTATGGCTGAATTGTTATTGCATAAGATCATAGTTGGAGTGTCTTGAGAATAGCCCAGAGCTGTCAATACCATCTGTAACCAAATACATTCCTGTGCCGCTTCGAATGCCACCATATACTCAGCTTCACACAATGATGCGGCTACGGTTTTCTGTTTCCTCAACGCCCATGATATCAATCTGGTGCCCAGAGACCAGGCATAACCTCCTACACTCCGACATGTATCCAAGCAATTTGCCCAGTCTGAATCAGTGAATCCCAGTAATTTGACCCTTTTTCTGCCTAGACATAATTGCAAATCACACGTGCCCTTCAGATATCGTACAACCTGAATAGCTGCATTCCAATGTATGTAGGTGTAACAATCCAGGAACTGCAACAGTTGTTGGACTGCATATTGGATATCGGGCCGTGTAGAAATGGCAAGCCAGAGAAGTCCACCAACTAGATTACAATAGGGGATTTGGAGTAACTTTTTGACTTCTTCTTGGCTAAGCTTCAACCTATTGATCCTACATAGCTTGAGGCCAGGTTCCATAGGGACAGCTAATGGAGATGCGTCTGACTGTCCATACTGAGAGATGAGGCAGTTGATCAAAATTGTTTGTAACAGAGATACTTGTTGCTCCTCACGCTCCCATGTTACTGCCATTCCCACAATATGTTGTGGCGTGCCGAGGTCTGAAATGGTCCAGACTGATTTAAGTTGTTCCTTAAAATGATCATTCGTGTCCTTAGTACTGCCGATGGCCAGGAAATCATCCACGTGTATACCAGTTATTACTTTTCCATCGTTGTTTTCCCAATAGTAAAGGCATGCTTCACACTTTAACCTCACAAACCCCAACTTCCTCATTGCTTCGTCCAGTGTCTGGTTCCAAATTCTTCTGGCCTGCTTTATCCCATAACACGGTCATAACAACTTATACACCCATGATTCCTTCTCTTTTTCCTCAAAACCTTTCGGTTGCTGCATAAATATCTGCTCCTCCTTAGGGAGAACCCCATTTAGGAAAGCCATTTTTACATCTATTTGAGTAGCGTCCCATCCTAATGTTGCGGCAAAATGTAGAAGAATATGCCACAATTCTGCATGTGCTGTAGATGAGGAGGATTTGTTGTAATCTTGTTCTTGTACCATTGTAAAACCCTGCAATACGTGTTGTGTCTTGAAACATGTAATTTTTCCTTGTTTGTCTTGTTTTATCGTGAATACTGGACGTCCTTTAAAGACCTTCTGACCCTCCAGAATGTTCTCTTGTGGAGTCAATTCCCACATGCCCATTTCCTTCAAAGAGTTCAACTCATCGTGGTATGATGCTTCCCATCTCGGCCAATCCACTGACTTCCTAGCTTTGTCCAATGTCCGTGGTGCATCTTGATCTATTGTTGGATCGATGTCTTCAATCCCATCTCTGATCCCCATCACAGCGAGTACTTGGTCTAACTCGTTAGTATGCCCTCCAATTTCTTCATCCAGCATTTCCTTTTCCCGGTGTAATTCCTCCAATGCCTTCTGCCTCTCCATTTTTGCCAACCTAACCTGTTCTGCAGATTCCTTCGATTCCCACACAGCTCTCTCTGTCTGGGTTTCTGCATGATCTTCTGGTGCTGCTTTGGAGGTTGGTACACCTTCTCAAGTCTCCTCGTTGCTTTATGCCCTACTCCTTCCTCCCTTTTCTTTGATACTGGTGTATGTGCCTATTTGCTGAGGATACAATGGTCACATTTTGGGGGTTTGTCGGGGAATACTCGAGGCATACCTTTGATCATTCCTGTGCATACCATTTGCATTATAGCCTGATAGTTTGCATGCCCTAATCTGTAATGCCAGGTCTGCAGATCCAGAGCAGCGTAAACCAGTGTACGCTTGATCAAGTCGAATATCTAAAGCATATAGGTCCTTGTTAGGGAGAAGTGTACCCGAAGCAACAAAGGTCTTTGTGAACTTGTTTGTGAGCCTTGCACCATATTCGTCAAATGTAGTTATGATCCCAGCATTCTTTGCAAGCTTGCTGATGGACAACAGGCAAACCGTCAAATTTGGGACATGTAGAATGTTGTCGAGTTCAATGGTAGCACCTGTATTGGTATGAAGACATATTGATCCAATCCTGGTGGCTGTAATGGTCAATCCACCAACTCCTCGGATGGAGCAATCAGGGATTGTCTTTAAATAAGTAAAGTCTGATGCGTCGGGAGATATATGGATTGTGGCACACAAGTCAAGGTAGAACGGTAATTTGGTGATGGGAATGATGGCACTTGCATAAACACGTTCTGTCTGGGTATCTTCAATGTTTGGTATCAGTATGATTCTGATCTCCTCCTCAAGCACTATCAACATGTCAAACTCCAGATCCTCAATGTCTTCAATAGAAGCAGAGCTGGGAAGCACATCAGAAGCCAGGCCTGTGAATTCATTCTTCAATGATGTTGTAGGTTTCCCTTGCGATGTGATGTAGGCTGCAATCGTGTTGGAGTCGCCTTCAATTGTGAAGGCAGAACCACCTGTAGGGGTAATTGTGAACTTCAAAGTTGTCTTCTTCTTCTCTTTAGCCTTAGCAATTCTAGCCTTTCTCAATTTCTCAATCGTCTTTCCTTCCATCCCCCCTCCCTCTAGGATGCACCATTGTACCGTGTGTCCCATGTAATTAGGGTGATTTCTTGATTTATACCCTGTACATATGAGTTTCTCATACTTCAATCCATTCACCGCTAACACAGTTGGTGTGGGATCCGTGGTTGAAGCTGGACTACCTCTATCAGCATCAATCAAGGTTTGTTCCCCTTCCAGGAAACAGCGAATCTCCATGGGTCCGTACTTCTCAACATCTGCCATCGTGGCGAGGTCACAAGAGATAATGGATTGAATATGTGTGTAAGACTTATCAGACAGGGCAGACAGAATTGCAATGGATTTTAGGAGTTCCTTCATAACTTCAGCTGTGTCAAATGCCCAGTCTATTTTGGCAAAGATGGTATCCGCCATCCTAGTGAGGGATTTGGTCGAAGAACATTTTGTCGTCAACACTTCCTGAAGGAGATGGACTTGCTGAACTGGGACCACACCCCCATGTCTGTCCTTCAGGTATTCCCATAAAATCACCAGGTTCTACTTGTCCCCATATAACTTCTGCTCAGATGAAAATAAAGCACGTTTTATAAAGGAGCAAGTCAGGCAATTATTGCTGTTCCAGGCCCTATATGCATGTGGTTTGTATGTCTGATGAGGACAGGGCGGTGATGACGCCCAAAGTTTGGTCAGTAACAAATGTAACAATAGTGTTACCATACCAAGAGTTTGCGTTGGGCGCGCTATAAGTGATGTGAGGAGTCCCGGGCAGGTCCCAGAGAACGCGCCTGTGAAAATGGGTAAAAGTCGGTAACGGGGTCGGCAAGTGTCAAGCGCTAAGGTAAAGCGCCTAGGGAAGAAGCGGTAAGTGAACACGGCAAAGGTAAGCGGCAAGAGCACGATAAGCTTAGCGAAGTCTAAGCGTCGATAATGCCTGCCGTAGTTGCAAGGCGCGAATGTGTCGAGTGTTGGCGAGAGTCTGCAACTGCCGACGAGTTCGACGTTGCCGACCGTAAATGAGCTCTTGAGCGTAAGGGAGACTGAAGAAGTGGGAGCAGGAAACTCTGGTCTATTCGTCTGATTCTCTATGTACAAGTCGGTAAGTACTATATATACTACAAGGAGTTCACCGTCGCCAGTGACCAACCATCGCCAAAGTGCGGTAAACTGGAAAATTTCATAGGGGTAGCTCCAACGGTTTCAGATCCCTACCGTCCTTTCAAGACCCTTGGCGCCACCAGGCGGCAGATCGCGGTGCTAAACCATCAATCCATCACCCTTCTGCCTGTCAGAACACCTAAGCGACATTGGGCACCAAATCGAGACGCTAAGCGGTGTCAGATGCCAAGGTCAAACGCCAAGCTGTCCGTCAGTTTTTGATAGATCATCAAGCTTCTCGCTAAGCGCTGTCGTCAGTGACTGATGCCATCTGTCAGTTGTCATTCTTGCTGCCGCCGGCGCTATCACTGATCGGATCTGCTTCTTGCCATGTCCGGCCGTCGGGAATGGCTTAAAATAGGTAGAACGCGTGCGCCAAGTTCGGAACGAGTGCGGCAAGGTTTCCGGAGCCAGTGCCGAGCCTGCCATTGATGCGCCTAACCTGTATAGGGTCCTATCAGCGGTGGATTGAATGTATATTCCCAAAGTTGTGCCATTGAAAGTTCCAGTTCCATGCTGTACGACCATTCCATCCACTTCCCATTATCTTTATCCAATGTATGACCTGTCCAATTTGCGGTGATCTTTCCCACTGGTATGATGGTAGAATTTGATGAGTTATCAACCTTCTTCATCTCTGCAATTTGATCGGAAGAAAGTGGAGGTGTAGGCATAGCAGTATCCAGCTTTGCATTGCTGGAAATGGTCATCCTGACAATAGTCGGTAGTTATGTGACCAGGAAAAAATATTAGGTTTCGGTTCAAATGTTTTCAGCACAGGCCCATAACCTGTTGAAGTTGAACCTAGATGTAGATACAATGAGTATCTGAATCTACGGTATCTATAAGCTCATCGTATAACGGTTTATGAGTTAATCGAACATACTCTCAGTCTGTGTAGAAATGACTGAGGGTAGTCATTGTCCGGGGCAAAGTATATATATGTCTATTATTCAGCTTTGGTGATCTATCACGAGGATTGTCATTCATGGTGGTCCACGATCGATCAAGTCTGGATTGCAACAACTAGGAGGGATGAAAAAGGGGTAGGCAGGCAGCAGAAGAAGAATCAGCCAGAAAATTTAGTAGCCATGCACACCACACACTGGCAGAAGCAATACCCAAGCACCCAGGCCCAGCAATGCAGCAACCAAAGGCCTGGGCATGACAAAGCAACCAGCCACTGCCAAAAACATGCAAAATACATGACAGTCCATGCATCAGGAGGATAGATATAAAGAGAGTGGAATTTTGGGGGAGTTAGGCAAGCAATCAACTTGCCATGGCTTGGAGTCCCCAGGGAGTGGATGTCTTAGGCCAATGCAATTAGATTAACTTTGAGTTATTAGTATTAACACTATTTGTGCCCAATTTTGAGTGTGACTCTAAGTTTATATTCAAATTTAAATCAATAAAAATTATAAGCTACTTTTTACAAAGTGGAAGCAAGTGTGACTATTGCCCCACATACTCTATGAAATCGTGGAAGTTGAAATAATGAAAGTTCAGTTCAGATTTCAGTCTGGACTACTTTACATAAAGTAAACTACCTATTTTGCATCAACAATAGCATCAATGTTTCTTGACACATAATCCCACACTTAAATACAAATTGTCCTCATTAACATTGCAATGCATCTTGATATCAAAGCTGTTGGAATGTTCAAATGGCACATTCTAATTGATGTGACATTTTGTGACCTGTCAGCCATAGTATACCAACAATATCACAATGACTACTTACTTGGCAGAGAAAGATCCAAAGAGAACAAGTTTAGAGATTCTTTATACCAGGACTGACACTGCTGGGGCCTCAGAAACATGGAAAATAACTGTACAGGACAACAAAACAGTAAAAACTTGAAAATTGCTTAAATAAATGATTACAAAAGCAAGGCAGGAAAACTCTGCAGATAGAGACAATATAACAGAGACACATCTGTGCTGAGTATCACTGATATACAAAATATCTGATGTGTCCAGACATATGTCCAGGTGTGTGTCCTCAAGAATCCCCTTGAACTTTCTCAAATGGTATGTGTGACATGGTAATTATCTGTAGAACAATACAGTAAATCAGTCCTCAGTCACACTTATTATGTGTAGTCCGACTATTTATTACCTGTAGAGTGATACAGTAAATCAGTCTACAGGAGGATGTCAACAGACTGTAGGTAGAGGTAAGTAAGAGCATCTCACCCTCAGTCACACTTAGTATGTGTAGTCCGACTGAGGGTGGCGCATTTGTGGTGTCGTGTCTAAATATGAAAAACAAAATAAGGTTTACCAAAAGACTGGTAAATAACGGAAGTCAGACTTGCTGAGCCAAGAGGAAACATGGGTACTTGATCGTAGTGATCGGGTAATAGCCCCTGTCTCCCCGACGGTCCTAGAAGTCCTACACTTAACATTATCATGTATATATGTTGAAGTACCACCAGGATATAGGTTGAGGGGGTGCTACAGGTATACACACATGACCAAGTAGTTTAATTTCACTCCGAGCATCCTTGTCTTATTGTTGGATGTTATAAGTATAATGATCAAGGGTCAATATATTGCTTCATTCACTACTTTCAACCTTAACAGTCTTTACACACACATACACACACATATATATACCTACTAATGATACACATACCCTCAGTCAAGTACACGAAGACTGATGTGCACGCTCACGCTACTTACTCGTGTATATCTAGGTTCAGGTTTTAACAGGTTGTAACAGGTATGTATATTTACTATATCACACAATAAATCCATTCTGAAGCCCGAAGACACTAGCGCACTCTAGGTCTAAGTCTGATCCAGCTGCGATAGATACACTTGCTGCAACAATATCATAATATATACATTATTTATCCATGTATTTGCATCTAGCCTTCCTTTTTGTATATCTTGACATACTCCACTTCCCAGTCTAAGGAGGCCATTGAGTCCCACTCAACACGCAAGATAGAAGTCCTTACAAGCTTCTGCCATCGCCATACCGTTTCCTCTTACAAATGCCTCGCAGGTAGAGACGCCTGTTCTCTCTGCGCAGCTTTGCTCCTGTCCAGGAATTCCCGGCAATGTCCACACACTGCCGGCCCAGTCTCCACTATTCAAGAATTTTCAGCTTGGGGCCCTCGGCACCCGTTTCACGAAAAAGCTCACCATAACGTGGTGTCAAAGATAGCATGGTGATTGTTGAAGAACTGGAAAGGGTTACAGTTAGTTGCAGGCCACCTGGCCATGGGGGAACCCCAAGTATTCGGCAGAGGTGTTTCATTGGTCAAATCAGCGGGTTCGGACCCCTTTGGGAAGAAATAGACTGCGATACCAGAAGAGTCCCATTGCACTTGATGCAGTCACAAGGCGTCAGATCGTATAATCTGCCTTAATGTCGTTGACTTACTAGCATATGTACCTCCTCCGTTCTTGTTGAATCCAGCACCAAAAGAAACACTAGAGTTGGCACGGACCCCGCAGCCTTGATTCCCAGTCGTAAGTGCTGCGCAATCTATGCCACCAATAACAGAGCCTGTAATTGACAGAACTTGCGCATTTGCAGAAGGCAGCGTACAGCCTGGATTCGTATGGATCGTCATTTGATTGTTCGTATAGTCATGCACAGCTTCTACAATGTCGATTTCACCACCAGCAGGCCAATTGGGTCCTATCCTAGGCCTTAAACCGAAAGACTGCTTAATAGCTCGTAGCACTGACCGTTCGTCCAGAAAGCTCTACCAGGGACACCAGAATGTCAAGGGAAAGTCTTGTCTGGTTGAGAGAACAATAACTTACGGCCATGTACCACATCCAGTAGGCATATGAATCGCACTCATAATGACCAATCCTCCATTGAACGATGATTGTGTTGTGATACGGATGCTCTGACGAGTGTTGGCGACACTTGGGGTGGTCTCGACTCGCATAACGGCATTTCCATTGTCTTTGACTTCGAGCAAACCATTTGAGCGCTACAAATCAATGAGGATACTTCTCATGGACGTCAGAATCGAGACATACACCAGTGTTCTGATCGACAAACTGCACTATACCTACAGATCATGAGTTTTACAGACTATAATCGAACCAGAAAGCTCATACCATGGGTTGGATCATCACCAACAGCAAAGTCCCATCCATCAAAGAAGTCATTCCCTGACTAGAGGAATAATCAATGCTGCGTCTGCCCCAGGCAATTGGTTTTTACTCACATGGGACTCTGTAAGTTTCCAAGGAGAAGGCGGCGCTGAAGGCGTCCCCGTGCCAGTCGGGGTAACACTCTTGGTCATACTAGAGTCAGGGGACGTGCCAGACGGCGATGCACCACTCGAAGTTGTCCCATTCCCTCCAATTCCACCTAATCCTGGCCTCCCTGGCCGGCAATATATAACGTTGTGGCTCTCTTCCGACGGCTGTGTGACGAGTAGCCCGCCAAAGGCAACGCGCAAGTCACGAGCGAGATTCTTGGTGTGTAGGACTGCGGCTTTGTGGATGGTCTGCACAGCATGCGGAACAAGTGTGGCAGATGCTTGTTCGAACTGAGTGATGAGAAAGATTATCAGCCCTACCAGAAGGGACTTGAAAAGCAACATGAGGATGATGCAATAAATGAGCTAGGGAGCAAGGATAGAGACGAGAGGAACAATGCAGGGGCACAGCCGGCGAATAAAAAAATGCAAAACAGAACTTGTTAGAACAGCAATGATTGGGAGGAGAAAAGCGAGGGCAAGCCTTGCTTCGTGGTAGCAAACTTATGTATATAGATTTGGATACCGGCCGGCCGTTGAGGGTGAGGTTCAGGGGCTTCGCCTGGCGCAAGGTGCGATTTTGCTGGAAGCGGGTTCGTAAATGGACACCCTTCGCTCATGGATGCATGAACAGTTAACACGAGGATTATGTGCGGACAAACACCGGCCCGATCGCAAATCTGCCCAATTGTCTTTACAAAAGAGAATCTGATAAAATCTGCCTTCGATTCCGGAGGATAGGCAGGCATAACAATGGAGTTGACTTGATTTATGTTGGAAAAGACAACGGACAGAATCACAACGCATCATCTCGTGAAGTGGACATAATGAATCCTTGGGAGTTCGTAAAGACGAGATCATCATGAAGTCTCATGTTCACACGATCATGAAAAGCTAATTGACTCTTTGAACGACCAGCATGAGCAAACGAGCAACACAGAAGTCACAATCCTCGGAAACGGAGGATTAAGGAGACATGTCGTAGAGACATAGAGGCTAAGGAACAAATATTATGGTAAAAATGTGGGAAAGAATGAATGAATAAAAGATAATACAGAACCCAATAACTAGTAACGAAACAACATACAGAAACCAATACGGTTAGAAATTGAAACAAAAAATTGTCCATGTCAACAGAACTCGAAGTAACTTCTCCCCAGTGCAAGATGAAGGGTAGGGTACAAAGTCAGCGGATTTGAACGACATCAACGATGAGAACCCGGACCGAATGCCTCGCGAACACTCCGCCTGAGTTCCTCATGATCGCGGGTCGAGCTTGCTACCGATGAACCAGGCTGTATATGAGAAGCAGCAACACTGGACGAAATCAAGCCTTCAACATCTCCATCAACAAACTCCAGAATCCTGCGTCCAAGAAGTTGAATCTCGCCCTGGCCGTCACCAGTTTCTGTGTCATTTTCAGAGTGCGCACGAGAGTGCTGTGAGCGTGGCGTTCCCACGGAAGATGAGGGCGTCGATGCACGAGATGCAGCAAGATCACGGATGTTGGGTATCAGGAGAGTCGAAGTACGAATACTGCTAATCAGTTGAGGATCTAGACAAAATTGGTCAACAGAGGCCACAGTGGTTTTCAAAATGACAAACCTCCGGATTCAAGCAACTGGACGATAGTCCAAACAGCGATGTGTTGGAAGGTCGCATCAGGGCTGGTCAAAAACCTGTAGAGATACCTGTGCATCCCTCCTTCCGGTTTGTCCCACACATCGTTAAAGGCAGAGTAGTCATCTGTAGCGCTCCTACCATCTAAGACATCAAATCTAAGTTGCCATTTCAAGTAGATTGTAACCGAAGGGGTACCTTTTGACGATAGATTTCCGAGTGCAGCGGCGCTGTTGCCTTGGACTTCCGAACTCGGCGAATTAGTCAGCGGTATTAAAACCTCGCAGATCCCCATCTCCAACAACTGATTCTTGAGGTCATCTAAACAACGAACTGATCAGTTTAGATCTAGATAATTTCAGTGACAAACCATACCACTGAGGGCAAGCACGGCCACGCAAGCTGTCATCTCGCTTTGAACGTTCATGGGTACCTCCAAAACAAGCTCTTTGATTGATTGAACAGCACCTGCCTTCACGATGGCAGTCTTGTTCTTCTCCGAGGTCGCAGCAAGGTTGCGTAATGTTGATATAGCATGACATTGAACCTCTTCGTTGTCCTTAAACGATAAAAGGTTAATAAGGGGTTGCAGGAAGCCTGCGTCAATAATCGGTGATTCGTTCTGTGGGTGGATGGATACATTGCGGACACATGCTGCCGAGGAGAGTATAAGTGGCAAATAAGTTGATTGGAGGAGTCTGAGGAGAGCCGTCAAGCCATCAGCCTTGACGATTTCAAGTTGATATTTCTCTACGAGTCATAGTTAACACAGCGTGGACTAGAAGTTCAAAATGTTTAGTTACCATCACTAGCGAGATTTCGGAGGGCTAACGCTGCTTGGCATTGTACCTTCAGGCTCGAACTGTCCATTAGTGCGACAAGGCTTGCGACTAGCTTCGGTTCGCTCTGTGCTAGTTTCTTCCTGTTGGAACCTGCTACAGAATGAGGTATCATCGACAGCGATCGCAGCAAGAGACGGACCATCCACAGCTATATTGCTCAGGGCCGTCGTACAATAATATTGAACGTCGGTATCCGGAGAGTTCAGAAGACTGACTAGTACTGGGATCGCACCCGCATTGACAAGCTGTTGTCGGTTCTCATCTGAGATGGATCAACGAGGCGGGCCTGGAATCCAAAGGTGCTTGCTTACCAGAATGGGTCATGTTGAGAAGCGCACCAGTAGCATTCCTCTGGACTCGCATGTCCTTTGATCTGGCGAGCCGTGTCAGAGGTACTAGCGCACCTGACTTGGCAATCTTTGTCTTATTGTCGTCTGGACCGTTTGTCGGTCATGAAAAATTTGAAACATGTGGGAACAGCCCTCACCATGAGTGGCAAGATTTGTTACACATCCTACTGCATTGCATTGCACTTCCACATTAGGGCTGAGCATTTGGCGAATGAGAGGCTCAAGACCACCAAGTTTGACGATGAGAAGCTTGTTGTCAGCTATTTAGGGCGAAGAAGCACATTTGAGCATGAAACAAGCCATTTCCATTGAACTCACTGTTTACAGCAAGGTTTCCAAGCGCAGCACTCGCCGCACGCTGCACCTCTGTATCGTGGCTACTCAACAGAAAAAGGATTGGGTCAAGTGTATCTCGAGCAACCGGACGAACTTCCTTCTCAGTGATCTCCGCAAAAGCCAGAGCCGCGCTTCGTTGAAGATCAACATTGTCTGAAAAAGATAGTGTCGTCAGGGCAGCGAGTGGCGGACCGAAGAAGAAATTGGTCGTCGTGCGGTCTATTACAGTCGTGATTGAACATGGATATGAGGGTCAATAAATATTATACCTACTCTCAAGATATTGAAGGAGGTCCGCCACAGCCTCCCTCTCATTCTCCAGAAGGAGTGGCTCGTAAGTTTGCGACTTGTGTCCTTGGACTATTTTTAAGTTGCATGGTTAGGTGTCCAAGGATGTCTCCTAGCGGTGGAAAGGTCGTACAGCAATTTTCGCAGCAGCTTGTTACGTTACCCATCACTCTGAGCAGGCGTATGGGTGAGAAAGGAAACCGAGCTTGGGCGGGCGATGACTGCGGAAGAAAGCAGAGCAGAGGAGCAGCGACTTCAAAATACCAGTCGAGAAGTGAGGGTTCAAGCTCGAGCCTTTAAGTGATCGTGGGAACATAGCTGACCTTGAGCACATGGTCATCACGTGAGATTTCCCCTTGTGTGTATGCTGAATATGGTTGATTCAGTGCAGAGGCCCCGGGAAGCTCCTGCAAAAACTTGTCCGGAAATTTCCCGCCTCAAATCCGCAGATAATATGTAGCCCAAAAAGGAAATTCTCATTTTTTCCTTGATTTTCTTCATTTATTTTTCTATTACAAGCTATCACACATGTAACACCTTGATACATAAATTTATGTCAAATAGTGCATCAGTTAAATGGCTCAAAATAACCTTTACAATGACAATGGCCTTTACATTGAATGTCTGAAATAGTCAGAATCTTGTTGTCAAATGGTCAAAAATTTTGCCAGAATAAGCCTCAAATTCACAAAGTTAGATTTTGCTAAATTTGCCTCACAAATCCGCTATTTTGCAGACACATTTTTGCAGGAGCTTCTCAGGGGCTTAGTACAGTGTACTCAATATTTGGTGCTTTCTGTAGTAATGATATGTACACAATGCAGTCTGAGAGTGGGAATGCAGGAAGCCTACTTAATGGCAATGAGTACTTCCATTCTATTTGACAAGTTCTTATCTATCAGTTTAAACATCACAAAAACTATGATGTATCAATGCACAAGACAGTGCCCCAGTTCTCCTGCATCATATGGAATTTGCTCTAGGTGTAATTCTTTGCCAAATCTCATTTTTTTTCTCACATAATATGCTACTTGTGTGAATTTGGAAAATTAGTTTAATGTTTCTACACATACTTTTGTAAAGTTGTGATTTTTACATTGGTTTTATTTATTTCAGACTTTCTTTAGGACTTTGAAAATGCTTTCAAAGGCCAAGATAGGCTAAATTCTATTGAAATCCCCAAGTAATATAGTGTGATTATCCTAAGATGTCCATTGTTAGTGTCATGATACATATATATGACCACATTGCAGTAGTACTGGCCTCCTTGTAGATTACTTCCCTAGTTTGATCCATTTTGTTCTTAGGTATGTACAATGTATGCGTTGTTGTTATACTATTATGAATACATCTTCGTTCTTAGAGTTTTTGTTGTGTCACATTGCGAATTACTGACAATAACCTTACACTTGAATCAAACTCTAGAAAATTCTTGTGCAAGCATGTCAACAATGCCTGCACCACTTGGGAGTCATGACAACTTGGCAATGCAAGCCACAGGCAACAATCTGGTGGCAAATGGAGTTTCAGGCCATCAAAACAGACCTTACAGCACATCTGCAGTCAAGCCTTGGCAAAATACAAGCCGAGTTCTAGTGTGGTATGAAGTTAGTCCTCATGCATGTTGCACTACTGAGACTTGTGGTTCAGGGCCAGGAGCACCACAAGATCTGTCACCAGCCTAGGATCAACATGCCCAAAGTGTATGATGAGAAGTTATGGCCCCTGGTGGATCAGTTCATGTGACAGATTGAAGTAGTCATGGAGTTCAAGGCATTCTGTAATGAGCATCAGAAGATTTTGTAGGTGCAGTCTTACCTTATGGGGTTGGCACAGGACTGGTTGAGTGTGATCACTATGGGCTCGGACAATCCGACTGTCAACCCCAAGCATTTTTGGTGGCAGGCCTGGAAGGAGGACTTTAAGATGGTGTTCTGCATCCAAGATCTGGTGCAGGATGCACTGGCATGCATCAGCCAGCTCCAGCAGGGGTCCAGATTGATCATGGACTATTGCACCATGTTCTTCAAACTCAAAGGAAAGTTGGATAGGGCTGATGCAGACAGTGAGTACATGAAGGATCACTTCTGAAAGGGTCTGAGCCCAGCAGCCATGGAGGCACTAGTGAATACTGATTATGAGATGGTGGAGCAGGCAAGGGACATCCTGCTTTGTCATGAAAGCAAGTTGGCCAATATTGCAGCAAAAAGGAAAGGCAACTGGGGTGAAGGCAGCTCCTCAGTGCCACACTCCTTGGCCACATCCTTGCTGGCACTGCAGGTGGTGGTGCACCCAGTGCCCCCACCAGCATCGGCTGATCCAAACGTGATGGATATCAATCATGCAAAAACCTTGTCCAGTATCTGGAAGTGTTTCAAGTGTGGAAAGTCTGGCCATCTGATGGCAGACTGTCCACTCTTGATGGTGTTGATAAGAGCTGCAATTGCAGAGGCACTAGGTGTAATGGGCAAGACAGCAGGTGAGGAGAAGAAGAAGAAGAAGAGGCCAGCAGCAGGTTTTGTCTAGGGTTGCCTCATGCTGTCATGATGAGCGCAACCAACAGGTTTTATGTACTCACACCAAGCAATGGCATTGTGTTACATAGACCAGACAAAGTGAGTTTTAAGACAAAGAGGTACCATCATCAACAATGTGTGGCTATGATGCATGCTAGATTGCCCTGCTTTCCTTACTCAGCACTCAAGTTCCTGGTCACACTGAGGCTCCACAGCACTGGGGTTGCCTTGACATGCATTGTGGACACCTGGGCTATGGTGGACTGGTAGTGGTGGATGCCTGGGAGTTGTTTTGTGGCTTGAAGTGTGCGTGTACTTAGAGGACACATTTCCTCTGAAGGCAGTGGCAAAGACATGTATTGACAATGTATTGGCATAGGCAGAAGCACAATCTACATCTGGGATGGCATGTATCTTGAGCAATGCTGAGATGCGCAGTCTAAGCAGAGGTGTGGAGTGTTGCAGATGTTGGCAAAAAGAGAGTGGAGGAAGGTGGGAGGAAAAAGAGCTGTAGAGGAGTTGGTGCCAGAGGAGTTTCATGAATTCTTAGACGTCTTCGACAAGCAGCATTCCAAGTGGTTGCCAGAGCACCAGATGCATGAACTTGGGATCGACTTTCTGAATGGAGCAGATGTGCCATCCCCAGGAAAGCTGTACCAGCTTGCACCAGCAGAGCTCAAGGTGCTGTGCAAATTCGTAGATAAGAATCTGGCAAAGAGCTATATTTTGTCAGGTTCTGCTGATGACAGGGGCCTCTGGAGGCAAGCGGTGTAGTACTTGGTTGCAAGTAGTACTGATAGTTTTGGGGCTTTCTTGAAGTCTTAGAAAGTTTTCTCTAATCCACACTGGTGCTTGATGGTAAGGTTGATGTATTGGGTGCTTCACAGAATATCAAATATCCTGATAGGCAGAAGAAGGTTCTCAATAAACTCCAGCCTAAGTAGTTCACTCCCTGGGAACCACTGAGCCTTTGTCTATCAATAGACTTTTAATAAGAGGTGTTCAATAAACTCTAGCCTAGGTGATTCACTGGGAACCACTGAGCCTTTGTCTACCAATAGACTTCCAATAAGAGGTGTTCAATAAACTCTAGCCTAGGTGATTCACTCCCTGGGAACCACTGAGCCTTTGCCTATCAATTGCCTGTCTATTCTCTACTAAACTTGGGCTATTTATACTGTTTTTCTGGTGCACAGACCACTATCTACACATGACTCTTTGTTGTCAACTCCCCAGCCTCCAGAACATATTTGATAGTCCAATTTCCCTTTTGAGAGGCATGTTTCGGTGCCACCAGTTCCACCATTCCTCCAGATGTCTCTGATTGCCACTTCCCCATTTGCTTTAGCTCCATTTAGCCTGATCCCATTCATAGATCCTTCTTTCCCCTTTTAGTGCTTCCCTGCATTCCATGCTTCTTTTAACATTCCTCCATGCTTCTTTTCCTTACCCCTTTCAGTCATGTCAAATTGGGCATTGTCAGATCTGATCTTAATTTAGATCATCACAATTTAATCTATTTCATCACTTCTGCCAGCTCCCATGCTTCTCCTCCCCATTACAGTGGTTGGGCTATTGTTGAGTGGATAGCTTGAGCTGGTCCCTGCCCTTTGTTCTGTACTGTCTGTATATTTATTGGGGTGTTTTTGGAGATATAATTTGTTGAGACTGCTACTAGGAGGCTTACAGTTTTCAGCCTTATGATTAAATGTTTATTTTGACTTCTGGTGCATGTTGTGTCTCTGACTGCTGGTATAGCGTCATATTAGTGGGTCCTTACTAGGTGGACTCAAAGTCTACAGAGTGTCTCCAGGCAATGGAGGATGAGATCTGGAGTTTTGGGTGAGAGTAGGGTGGAGCAGGATCTCAGGCTAAGTCCAGAATGTGGGGATGGGGAGAGGCAGAGCCGGTTAGGGCAGAGGATAATGGGAGGTGATTGGAGGAGGAGACTAAGACTGGGAGACTGAAACTGAAACTGGGAGACTGAGAGAAGATCAAAGTGAGACTCAGAGAACTGAGAAACTTGAGAGAATAAGAAGATGGATTAAGTAGATGGTACAAGACAGACAAGAGAGTATAGAAATGGGAGTTATAGCAATATCAAGACTACTGTGACAGATGACTGGCTACCAGCTATATATCTACAGCAGCTAAGGTCTGGGGCGTCTGGATGAGCTCTGGGGCTAGGCTCCATGTGGTTATTCCTATGCGTTGTATTGTCCGAGTGCAAGTCCTGTGCAGCATATTGTCTGGGTACGGGTGTGGAGCTGGGGGGATTAGTTGGGGCCCATCAGTTGGCAGATAGTTGAATGCTGAGACGATTGTGAGACTGGAGCTTGTGGACGGGCACCAGAGTTAGTCACTTGGTTGGATGGTGAGGGCAGGATGTCGGGGCTTGCATGTTGTGGCGTGTCAGGGTTTGTGTGGTGATGACGCCCAAATTGCGCTAAGGTGCACTATCACTAGTACAGCTACTTAGTCAATATAGCTTTGGACACGCTAAGTATGGGAGAGAGTTCCGGACAGGTCCCAGAGAACGCACAGTAGGCAAGAGGTTAGTGGTAAGGAAAAGGGGAGATTGGCGCTTATTTAAGGCCCAAAAATGTGGCAAGAGTATGCTAAAAATCACCAATGAAAGATGCTAAGAGGTGCGGGAGAGAGTCGCCAAGGAAAGGCACTAAGGAGCGCAAGAGAGAGTTGCCAAGGAAAGGTGCTAAGGAGCGCGAGAGAGAGTCGCCAAGGAAAGGCGCTAAGAGACACTGTAAAGGGGTCACTAAGAGGCGCTAAGTGTTAGCACCTAAAAGAGATGATAAAATGACGAGATTGCTTAGCAGATCTAAGCACAAATGCCTTGCCGTAGTTGCAAGGCACTAAGAGATTGCAGACAGAAAGGGTGAGAGAGAACTAAAGCAGAGTCCCCTTGCCGACACGGTCAACAAAAGGTAGTCTGTTGCGTAGGGTGACCAAAATGTTGGGATACAATCCCTACTGCCAAATTGATTGTGTACTACTAACAAAAAGTAAGTATTTATATGTAAGTAAATGCCCTGAATTAAACTATATGGTGAAAAAGTCCACAATCATGCTGTCAGTCTGAGTCGGCAAGAAGCTAAGCGACATCAGGTGCTAAGGTGAAACTCCAAGCTGTCTGTCATAAAATACTTCATCATTCCTGCTGCCACCGGCTAAGAGCATCATGGGTGCCAAGTGTCTGTGTCCGTGTATGGCCCTGAAGGGTGAGTGGCAAGGTGCGGCAAGGTGTCAAGAGGAGTGCTAAGAATAGATGGTGCCATAAAGAGTGGTCCTGGAGTAATTAGAGGCTCCAGCTGCGAGTTATTAACATAAAAATATGCAAAAATTAGCCCCTGGAGTGCTAAGATGTGCCGCTCCTGATGGTCCCAGTGTGCCAATGTGAGGTGCTTGTGTTGGCGCTATCCGTGGTCATCTATAATGGGAGCTCATCAGTGGTGTGTCAGGGTAACGGGTTGTGACATTACCTCCCCCTTAGTGCTGAAACCCTACAAAGCATTGGTAGCTGTGTGCTTTCCACATGAGAAGTGAAGTCAAAATCTGAAGTCTGATGCCATCAGCAAGGGGTCTAGAAAAAGGAAAAAAAAAATTTGAGCTCAACCCCTGTCCAACATGTCGCACCATGTCATGCCTCTCCGCTCCCCTACTCCTCCTCCTGCTAGAAACGACTCTGTGGTGTTGTGGCAGGACTACAACAGACACCGATCAGAGTATGACCAGCAACAAGATAGCTGGCATATTGCACAGCTCACTTATGAGTGTCCATTTCTGATTTTAGATTGCTATTCAGCCCTGTTTTTAGAATCCATGCTTCTTCCCTCTCTCGTGGCCAGGCCTTCCATTCCCCTGGTCCAACTCCCCATCCTGTTGGCAAAGCCATCTTCTCCTTCGGTGGCGGCAAGGCCATTGTCTCCTCTAGAGCCCCCACAAGCACAGCCGGGGCCATCCCCTTCCTATCTCCCTGTTTTGTCGTCTTGCCATGACCACCCCTCCCTTGGTATGGGGCAGGTGTGGCCCATTTCTGCGGCGCAGCATGTCCCTCAGGCTCAGGTGACACTGGAGCAGTTTATGGTGGTGCAGGAGCGCTACCAAAGTTCTCCGGCATGATCATGGTGTGAGGCTACAAGTCTGGTAAGCCCTGTTTTGGTTGCTTAGAGATCCTACTAATGTTGGCTTAGTGCGTGATATGTGCCCATCAAAGAGTGCTGTGCAAGTTCAAGGAGCTGGTGGTGGAGGCCTGCTAGGACACTTTGATGTGCGTGCAGTGTCATATCTGACATAAGTGCTGTTCAGTGGATTTGGCTTGGAGGGCGAGCTGCATGGCTCAGGAGCAGGGGTGGGGTGAGAATTGGGTCATGGAGCAGCTGAGGGAGGGTCAGGGAACATGGACAAGAGTGAGGGGGACGTTAGCGAGCATGGTACCATCAGGGGATCAAGGGAGGAAAAAGGCACAGGTGTGTCAGTGCACCTATGCAAAACGTCCTGCTGTAGTGAGGTCCTCAGACAACAATGAAGACAACAAGCTGGAGGAGCCCTGCTGGGACAAGGGCAAGTGGCAGGCATCCCCTGAGGAGTCAGATGAGGAGCAGCAGCCTCTCATCCAGCGAGTCTGAAGGTCCTTGAAGTTCCTGGGCATGGGTTTGTTGGATTCAGAGAGACATGTGCCTTTGCTGGGCCCTAGTCAGCCACTCCTGGAGGCAGCTCTGGGGTCTGAGGTGGGAAGTGTCATGTCATACCATTGCCAGCTCGAGGAGGCCACCATTTGGGAGCAGCGCTTGATGACGAGACTCTGGAAGATGTACGTGGAGGTGCAGTGGGAGAGGAGGGTGCAGGAGGATGTGCAGGTTGAAAAAGATGAGGTGAGCCAGGCCCAGGAGGCCCTGAAAGGAAGTGGCCAGCCTGAGAGTCTGACTTGAGCAGGGAGATGGGCAGGCTCCAGATCCCAGGGCACAGGGGGAAAGGGGGAAGTGGCCAGCCTGAGAGTCTGACTTGAGCAGGGAGATGGGCAGGCTCCAGATCCCAGGGCACAGGGGGAAAGGGTAGTGGAGTTGTAGGAGCTGCTAGGAAGAGTGGAGGGGGCCTGGAGGAGCTGGCTAGTCAGGAGTGTGGCAGCTGCCTGGGAGGAAGCAATGTGTAAGCAGCCTATCATGAATCTTGTGAAGGTCTTGGCTGATTTTTTCCTAGGCTGGGTGCAGGAGCACTGCCTTCTACTAGATGGGAGTGCTTCTGCCCATGCCCTCATCTTGCAGGGCATGTCTTCAACGTCCAACCCTCCCCTAGCAAAGGTCGCCCAAGGGGTTGGTCAGCTGGGATGTCTGCTGGCTGCCTATTAGAGATGCAACTCAATTGTCAGCGGAAATGGTGGTGGATGCGGGGGAGCCCCTCCTCTTTTACAATGAGAGAGTAGTGACAGTAGTGGCATTGATGGAGGCAGCAGTAGGGGCAGCAGGGGTGGGAGCAAGTATGCCAGAGAGATCAGAGATGGGGGAGGAGTCCAGCAGGGCTCCCAGATCATGATTTCTTGTTGTGTTACGGTATTGCATTCTTTTGTTTCTTCTGTGGCTTTGTATTATATTATAGATTAGTCAGTATATAAAGTTTCTGTGTTAATGTAAGTATTGAGATGGAAAGTAGGGGGGTAAAGGGAGAAAGGTAAGAGAAACTTATTAATGGGAGTTGAATCCCTGGTGAGTCCAGAGGCAGGAGTTACATTCTTGTAGCTGTTTGTAAGGTCTTTAGCCTCAGAGAGCCAGAGCTTGTCCAGGTGAGTGTTGTGGGATTCCTGGAGCTTGTTGGAGGTGTCCTTTAGGTTTGCCCAGTGTAGAGCCAGAGCTTGTCCAGGTGAGTGTTGTGGGATTCCTGGAGCTTGTTGGAGGTGTCCTTTAGGTTTGCCCAGTGTTTCCAGGTGTCGTTTTCTGGTCCATAGCTCACCCACTGTACGAGGTAGTTTAGTCATCCTTGAATGATTTAGGAGTTGAGGATGCAGTCTACTTTGTAGTAGTACTCATTGTCTACTTCAACAGGGGGGCCGATCAGGGCATTGTCCAGGAAAGGAGCCTGACATAGAACATAGGGTGGAGTCCTTTTAACCCCAGAGAGAGGGCAAGGCGATAATCTGTAGGGCTTGTGCTGGAGGACTTTTGCCCAGAGGCACGTTTTGCAGGCTTGGACATATTGGGTGACATTCTTCTTCATTCCTGGCCAAAAGTAAGTGCAGAAGATGAGTTGGAGGGTCTTACATATTTCTGGGTGTCCCCTGAGCTTGTGATCATGGTGCTGTCAGAGGATATCGAGGCAGACATTCTTACAGTTCAGGGCATAGACGTGGCCATTGTGGAGGAGCATCTTGCTGTCAGGGGAGAGGGTGAAAGAGGGGTTGAGAGGGGGTCCATCAAGGGTGGGGCTCTGGGGTTTGTGCTGGATGAAGTAGTCATTCTGGGAGGAGTCCTGGATCTGCTCAAAATCCCTTCCTCATTCAAGATTAGTACTATGTTCAAATGTTTGGAAGGATGGTTGAAGGCATTCCACTCTGCCTCGAAGGACTTCTCAGGGTAGATATCTGGGTGTCAAGTTTGGCTCTGAGTTGTCTAGGGCAATAATAAATGGTAAAGTCGTACTCTGAGAGGACTTTGGACCATCAGACTTGTTGTCAGCTGAGAAGCTTGGTGGTCATGAAGTACTGAAGGTTATTGTGGTCTGAGTATACCTGGATCTGGTGGGGGGTGCCTTTGAGGTAGGCTTACTATTGCTTGAAGGCTTTGACAATCACAAGGAGTTCCTTGTTGTAGATGTTGTAATTGAGCTTAGCCAGAATCATCAAGCAGGTGTAGAAAGCCATGGGTCAGAGTTCCTGGTTGTCCAGTCTCATCTGCAAGAGGATGCTGGCAATGGCATAGTTGGAGGTGTTGCACATTTCTCCAGTTTTGCATGCAGGTTGTGGCTCCAGAGTTGCTCAAGAACCTGTTGGATGTGGATTTGGTGTTTGTCAAGAGAGTCAGAGTAGATCAGGATGTTGTCCAGGTACACAATGACAAAGACGTCATTCATGTTGTGGAAGATGTCATTCATGAAGTACTAGAAGGTCACAGGGAAGTTAGTCATACTGAAGGGCATTACCAGATACTCGAAGAGCTCATAGCGGGTGCGGAAGGCAGTCTTCCATTTGTGTCTCAGGGCTATCTGGATGTTGTTGTAGCCAGAGTGAAGGTCGATCTTCAAGTAGACTTTGGCCTTTTAGAGGCAGTCGACCAGGTCTCTGATAAGGGGGAGGGGGTATTGGTTCTTCTTGGTGATCTTGTTCAACCCCCAGTAGTCGATGCATAGTCAAAGGGATCCATCCTTTTTTTTGTCAGGTTCCGCTGAATCGGGGGCTTTCCGGGAAAGCGACGCCCTTACGATGCGGACTTGATCTACGGATACTCGGGTGTCTGGAACTCCGGGCTAGGACTCCGGGGTTCAAGACGAGGACAGGGTAATCCCGGGAGGGGGGGACTAGAGTCCGGGGGTTTTGGGGTGAAAGTGGCTGGGAGTTAGAGGGGGTCGAGTCGTGAACCGGAGGTTCTAAGACGAGACCAAGTTAGTAATTTAAGAGTCGCGAAGTGCGTACCAAACTTATAGCACGCGAATACTAAGGCGTGCCAGTCGAAGCGTACCAAACGAGGCGTGCCAGTCAAACAAAGGGCACGCAATATCCAAGTAACAGTTATGCAAAGTATGTAATATCAAGACTGTCGAATACAACGGGGAGCTATACTATAAGTACTACGGATCGTGTCTCGGGATTCCGGGGTGTCTGGGATGAGTTCCGGGGGCCATTGAGTAGCGGCCGGGGACTGTATACCGGGATCGCGCGTGTGGGGACGCGCGATCAATTGGTGCGGAGGGAGTCGTGATGCGTGGGGCGTGATGCGTGATGGCCGTATGCGAGCCGCGTGATCTGATCGTTGATGGCGGGTGATCCCGGGGTCCGTGATGCAGGGGTCCCGGGGGCTGGCTGATGGCGATCGTTGATGGCTGATGGTGGTCCTTGATGCGTGTGAGGGCGGCGTCGGTAGCGGTGGGGGCGGGGTGCGCTGTGGGATTGACGGAAGAGGTTCCCGGATGGGACTCCGGGGGTGTCCCGGGGAGGTTCCGGGGGGGAGGGGTCGTGACATCACCCCCCCCTCAGCGCCGAGACCCTCCGAGGCGCGCGTAGCCGGAGGTCCGGACCGGGCTTGAGCGTGGGAACCGGCGCCTGTCCTGCCACGTAACGAAAAAAAAATTTTACCATCAAACCCAACTATGTCGCGAACGCCGACGCATTCCCCGACGCCCCCGCAGACGAACGAGGTCGCGCCCCTCATGGCGTGGGGAGCCCGGGACGCGCGTTACCGGGCTCGTCTCGACCGTGAGCGCGTAGCGGCGCTCTTCGAACAACGTGAGTACCCCCGTGCCGCCCCTTTGCCCTACTAACCTTCCCTTTTCAGAACAACGCAATATTCCGGCACCCGAGGCGGGTCCCAGCCGGCTCTCGGAGCCCGTCCCCGAGGCTGGGCCTAGTGTCCCCCCGGAGCCTCAGCCGAGTCGTCCCGCGCCAACCTTTGCGCGGATGACCGTGCGTCCCCCTCGCCCCCCACCCCCTCCTCGCCCTAGACTCGTCGCCCCTCGGTTCCGTCGCTCCGGGATGGCGGTGGGGGCCATTTCGGAGGTTCCCGATACCCAACGGGTTGCGTGGGCCAGTGCCACGCAGGAGGCCTTCGAGGGGGCATTGGTGAGGCCCCGGGGCTTGCCTCCCCACGCGTGGTGTGTCAGCAACGGGCCGGTAAGTGGCCTCCTACCTCTGATTCCGGGGCTAAACCGGGTGCCTAGTGTCTTCACTGCGCGCGTCGCAACGTCATTTGCTCCTTCGAGGTCCCGACCGTCTCGTCCCGGCGCGACACCTCCGTGTGCGACGCCTGCCGCTTCAATCACGAGCGGTGTTCCGTTTCGGCCCTTTGGAGGGCCTATTGCGTTTCGCGGGAGCAGGGTTGGCCCTTGGCGGGCATTACTCGGAGGATGGGTGTCGAGGAGAGGGATTGGGTCGCGGGGACGGCGGCGGTTCCGGAGGCGGCGCCAGTGGAGGGTCCTGGGGGCGGGGCTGGGGGAGGGGGGGTCGTCCGGGAGAGCGGCCGGGGCCGGCCCGTGGTCTTGATCACGCGTCGGGTAACCCGGTCCGGAGCCCCGGGGCGCGAGGGGCGCGGCGGGCGCCCTGATAAGGGAAAACGGCGGGCGTCGCCTAGCCCCTCCCCGGGGCCCTCCAAAAGGGCGCGTCTGCCCGCGGAGGCCCCCTCCCCGGCCTCCCAGACTCCGTCCCCGCCTTCCCCAGTGCGCCTCTCGCCGGCGACTTTTTCTCCGCTGTCGGGGCGGCCGTTGGATGTCGAGGTGAGGGCCCTGCAGGAGCGCCTCGAGCAGGCCGACCGGGAGCGAGAGGAGCGAGAGGAGGGGGCAAGGGAGGAGGCGGCGATCCGGAGGGGTCTGGAGGAGGGTCGCGAGGCCGCCCTCCGGGAGCTGGAGGAGGCGAGGGTGGCCCGGGGGGGAGTCGAGGCCCAGCTGGACGCTATGCGGGCCAGGCTGGAGCAGGGGGTGGGGATCCCGGCGCAGGGTCCCTCGGGCTCAGAGTTGGTTGAGGCCTTGCGCCGGGACGTGGTCGTCGGACGTATGGCCTCTCTAAGTGAGTGTTTTCCTCTTCTCGCGGTTGGGTCGATTCTGACATCTCCAGGCTGGGCTCGGGAGCATCGCCTGCTCCTGGACGGGGCTGCCGCGGCGCTCGCGTCCCTGCAAGAGGGGCTCCGGTCGGAGGCAGGGGACCCCGGGGTGGAGCGGGGCCTGGACTTGTTGGGGAGGCTGGTGGTAGCGCATCGCCGGAGAAACGTCCCGGCCCCGGGGTCATGGTTCGAGCGGGTCCTGGACGAGGGCGAGCAGCTCCCGTCTTGGGACCAGTTGGCCGAGGAGGTCTGGCGCGCGCACGGTCCAGAGGAGGTGGGGGAGGATTTCCGGGGCTGGCCGAGGGGAGGGGAGGGGGAGGGTAGTTCGGGGTCCCAACTCTAGGGGCCCCCGTTTTCTTGTCGTCTGCCGGTTTCGCGATTCGTACTGTAGTATAGTGTACTATAGAAAAGAAAATGTATATACCTGGTTACTCTCGGGGAGAATGGTGTAAGTAAAGTGGCGGGGAAACGGGAAAGAATACCTTGCCCAGAGTCAGGGGCGCTATTGTAAAAGAAAGTACTAAACGGTAGGTAAGGTCGGAAAAAGAAAGGGGGAAAGCAGTAAGTATACGTGGGAGTTGAATCCCGGTTGAGTCCAGAGGCGGGGGTTACGCCCACTACTGCCGTCTGTGAGTCCTGCGCCCGGGGGGGTCGTCTCCCGGGTGCCGTCGCTGGAAGTCCCGGAGTTTGTCGAGAGCGCCTTCGAGGTTTCGTCGCGGTTCCCAAGTGTCGTCCTCCGGGCCGTATCCCTTCCATCGTACGAGGAAGTGGGGTCGCCCACGAATGTTCCGGGAGTCGAGGATGTCTTCGACCTCGTAGTGGTACTCGTCCTCGACCTCGACCGGGGGAGGGGGTTCGGGTCGTCGTTCGGAGAAGGGATCCGGGGGGTGTCGTTCCAGGAGGCGGACGTGGAAAACCGGGTGCAGGCCTTTAAGTCCCGGGGGGATTCGATCTTGTAGGCGTGGGATGAGACCTTCTTCAAAATTTTGAACGGGCCGAGACGCTTGTGATCGAGTTTTGGGGATCGATCTTGTAGGCGTGGGATGAGACCTTCTTCAAAATTTTGAACGGGCCGAGACGCTTGTGATCGAGTTTTGGGGAGGGCCGGCGGGTGCGGAGGTGTCGTCGATCTAACCATACCTTTGTCCCGGGGGCCCAGTCGGGGGTGTCTTCCCGTTTCCGGTCGGCGTGTTTCACGTAGGCCCGGTTCGCGGTGTCGATCTCTTCCCGGAGAAACTCGTGAAGGGATTGGAGATCCCGGGCGACCTCATGGGCGGCGTGCGACGGGATGTCCCGGAGCGAGAGCGTCAGTCGGGGGTGGTATCCTTTGTTGGCAAAGAAGGGTGATACCCCGGTGGCAGAGTGTGGCGTGTTGTTGTAGGTGAACTCGGCCAGGGGGAGCTCGGCGCGCCAGTCGTCCTGCAAGTAGTTGACGTACAGCCGGAGGTACTGCTCGAGGGACTGGTTGACCCTTTCGGTTTGGCCGTCGGTTTCGGGGTGGTAGGCGGTAGAGAGGTTAGTCTTTACTTCAAGTGCCTTACACAGGGAAGTCCAAAACTTGGACACGAAGAGAGGGCCCCGGTCGGAGACGATGTCGTCCGGGAGACCATGCTTGGCGAAGACGTGCTCGAGGAACAGCCGGGCGAAGTCCGGGGCGGTATCCGTGGTGTGGCAGGGTAGGAAGATGCCCTGTTTGGTTAGCCTGCACACAACGACGAGAATAGCATCGAACCCTTCAGATTCCGGGAGCTCGACGATGTGGTCCAGAGATATTGAGGACCAGGGGCGTCGTCCGACCGGCAGGGGTTTCAGGAGTCCGTACGGTCGGTGTCGGGGGACCTTGGCCCGGAGGCAGGGCTCGCATGATCGAATGTAACGGGTCACGTCCTTCTTCAACCCTGGCCAAAAGTAAGTCCGGGAGATGAGCTGGAGGGTCTTACGTATTCCAGGGTGTCCCCGGAGCTTGTGGTCGTGGTGTTGACGGAGGACGTCGTAGCGAAGTCGGGCGTGATCCGGGACGTAGATGCGGCCGTCCCGGAGGAGGAGTTTTTCGTCGGGGGACAGGGAGAAGGCGGGGTCCCGGTCGGTTCCATCAGGGGGGTTGCGGGGGTCGTGATCGGTGAAGTACTTGTCTCGGGGGGCGCGGCGAATCTGACTCAGGGTCCCTTCCTCGTTTAAGATCAGTAAGGCATTCAAATGTTCGGGAGGGATCACCACGCGATGATTGAACGCATTACGTTCCGCCTCGAATGACTTCTTAGGGTAGACGTCCGGTCGACGGGTGAGGGCATCGGGTTTGGCGCCAAGTCGTCCCGGGCGGTACTGGATCGTGAAGTCGTATTCCGAGAGGATCTCGGACCATCGGGCCTGTCGTCGACTGAGTTGCTTGGTCGTGGTGAAGTACTGCAGGTTGTTATGATCCGAATAGACCTGGATCCGGTGCCGGGCTCCCTCGAGGTAGGCTCGCCACTGCTTGAAGGCTTCGACGATGGCGAGAAGCTCCTTGTCGTAGATGTCGTAGTTGAGTTCGGCGTCGATCATGGACCGGGTGTAGAAGGCGACTGGCCGGGGCTCCCCGCCGTCAGGTTCCACCTGCGAGAGGATCCCGGCGATGGCGTAGTCGGAGGCGTCACATTCCAGGATGATCGGGAGGGCCGGGTCGTAGTGCCGGAGTACCGGGGCGACTGTGAAAGCCTCCTTGAGCAAGTTAAAGACGCTCTGGCACTTACTGTCCCAGTTCCAGGCGATGTCCTTGCGCGTGAGCCGGTTGAGGGGTTTCGTGATCCCGGAGTAGTTGTCTATAAACCTCCGGTAGAAGTTAGCGAAACCCAGGAAGGACTGTACTTCCTTGACGTTCCGGGGCTGCGGCCAGTTGACGATGGCCTCGACCTTGTGGGGGTCCATGCGAACGCCATTCGGGGATACTATGACGCCAAGATACTCGACCTCTTCCGTATGGAATGAACACTTCTCGGGCTTGGCGTGGAGATTGTGCTCCCGGAGGCGCTCGAGGACTTGCCGGACATGCTTTTGGTGATCCTCCGGTGAGTCGGAATAAATGAGGATGTCGTCCAGGTAGACGATCACGAAGACGTCGCTCATGTCGTGGAAGATGTCGTTCATGAAGTATTGGAACGTAGCGGGGGAGTTAGTCATTCCGAAAGGCATCACAAGGTACTCAAACAGACCATACCGCGTGCGGAACGCGGTTTTCCACTCGTGTCCCGGGGCGATGCGGACGTTGTTGTAGCCGGAGCGGAGGTCGATCTTCGTGTAGACTTTGGCACTGCGAAGTCGATCGACCAGATCGCCGATGAGCGGGAGCGGGTAGCGGTTCTTCTTGGTGATCTTGTTGAGTCCCCGGTAGTCGACGCAGAGTCGGAGCGAGCCGTCCTTCTTCTTGGCGAATAGAACCGGGGCTCCGGCGGCGGAGGCGGAGGGTCGGATGAATCCTTTACCGAGCATTTCGTCGAGGTAGTCCTTGAGAGCCCGGAGTTCGACCTCCGACATGTTGTAGACCTTGCCGAAAGGGGGGGTGGCTCCTTCCTCGAGGTCGATGGTGTGATCATAGGGGCGGTGAGGGGGGATCTCCTTGGCGTCTCCTTCGGAGAATACGTCAGCGAACTCGTGATACTCCGGGGGAACTACTTCTCGGAGGATCTGCTCCTCGGTTTTCTGTTCCGGGGGAATGGCGTCCCCTCGTAGGTGTTCTTCCGGGAGAGAAGGTGAGGTGTGCAGCTGAAACGTGGGAGTCCCGTCCCTCATGAGGCGGGCGAAGGGGGCGGCCCCAATGATCTTGATGTCGAGTGCGCTCGGGTCGGTCGGGGTCGCGGAGGCATCGGCCGGAGCGGGTGTGACGCGTGTCGGAGACCGGCAGGGGTAGTTCGGCCCTTTGTACTTGTTCCGAGGAATGTTTGGGGGTCGATCAGGGGCCTTGAGGTCTCGGACGGGCGTGGGTGGGGCATGCGCGGGGGGCGCGGCAGTCGTCCCGGGGGTGTCGGGCGTCGGGTCGCCTCCTAGGGCTCGGAGGTGCACGGCGGTCGAGGGGTGGTCTTCGGGTCCCGGGAAGGTCATGGTGAGCGTCCTCCAATCGATGTCGGGGTTTGTGTCGCGCAGCCAGGGTAATCCCAGCACCATCGGGGTCGATTCGTGAAGTCGCGTGACCAGGAAGTCGGAGGTGAACTCGTAGCCGTTGTCCAGGGTCACGCGTCCTGAATGAGACCTCTTGATGGGGCCGGAGGCGGAGGGAGTGCCGTCGAGGCGCTGCAGGCGAAGGGGCTGGTCGAGGGGGTCGTGAGGGAGGTCGAGGGTGTCGCTGATGAAGACCCCGGTGGCTCCGCTGTCGATGAGGGCCGATATCGGCCCGGGGGTGCCGTCCAGCCTGGCATTGATGACGAAGGACCGGGACGAGCGAGACTGGAGTCCCGGGGGTGGTGGGGGTTCGTCCGGGGAGTCCTTCGGGGTTGGTCTTGGGGGGTGGGGGATGTCGAAGGGAAGTTGTTGGTCGTCGGGCGTCGGGTCCCGGGTCAGGCGAAGGGTGAGGTGTCGCCAATCGACGCGGGGGTTGGTGTCCCGGAGCCATGGGAGCCCTAAGACGAGGGGTGTGGAGGGGTGAAGTTTGGTCATCAACATCCGCAGGGTGTGAGTCTGTCCGTTGGCGAAGGTAACGGGCATACGCACGAAATGGGTGATGTTCCCCGCCGTGGAGGCGTCTCCGTCAAAGAGGCAGAGTCGTACCGGGACCGGGAGTCGTTGAGCGGGTTCCGGGGCCAAGGCAGACAATGCTTCGTCGATGAAGTTGTCGGTGGCGCCACTGTCGACGAGGGTGTTGAGGGGGGTTCCGGAGGGGGTGAGGCGGGTGTTGAGGAGGAGGGAGTGCGAGGAGTGGGAGGGTAGGTAAGCCGTGAGGGTGTCCTGTACGAGTGTCGTGGAGCGAAGGTGGGAAACCGGGGCGGAGAAGACGTCGGGGTCGATTCCGCGATTTAGGGCGTCTTCCGGGTCTAAATCGCCGGGTCGTTTTCCGAGTACTCGTAGGTGGCGTCCTCTCCTTCGAAGGTCCAGGTGGCACGTCCCATGACCTGTCGTTTGGGGCACTCGGAGATGAAATGATCTTTCTCACCACAGAGTATGCAGACGCCCTCCCTTCTCCGTCGTTCCTGCACATCCGTCGGGACCTCGATCCAGGGTCGTCCCTTCTTTTGAAGCCGGTTGGCTCGGAGGGCCTCCTCGTCCCGTTCGTCGTCGAAGTCGAAGTCTTCGGGGTCTCCCGGGGGTTCCTCGGGGCTTGGCGCGTCGCCCGGGTCTTGGGTGGCCACGGCGGCGTTGAGCTGGGCCTGGGGGCGGGTGCCGCTGCCGGGGTTAGCATTGGGCGGGCCGCGACTCACCGGGGGTCGGCCGCCAGGGAACGCGGGGGGACCGGGGTTTCGACCTTGGGGGTTGGGAGCTTCGCCGGAGGGCCAAGGGGGTCCTCCTCTAGGGTTCCAGGGGGGTCGGGAGTTCGAATACTCGCTGCGGTCTTCCCAGTAGCGCTGGTCGATCTGCATGACGAGGGCCTTGTATCCGTCGTAGGAGGGTTGTTTCGGGGCGAGTCGGAGGACGTCCTTGATACGTTGTGGGAGGGCGCGGCGGAGGGCGTACCGGAGGGCGCTGTAATTCCAACCTGTCTCGTAAGCTTCCTTTTCAAAACGTACGATGAAGGTAGTGAAACGTTCTTCAGAGCGCATCCGGAGGTTGAAGAGGTTGTCCTCGGCCTCGGCCACGGTGTCGTATATCCCGAATTTCCCGGAGAACTCGTCGACGAAGGCTTGCCAGCGAGCGAGTGCCGGGTTGTTGGGGTCGAACTGGATGAGGGCCGTGTAGTGATCGAAGGCGATCCCCTGGAGGTACGACGCGGCAAAGGCCACCCGGGAGCTGTCAACCTGAAACGTGAGCGGCTTTGCCTGAAACGTATTGAGACATTGTGTGAGGAAGGTACGCCATTTTCGGGGGTCCCGGCCCGTGAAAGCGTCGGGCTTTTGAATGTCCAATCGTCCTTCGCGGGCGAGGGCGTCGCGAGCGTCGTCCGATCCGGCAGTGTTGCGGGGAGGGGGGCCAGCATTGTAATAATAGTAATAATGATTGCCCCCCCCTCCTTGAGGAGGAAACGCACCAAGGGCGGGGCCCCACCCGCCGGGAGGACCTCCTCCGGGTGGCTCACCTGGGGGTCCACGCCCGGGAGGCCCGTTGTCCCACGGGGGCTCGTTCCTGCCGGGAGGAGGCCCGGGTCTCCACGCAGGGGGCGGCGGAGGGGGGGGTCCTGGGGGTCGTCCTCGAGGTTCGGCGGGAGGGGGCGGAGGCGGTCGGGGAGGGTTTGGTGGGGTTGGGTCGATCGGAGGGGGGTTAGGTGCTGGGTCGGGTGCCGGGTTGCGCGGGGGACGTTCAATCCGGGAGGGTCGGGCTTGCATCGGGGGTCGCGGGGGGTTCCGTAGGTCGAAGTGGGGTGGCGGATCGCGGCGGAAGTTGCGTTCCGGAGGGGCCGGGGCGGACGTGGCGGGCGGTGCTGGTGCCGGGGCGGGCGCGGGCGCGGGACGTTGTTCGTTGTTATCGCGCGTGAGCTCGTCAATGTAGCATAACGTGTCGTCCGTACTAGGGGTGTCCACCCGGGCTGTACCGGGGTTCGTCGGGGCCGGGGGTCGGGCGTTGTCTGTTCGCGGGAGGGGTTCCAGGGGTCTTTGAGGCTGTCCCCAGGTCTCGAAGGTACTAGGAACGGAGTTAGCCCTGCGGCGAGTTGACAAGCCTACCGTGCGAGCAGCGGGTTGATCGAAGAGGCCTCCCGTCGGGTTGAGGGACCGTAGTATGGCTGAGGCGTTCTGCCGTTCTTCCCGTTGCCGTTGCTCCGGAGTGGGGACCGTGGGGGCTGCCGGGACTGCTGGGGCCGGTTCCGGGGGTTCCCGTCGAATGTGAATCGAGCGACCTGGGTCCGCGGGGTCGTTGAGGGGCCGAGGGGAGGGGGACGCGTGGACTTCGTCGAGCAGCTGTTGTAATTCTTCCCGGAGGATCGTATTGCGCCTATACTTTACCATGGTTTGCTCCGGGAGTTCTCCTCGCGTGAGGCGATCCCCGAATTCGACCAGGCAGTGAGCCCATTCCTCCGGAGTGCCTTCGAAGTCGTCGTGCCCGAACTCCACAAGCAGCGTCCTTGTCCGTTGCGCGAAGTCCTCCGGTGAGATCCTGAGGGAGCGGAGTATCTCGTCCCGTTGCCGTTCATACTCCTCGAGGCGTCGTCGTCCCATTGGCGAGGGAGGGGTTCGAGCGGGTGGAGCGGCGGCCGGGTAATGACGAGGGGGGTAGTCGGGGTAGGGGGGTCCTCGGGGTTCTCGGGGTTGGGGGACGGGGCGCTGGTAACCGTAGTAGGGGGTGGGTGCAAAGGGGCCCTCGCTGGGGGGAATCGGGCGAGGCCCACTGGGTACAGGAGGGGTCTCCGGCAGGCCCCCGGGAATGCTCCGGTACGAGGGGACCTCCACGGGTCGTGCCATGGCTAGGTTGGGCGGAGGGGCCCAACTGGCTGAGGGCCCCAGATCATAGAAGGATGGGTCGGGGGCCCAGTGGCGGTGGAGGTACTGAGGTTCGTATGGGAGGGGTGGGTAGACAGGGCGGGGGGTCTGTGCGGAGTAGTGGTCGGGTACCGGGCGTCCGTAAGGGTCGGTCTGGTACCCCGTGGGGTAGTAGGTGTGAGTATACGTAGCCATCAAGAACGGTGTAAGGAAAGAGTCTTGATATTATGTCAGGTTCCGCTGAATCGGGGGCTTTCCGGGAAAGCGACGCCCTTACGATGCGGACTTGATCTACGGATACTCGGGTGTCTGGAACTCCGGGCTAGGACTCCGGGGTTCAAGACGAGGACAGGGTAATCCCGGGAGGGGGGGACTAGAGTCCGGGGGTTTTGGGGTGAAAGTGGCTGGGAGTTAGAGGGGGTCGAGTCGTGAACCGGAGGTTCTAAGACGAGACCAAGTTAGTAATTTAAGAGTCGCGAAGTGCGTACCAAACTTATAGCACGCGAATACTAAGGCGTGCCAGTCGAAGCGTACCAAACGAGGCGTGCCAGTCAAACAAAGGGCACGCAATATCCAAGTAACAGTTATGCAAAGTATGTAATATCAAGACTGTCGAATACAACGGGGAGCTATACTATAAGTACTACGGATCGTGTCTCGGGATTCCGGGGTGTCTGGGATGAGTTCCGGGGGCCATTGAGTAGCGGCCGGGGACTGTATACCGGGATCGCGCGTGTGGGGACGCGCGATCAATTGGTGCGGAGGGAGTCGTGATGCGTGGGGCGTGATGCGTGATGGCCGTATGCGAGCCGCGTGATCTGATCGTTGATGGCGGGTGATCCCGGGGTCCGTGATGCAGGGGTCCCGGGGGCTGGCTGATGGCGATCGTTGATGGCTGATGGTGGTCCTTGATGCGTGTGAGGGCGGCGTCGGTAGCGGTGGGGGCGGGGTGCGCTGTGGGATTGACGGAAGAGGTTCCCGGATGGGACTCCGGGGGTGTCCCGGGGAGGTTCCGGGGGGGAGGGGTCGTGACATTTTTTGGGTATTGGTTCTTCTTGGTGATCTTGTTCAACCCCCAGTAGTCGATGCATAGTCAAAGGGATCCATCCTTTTTTTTGGCAAAGAGGACCAGTGCTCTGGCAGCAGAGATTGAAGCGTGAATAAATCCCTTTCCCAGCATGTCATTGAGGTAATCCTTGAGAGCACGGAGCTCGACTTCAGACATGTTATAGACTTTGCCAAGCAGGGGTTTCATGCCATCCTCAAGGTCTGATGTGGAGGGAGGTCCTTAGCCCTATCTTTGGAGAAGACATCAGCAAACTCATGATATTCAGGGGGAACGACTTCGGCGAGGAGTTGGTCTTCAGTCTTAGCATTGGGGCCGGTATCCTCAGCCTGAAGGTATTTCTTGAGTAGTATTGGGGATACCTGGAGCTGGTAAGCTGGGATGCCGTCTTGGAGAATCCATGCAAAGGGGGTGCAGCCAATAATTTTGATGTCTGGGGCCCCAGGTGATTCAGGGGGTGTGCCAGGTTCAGAATTGGGCCTAGGCAAGGGTCGGTGATTCTGAGCAGGATAGTGAGGTCCCTTGTAGCAATTTTGGGGGACGTTTGGTGAGAACTGGATGGGTTCCTTCTAGAGAGTTGTGGGGCATCTTGAGTCGTTCAAGGTCTGAGGATAGAGGTGGATGGTGGCAGCGAGGTGGGCTCCAGGATCAGGAAAGGTCATAGTGAGGTTCTCCCAGTAGATGTCTGGGTTTACCTCTTGAAGCCAAGGGAGTCCAAGGACAATGGGGGTCATTTCAGGGAGTTGCATGACCAGGAAGTCAATGGGGAACAACAGATTGTTGTTGAGGGTTATGGTGGTGGAGTGGCCCTTCATGATAGGTCTGGACATGGTGTCATTCCCATTGAACAGCTGGAGCTTGAGAGGCTTGTTGAGCTGGGTGTGGGTGTCAGGGGACTCCTCATTTCTTCCTTTTCTCACTCCTTATCTCTTCACTCTCTCTTCATTCATTCTCTTATTTCTTCTGACATTATTTTATTTTACTGTTTCTATTCTTTCAACACTATCTGTTAGTACTACTCTCAGCCCTTGAGGTGCTCTGGTTCTTTAGCTACCATTCAGACAAGTGTGGGCCCTTCAGCACCGCTTCCAGACTGCTTATATAAGCCAGAGTTTGCCTTTCTGACTTCTAAAGTCCCGAGTTTTCTTGCCTTGTTTGCACAGTTGTTTGGTTAGTCAATTTTCGAGTTTTTAAGGTTTTATTGTACTGTACAGTTGTTTCCCATGCTTTAGAAGCCCCAGAAGCGTCCAACCTGGCATAGGGAATCCCTAGACTTGTTCTCTTTGGATCTCCCTCTGCCAGGTGAATAGTTACTAGTTACTATAATATTGTCAGTACATACTCTAATACACTTTGGATCTCCCTCTGCCAGCTGTGTGACTGAGCCACAGCCTTTAAAGGTTGCCCTTACAGTGGGGAAGGGAGAGGTGGTTGCTGATGAACATTCCAGTGGCTCTGCTGTCAACAAGGGCAGAGAGGTGCTCAGAGGTGGCCCCAAGGCATACATGGATCATGAAGGACTGGGTGGCTCGAGAGTGGAGATCAAGGGACTTTTCCTGGGGGTGTTGGGGGTCTTCCAGGCTTGTTGGGGAGGGTAGGGACTCAAAGGGGATGGTTTTCTGGATTGTGCTGTGGTCAAAGGCTAGCATGAAGGCCTTCCAATTGATTTCAGGGTTTGTAGTGTGCAGCCAAGAGAGTCTGAGTACAAGAGGGGTGGCAGTGTGGAGCTTGGTGACTAGGAGTTGGAGTGTCTGATGATGGCCAGAGGCAAAGGTTATGGGCATCTGCATGAAGTGAGTGATGTCACTGGCTGAGGAGGAGTTGCTGTCAAAGAGCTAGAGGTGGATGGGGATAGGGAATCTTTGAGGAGGCTGGGGAGCGAGGGCTGCCCAGGCTTTGTCAATAAAGTTGTCAGTGGCGCCACTGTCTACGAGGGTAGTACGGAAGAGAAGGAATTGAGGAGAGTGCAAGAGGAGATGGGCCAGGAGAGTGTTCAAAAGTTGTTGAGCTATGGCATGAAGATGGGAAACTAGGGCGGAGAAGATATCAGAGTCTGATCCATGATGATGATGCCCAAAGTTTGGTCAGTAACAAATATAACTATAGTGTTACCATACCAAAAGCTTGCGTTGGGCGCGCTATAAGTGATGTGAGGAGTCTTGGGCAGGTCCCAGAGAATGCGCCTGTGAAAATGGGGAAAAGTCGGTAAGGGAGTCGGCAAGTGTAAAGCGCTAAGGTAAAGCGCCTATGAAGAAGCGGTAAGCAAACACGGCAATGTCAACGGCAAGAACACAGTATGCTTAGCGAGGTCTAAGCATTGATAATGCCTGCCGTAGTTGCAAGGCGCGAGTGTGTCAAAGGCTAGCGAGAGTCTGCAACTGCCGATGAGTTCGACGTTGCTGACCGTAAATGAAGTCTCAAGCGTAAGGGAGGCTGAAGTAAGGGGAGCAGGAAACTCTGGTCTATTGTTCGATGGGTATGTACAAGTTGGTAAGTACTTTATATACTACAAGGAGTTCACCGTCGCCAGTGACCAACCATTGCCAAAGTGCAGTAAACTGGAAAATTTCATAGGGGTAGCTCCAACGGTTTCAGATCCCTACCGTCCATTCAAGACCCTTAGCGATGCCAGGCGGCGGATCACAATGCTAAACCATCAATCCATCACCCTTCTGTCTGTCCAAAATACTTAGCGATGTCAGGCGCCAAGGTCAAACGCCAAGCTGTCCATCAGTTTTTGATAGA
Source organism: Macrolepiota albuminosa (assembly GCA_027475525.1). Taxonomy (NCBI): domain Eukaryota; kingdom Fungi; phylum Basidiomycota; class Agaricomycetes; order Agaricales; family Agaricaceae; genus Macrolepiota; species Macrolepiota albuminosa. The sequence goes on along the minus strand of JAMWFC010000053.1, from coordinate 298,561 downwards.
TCATCAGGCTTCTCGCTAAGCGCTGTCGTTAGTGACTGATGCCATCTGTCAGTTGTCATTCTGTCTGCCGTTGGCGCTATCATTGATCGGATCTGCTTCTTGCCATGCGCGGCCATCAAATATTGCCAAAATTGGTTAGTTAGCATGCGCTAAGGTATTCCGAACCTGTGCCGTGTTGCCGTAGCCTGCCGTTGATGCGCTGATCCTGTATGGGGTCCTATCAACGATTTAGATAGTCTTCTGTTTCTAAATTGCCAGGTTATTTTCTGTGAACTGGAAGTTGCAGTCTTCTCTGTCAATGGTCCAGACGGCCTGACCCATGGTCTGGCACTTTAGACAACTGCCAATGAAATGTCCGAGCTCTTCACAGAGGAAGCAGGTGCCCTTCTGACGTTGCTGCTCCTGAACTTCCTTGGAAACATCAATCCAGGGGCAGTCGGGGTTTCTGACTCAGTTTGTATGGAGGGCTTCTCCTTTATTGTCTTGGGGGTGATTGTCAGTTGAGGTGTCAGGGTTGTTGGGGTCTCCAGGGAGGGGGTTGGGGATGTTGTTGACATCAGCTGCATTGAGGGAAGCTGGTGGTCATAGTGGCCTAGGGGGTCCTTGTCCTAGGATAGGACATAGGGCGGGGCCTTGGAGTACCTGGGCAGGGGCTCTGGAGTTGTTAGCCTTCTAAGAGGGTCCTTCTAGAAGGGTCCATTGGGCCTGAGAGCCGGAGTACTTGTTGTGGTCTTCCCAGTACCTTTGATCGATCTGGGTTACTAGCACCTTGTAGCTGTTGTATGTTGCCTGTTTGGGTGCGAGGCAGAGAACATCCTTAATCTGCTAAGAGAGTGCCTATTGGAGGGTGAACTGAAGTGCGTTGTAGTTCCAGCCTGTCTTGTAAGCTTCTTTCTTGAACCAGACAATGAAGATGGCAAAGTGCTCTTCAGATCTCATTCAGAGATTGAAGAGGTTTTTTTTGGCCTCTGTGACAGTGTCAAAGATGCCGAAGTGACCAGAGAACTCTTGCACAAAGGCTGTCTACCAGAACAGCACAGAGTTGTTGGGGTTGAATCAGAGGAGGGCCATGTAGTGGTTGAAGGCCAGTCTCTGCAAGTATGAGGCAGCGAATGCAATGCAGGATTTTTCAAGCTGAAACATGACAGGTTTGGCTTGGAACATGTTGAGGCACTGCATTAGGAAGGTTTGCCATTTCCAGGGGTTGCATCTGTGGAAGGGTTCAGGCTTTTATATGTCGAGCTTGCTTTCCTGGGCGAGGGCATCTCAGGTGTTGTCTTGTGGATTTGGATTGTGCAGAGGATGGCGTTGTAGTAGTAGTAATAGTGATTTTCTCCTCCCTGCTGAGGTGGGAAGGCATCTACAGTGGTGCCCCATCTTCTGGAGGGTTCCCCATCAGATGGGCCTCCTCTGGAGGGCTGTCCGTAACTCTCTGGTAGGGGTCCAGGGGCCCACTAGGGGTTGGGGAGTTCTTGTGGAGGTGGTGGAGGGCTGCTGGGCCCGAGGGAGTGGGCAGCAGGAGGAGGTCGTCCAGGAGAAGAAGAGGGTGGTGGTGGTCCTGGCTCTGGAGGGTGTTGGGGTAGTTGACTGTAGGGGGGTCGAGGAGGTTCCTGGTCAGGAAAGGTGCGGAGGGGCCCTGTCTCAAAGGGAGGTCAGGGCGGGGCTTGCCCATGCAGGGCCTGTGTGGCATTGTATGGTTTGGAGGTCCTTCCCACATGTGGGGAAGTTGCAAGTCTAGGTGGAGAGGATGTTCTTGAGAAAACTCAGGAGCGGGATTGGAGAGGGGGTTCCTGGGGTTGTCGGGAGAGAGCCCAGGATTTTGGAGTTCATCAATGTAGGAGAAGGTATCTTCTGAGGTGTCGTTGCCCTCAGGGCAGGGTTTGCCCTCCTGGGGCAGGGGAATGCCCTCAGTAGCTTGTGCCCACATACTGAAGGCACCAGGCACCAAGTAGGCCTGGGGACAGGTGGAGAGCCCAATGGTATGGGCAGCAGGCTGATCAAAGAGGCTCCCCATTGAATTCAAGGCTTGCAAGGTGGTGGAGGCGGCGTTCAGCTCCTCTTGCCATTATTGGTCCTGGGGCAGAGAGTTTTCTTAGATGCTGGCTCAGGGTTTGGTTCTTTGAATGTGGAAGGAGCGGGCTGGGTCCACAGGGTCCTTGAAGCAGTGGGGGTTGGGGCTGGTGTGGATTTTGTCTATGAGGTTCTGGAGTTTGTTCTAGAGCATTGGATCTATCTGTAGGGTCCTTTTAGTGTTGTCAGGGAGGGTCCCCTTTCTGAACTGATTGTAAAAGTGGAGGAGGCAATTGGCCCACTCCTCCAGAGTGCCCCAGAGGTTGTGGTTACTGAGCATCACCAGGAGGACATAGATACATTGGGCAAATTCCTTGGAAGAGGTGCGAAGTGCACGTAGTACTTTGTCTCACTGTCGGAGGTAGTTCTCCACATGTCGTTCTAAGAGGGAGAACGGAGGTCAGGCTGGTGGCACTGCTATGGGGCACAGTCAGTTCTGGGGGAGAGGATCGGGAGTTTTAGTGGTTGAGGGGGGGAATTGGGGCTGGGCAGGCTAAGGCCAGAGTGCAAATAGCCCTCTGCTGGCAGGAGGTAGGGTGGCTCTCCACGGTGTTTTGAAGAGTCCTCCAGGTACCATCCTGTAGAAACTAAAATTGACAGAGGGGTTGGCATATATCCACCAGTCCAGGGGGTGAAGAAGCTAGCTAGCAGAGAAGCCATAGGCTCCATTGAGGTCAGAAGCCCAGAAACAGGGTGCTAGGTAGATTTTGGGGATCAGGGATAGATATAGGGGTTGGAGGGTGCTATGGTTGTATTGTCCTGGTAGCAGGCAACTGTAGGCATTGGTTTGGTAGCCCACAGGATAGTAGACAGAGGTGTATGTAGACATCAAGAATGGGGTAAGGGGGAGTCTTGATATTATGTCAGGTTCCGCTAACAACCAGCCTCCGGAGGCAAGTAGGTCCTTACTAGGTGGACGCAAAGGCTACAGAGTGTCTCTGGGCAACAGAGGACAAGATCTGGAGTTTTGGTGGGGGTGCGAGGGTGCTCTGGGAGTACACAGAGTGCCGGAGCTTGTAGGGTAGGATGGAGCAGGATCCCGGGCTAAGTCTGGAATGTGGGTGGAGCTGATTAGGGTGGAGAATAACAGGAGATGATTGGAGAAGGAGACTGAGACTGAAACTAGGAGACTGAGAGAAGATCAAAGTGAGACTTAGAGGACTGGGAAACTTGAGAGAATAAAAAGATGGATTGAGTAGATGGTATGAGACAAATAAGAGAGTATAGAAACAGGAACTATAGCAATATCAAGACTACTGTGATGGATGACTGGCTACCAGCTATATACCTATGGCGGCTAAGGTCTGGGGCGTCTGGATGAGCTCCAGGGCTGGGCTCTATGTGGTCATTTCTGTGCATTGATAGGCTTCTACTCAGACTGAGCACATCAAGGGACATTATAGGCAACCAACACTTGACGTACTGGAAACTCTAGCAACCAGTTTAGGATATAGAGCAGCCCTAGCTCTGTCACTCTACTACTACAGGACTTATCCATTTACCCTAATCACCAGCTACCAGGCCTTCAGCACACTCCATTCACCTATTCCAAGGACAAAGGAGGCTCAGAATATATAGTGCTAACACAACAGCAGGAGGGGACTCTAACCAAACCCCGATCACTTCCAGAAGGAGTCAGCAGTAGGTGCTGCCATTTGATGAGGCACTTCAATTAGAAGTATAAAAGGATCAATAATGGTGGCACAGGATATACTTAAACCTGACATCTGGACCTGTCAGGAACTGGTACAATGAGTAGTGCTGACATTAGCACTCATGGCATCTGTCGAGGATTTTCTGACCATACCCCAGAACAGCCTGGCCAATTGGAGTTATAGTAAAAGTGAGCAGACCCATATAATTCTAAGTCAATTTAGAGTTGCCATTGGTTGCTGTGGGTCATAACACCATTGGTCACCGTCATCCATGTGCAAAAGGTTGCCGTTGACAGGTCACCGTTAGAGGAAACCATGAGAAGAGGTGCTAGAAGGTAGCGCTGCAGATGGACTTATCTTAGAAAACACAGTAATGCATAATATATAAGATAGCTACTTCACATGTATATAACAACGAATTGTAACCTCTTAAGCACCCAGTTACACTTAGCATTCAAATTGCACTAGCTTTATCTGACTTTGTCATTAAGTTGGGCGCTAGCCTTGTCTATCTCGTCTTCGTCGTTTATGGTGCCACCTATGGGCACATTACACTGCGCTACTTGTCTTCTCTTCTATATTCTTGTTTAAACTACAATGCTTACTGTCTGCTAGGTAGCATCCAAGGCGCTGTAGTACTTGGTTGCAAGTAGTACTGATAGTTCTGGGGCTTTCTTGAAGTCTTAGAAAGTGACCTCTAATCCACACTGGTGCTTGATGATAAAAACTTGATGTATTGGGTGCTTCACAGAATATCAAATATCCTGATAGGCAGAAGAAGGTTCTCAATAAACTCCAGCCTAAGTAGTTCACTCCCTGGGAACCACCGAGCCTTTGTCTACCAATAGACTTCCAATAAGAGGTGTTCAATAAACTCTAGCCTAGGTGATTCACTCCCTGGGAACCACTGAGCCTTTGCCTATCAAATGCCTGTTTATTCTCTACTCTACTTGGACTATTTATACTAATTTTCCAGTGCACAGACCACCAGATCACATGACTTTTTGCTCTTGACCTCCCAGCATTCCTGACCTAATTTGTTGTTCCATTTTCCATTTTGGTGATGCATGTTTCAGTGCCACCATTCCATTCATCTCTTCCTTCCTCCATTCAATGCATGTTTCAGTGCCACCATTCCATTCATCTCTTCCTTCCTCCATTCAATGCATGTTTCAGTGCCACCATTCCATTCATCCCTCCCTTCCTCCATTCAATGCATGTGCCACCATTCTATTCATCTCTTTTGACATCCCTCCATGCTTCTTTCCCTTTCCCCTTTCAGTCATATCAAATTGGGGATTGTCAGATCAGATCTTGATCTAGATCATCACAATTTGATCCCCTTTTGTCACCTCTGCCAGCTCCCATGCTTCCCCTCCCCATAACAGTGGTTGGACTATTGTTGAGTTGACAGCTTGAGCTGGTCCCTGCCCTTTGTTCTGTACTGTCTGTGTATTTATTGGGGTGTTTTTGGAGATATAATTTGTTGAGACTGCTACCAGGAGGCTTACAGTTTTCAGCCCATAATTAAATGTTTATTTTGACTTCTGGTGCATGTTGTGTCCCTGACTGCTGGTACAGCATCGTATCAGCGCTATCATCTAGTGCCTTGTTCTATTACCTCTGCTTGAGCACACCAGGACCCTGTCGGGACTCCTCACAACTACATATGCCAAGTGCTGGAGACAGCATTATACTGCATATATGTCTAGCGCACCCAACTACAGTTGGCATCATCAGTGTTGTATTGTCTGGGTGTGAGTCCTATGCAGTGTATTGTCCAGGTATGGGTGTGGTGCTGGGGGGATCAGTTGGGGCCCATTGGTTGGTGGATGGTTGAATGCCAGGATGATTATGAGAGCGGAGCTTATAGATGGGTGACAGAATTGTTTACTTGGTTGGATGGCAAGGGCAGGGTGTCAGGGCTTGCATGTTGTGGCATGTCGGGGTTTGCATGGTGTGGTGGGGTAATGGGTCATGACACATTTACCCCTTGAAGGCCCTGTGTGGTGCTCCTGTGTTCTTTGTGAAGAAGAAGGATGGCTTTTTGTGCCTTATCATGGATTTCCAGGCCCTGAATGTGGTGACAAGGCTGGATGCATACCTCATTCCTTTAACTAACAAACTCCTGGATCACCTGAAGGCTGCCAAGGTGTTCACAACCTTGGATATGTAGTGGAGTTACTATAATATCTGCATCTGGGAGGATGACAAATGGAAAATGTGGTTTTGTACATGTTATGGGCAGTTCAAGTCCTTGGTGATGCAATTTGGCTTGTGCAATGCTCTGGCAGCATTCCAGTGGATAGTGAATGAGTTGTTCCATGACTTGGTGGATGTATATGTAGTGCTGCACCTGGACAACATCATTATTTTCTTTGAGGACCCACAGCAGCATGATGCACAAGTATGGGAGGTTCTGCACTATCTGAGAGAGGCCAATCTGTTCTTGAAACCAGAGAAGTGCAGGTTTTGCATGGTGGAGGTTGACTACCTGAGGATGAAGATTATGCTGTGGCATGTTGGGATGGATCCAGTCAAGGTCAGCGGTGTCATAGACTGGCCTACCCCTCACAATCTCTGCCATGTTAACCAATTCCTTGGGTTCGGCAATTTTTACTGCCAGTTCATGGAAAATTATGCAACAATCATATAACCCCTGAAGAGGCTGAAGAGGAAGGACATGCTGTGGAGGTGGGATGTAGCGTAGTCTGCTATGTGGCATTGGCCACATAGCTTTACTTACTGTAGTAGATATTATATTATACTTATTATAATATAATATTTATATTAATTACTTTATTATACCTAGTTACATGTGCTGCTTACTAAGCAGCTTACTTTTTTGTTGTACACTATATTGTCAATAGACCGGTCTGGTCTGATTCACTGTGGTGTGCACACTGAGCTCTTTAAAACTCGTAACTTCGTTACATTTTTTTGAATCCACTAGCTAGGATCTATTGCCTAGCACCCGACATCAGTCGCTGAGTTCATTGACAGAACTCTACACACTGACTGGCACGCTTTGACTGGCACGCTTGAATAATCGTGTGCTCTAAGTTTGGTACGCACTTTGCGACTTATAATTTGTTAATCCGGTCTCGTCTTAGAACTCCCGGTTACGCGACTGCCGATCTATTCTGGGAGCCTGGGGACTCTCCAATTGCCCCCATCTCTGACTTACTGATGGCCTGACCATTGTATTATTTTGAGACTGTAGCTCGGTCTAATTGGGGGGTGTGTAGCATAGTCCACTATGTGGCGTTGGCCACATAGCTTTACTTACTGTAGTAGATATTATATTATACTTATTATAATATAATATTTATATTAATTACTTTATTATACCTAGTTACATGTGCTGCTTACTAAGCAGCTTACTTTTTTGTTGTACACTACATTGTCAATAGACCGGTCTGGTCTGATTCACTGTGGTGTGCACACTGAGCTCTTTAAAACCCGTAACTTCGTTACATGGGGGGATGTGAAGCAGGTGGCATTTGCAGCGGTGAAGGTGGCCTTTGCACAAGCACTGGTCTTAGTCATGCTGAACATGGATGCAGCATTTTGAGTGGAGACAGACACTTTGGACTTCACGGTGGGAGCAGTTCTCTTGCAATGAGCAGAGGATGGTGACTGGCAGCTAGTGGCTTTCTTTTCCAGGGCAATGCAACCAGCAGAGAGAAACTACAATGTGCATGACAAGGAGTTACTCTCAGTCATACGTGTGTTTGAGACATGGTGCCCTTACCTGGAAGGAAACCCTTTCCTAGTAGAGGTGGTGTCAGATTACCAGAACTTGGAATACTTCATAACTGCCTGTGATCTCAACAGACAGCGCTGGAGCTTTCCTAAATCAGTTCATGTTTGTCATTCACCACCAGCCAGGCTGATTGAGGGCTGGTCCAGATGGGTTGTTGCATTAACTAAACTATGAGGTGCCACATGAGTGCTGTGATAACACAGACCAAACAGTGCTTCCAGCAGAGAGGGTTGAACATGTGGTAAAGAGAGTAGTGGTGTTGACAATAGAGCAATTTGGGGTGTCAGAGACAGTGGAGAGGGTGGCAGCAGTACAGGTTATTGTGGCAGATGGCACTATACTAGAGCATATTCAGGTGGCTTTCCCCAGTGACCCAAGACTCACACCTCTGTGGGGTCTGGACACAGCACTGGTGCTGGTATGGGCATAGTTGAAGGGTTTCAGTGTTGACCAGGAGTTGGTGCATTTTTGGAGGCTAGTCTATGTCCCAGATGTCAATGAGATAAAGTGCATGACCCTCCAGCTTTACCACAACTTCATCCTGGCAGGCCATCCAGGCCAGGCAAACACATTGGCACTGATTGTCCAGAATTATTACTGGCTGAGAATGTCAGAGTTCGTATGCCACTACATGGAGGGCTGCAAGATGTGTCAGAGGACTAAGCCACATTATCAAAAGCTACATGGGCCTCTGCAGCCCCTCAAGATTCCCAATGGTCCCTGGCAGCACATATCAACAGACTATATTAGTCCACTCCTGATGTTGCAGGGGTTCAGCGCTGTCCAGGTTGTGTGTGACAAGTCTACCAAGAAGGCTCATTTTCTCAGAGCCCACTCCACCAATGATGTGACAGCTATGTGCAACACCTTCTGGGAGAGGGTGTGGTGCTTGCACAGCACCCTAAAGAAGGTTGTCTTGGACAGGGGTCCTCAGTTCGTGGCTCGGTATGTGAGGTGGATGTGGGAGAGGCTTGGAATCAAGCAGGCATTATCCACAGCACACCACCTCCAAACCAATGGTCAGATGGAACATGCTAATCAAGAGCTGGAAGTGTACTTATGCACGTTTGTGCATTACTATCAGGATGATTGGGTGGAGTGGCTGCCTTTTGCCAAGTTTGTTTACAAAAATCAAGTCAGCGCTTTGATAGGTATGTCTCTATTCTACACTGAGTATGCCTATAACCCTATGTTCTTGATCAACTCTGTGAACTCCCAATCCATGCTGAGGGCAGACGCCTGACTGGACAAGATACATGAGGTGCAGGAGGAACTGAAAGGGTTGTTAAAACTGGCAGCAAAGAGGATGAAGAGGTTCTACGATGCATGGGTAGATGAGGCCCCAAATTACATGGTGGAGGACCATGTATATCTGGAGCATGCAGACCTGTGTTCAAACAGGCTGAGCCACAAGTTGGATTTTGGGCAGTTTGGCCCCTTCAGAATGTCCCAGAAAACTTCAGACACCACTTACCATGTGTCCCTGCCCAACGGTTAGGTGATCCATGACATGTTCCATGTCTCATGCCTCATCCCAGCATATGAGGACACAATCCTAGGCTATTGACAGAAGCCACCACCACTGGTTCAGTTGGAGATGGGTGATGAGGTTGAGATTGAGCAAATACTGAAGGAGCAGTGAATAAGAGGAGATGTGGCTGAGTTTTTGGTGTGGTGGAAGAGCTGTGATGAAAGTGAAGATGAGTGGCTAAAAAAGTATGACATGCCTCACACAATGGAGGCTATCCAGGAGTTCAGGGAGAATAAGAAGATGCATGGGAAGCATCACAGTGGCAGGAAAAAAAACTGAGGCACCAGTGGCCAGATAGCACCCAGAGTGGAAGTTTTTTTTCTCACTTCCTGCCTTTCCTTGGCCTTGATGGGGAGGAATCTGGTGTCACAATACACACACATGACCACATTGCAGTAGTACCAGCCTCCTTGTAGATTACTTCTCTAGTTTGATCCATCTTGTTCTTAGGTATATATACATGTGTTGTTGTTATACTATTATGAATACATCTTGTTCTTAGAGTTTGTAAGGGCAACCTCTAGAGGCTGTGGCTCAGTCACACAGCTGGCAGAGGGAGATCCAAAGTGTATTAGAGTATGTACTGACAATATCATAATAACTGGCCATGGCCACATAGCTTGTAGTTAATAGTAGTAGGCATTATATTATATTAATTATAATATAATATAATTATAATATAATATAATTATAATATAATATAATTATAATATAATATAATTATAATATGATATAATATATTTATATATTTATCTACTTGCTGCTTTATAAGCAGCTTGTTTTTGTGTTTTTACTATATAGTGATATGATGCTGTGCCAGCAGTCAGGGACATAACAAGCACCAGAAGTCAAAATAAACATTTATCATGGCTGAAAACTGTAAGCCTCCTAGTAGCAAGTTCCAACAAATTGTATCTTCAAAAATACCCCAATAAAAATACAGAAAATACAGGACAGATTATGGCAAGGACCAACTCAGGCTATCAACTCAACAATAGTCTAGCCACTGTTATGGGGATGAGAAGCATGGAGCTGGCAAATGAAGTAGATGGAAGTCCATAGAACGGAGGCATAGGATGAATGCAGAATATGTTTCAGACAGTAGTGTCATAGTCAAATACTTGGGACAACTCTTTCTTATATTTCCACGTAGTTACTCATTTTATACACTCTCTTCATCTTAATTAAAAATCTTACACTCTACTCAGTGTATCTCGTGTTCTTGTATTCTCTCCTTATAGCTGCCAAGATGCTCATAGATACCTCCAACTCTTCATCGACTCTGCCTTGACCTCATTATAGTGAATGCACTTGCTTGGCCTCTGCTTCTGCATCCTTTTCTATTCAGCAGCCCACAGAAAAACAGAAGCAGGTCACCTTACATTCTTCCATTCAGAGCATGCCTGAGGATGGGGAATCCTCTGATGAGGAGCCTGGCATAGACCTGGATGATTCCTCCAGTCACATTATCTCTCAAATGATGCATACAGATAACATCATCTGTGATTTTCCAGCTCCCAATCCAACCCCATTCCCTTCTCCTTGTAGTACCTCTCTTGGTCCCCATACTGCCTCTCTCTTTTCTATCCACACCATTTCTTTCTCTCCTCAGCACTTACCTCCTATCAGATCCTTGGCTGCCTCTCCTGGGGGTGCTCCCTCTCTGAGCAGCCATTCTCCTGACAGACCAAGCTGTCACCGCTTATCACAACAACCTGCATGGCCTCCTCAACTCTCTCTGGCTACAGCAGAGAAGTACATTCATGCAGGTGGTTTTCATGGCCCTACTTTTGGCCTCCCATTCATTCCTCTACCTCCTCCCTTCTTGCATTGTCTGCACAGGATGCTTCTGTTCTGCTACACCCTCCTTCCTCTGCCCTTCCAGGCAGCAGAGTAACTACCTCTATTCCACTTGTTGTTCCCACCTCTTCTACCTTGCTCACTCCATGTGGCAGTATCTCCACTCCATTTGCCTCAGGCTATACTTTACCCTTTACATTTGCCGGCAATACCTTTCTTCCTGCATCTGCCCCAGGCCACACCTTACCTCCTACACTTCCACTCTTCCCTACATCTGCCCTGAGCAATACCTCAGGTGACACTGTCACCATTTCTCACTCCGATCTCTTGAATCTCCATCAACATTTTGGTGCCAGTGTTGTGCAGGCCTTTCCACAGTCTGGGGTCACTACTTCAAATTAGTCCATGATTACTCTATTGCTACTCCCTGCAATCAACATTACACCAGCCACCTCCTCCTTGGGCATGGCTGAAAGGCAGATCTCCAGCACATTACTCTCTGCTATGGTTGACTCCCACTCTGGGACATTACATCAGGATTCTCTGAGCGCTTCAAGATCCACACCAGCCTCCTTACCCATTCTTTCTACCACTTCCAGACCCCTGCTGGATGTGCCTCCCACTTCAATAACAAAGCTAGATCCAGATGTCATGTCTATTACTTTACAGGTCCAACATGTCTTCAATGCAGGCTGGACTACTTACATCCTACTAAATACCCTCACTACTGCTGCCTGCTACCACACTCTCACCTTTATGAGCTGACAGGGTGATTTATCTCTTTTGCTGTCTCTTATTGGAGAACTTCAGGTCTCAAATGCAAAATTTGATCTCAGCAAGGAATGCCACCTTACAGCTTTTGAATTTATGCAAGCATCTACTACACTGGTTTAGGTCATCTGCAACTGTCTCTGAGCTGGCCCATATAGTCATATTGGTGGACCTACAGCTCATGCCATTGCAGATTGTTTCCAGATCCATTACAAATGCATACAACAGCATCAGGATTTTGGTGACAACTTCCAAGTCTACAGGCTCAGGATAACCTATGCATGGATATCTGGCATGTACTTCCCTTTACAAAAAAGTTCAATGATCATATGCAGGACTGTATTCATCATTCAATGGGCCTTCAGTCTGATCTTCTGTTTAGTGATTCTGCCCCTACTTCTACCCCCACTTCCAATCCTTCAACCTCTACCTCTCAACAATCCTTTCAGGAGATGGAAATGTCACTGGGTAATAGCCACAGAGGTGCTGCCTCTTTTCAAGGTTTACAACATTGACCCTACTCCTCCAGCAACCGAGGCACTGGGAAGACCACAAAATGTATGGTCTGTAGTAAAACAGACCACCGTTTCTCTTCCTATACATGTACTGATTGCATCCTCCAAAAGGTCAATGGCTGATTTGTTAGTTCAGAGGGAGTCACCTACTGTTTTTTATACCACAGACCAAACTCCTGCTCCTCTTCTGACTGTGCACATTGTCACACCTGTTCTTTATGTGGTGGCAGACAACACTCTGCTCAGAACTGCACTGCTCAGTAAATACTTCCCAGTTACTACGCCTTTTATTGTTGATATATGGGCTGCCATTCTACATGAGACCAATGCCCATGACTGCTTTATATATATTATACAAGGCTTATATTATGGCTTCTCCTTGAGTCTTGAAAACTTTACTTTAGATTCCACCTACTCTCTACCTAATCATTATCACAATACCTCTCATCACTTGTTTGTACTAGACAAATACAATAAGGAATGCCTTCTAGGACATGTGTCTGATGAATTTGAACGAGATGGCAGAACAACTTTTCAGCCCATATTGTACTGCTCCATTGAATGTTATAGAACAAACTTCTGGGAAAATGTGCATCACTGTCGACCATTCATTTGCTTGCAATAACCCTTTAATTTCATCAGTGAACTCACACATTGACACTAAATGCTTCCAATGTGATTGGGGCATGTTCTTGGCTTGCTGGCTCTTAGTTGCAGAAGCTCTTGTGGAGACACAGGTCGCAGTGTTTGATGTTGAATCTGCCTTTTGAATTTTTCCACACAAAGGGCATTGAAGACCTCCTGAAATGGGTAAATGACTTGATATTTTTCAGGTATCCTCATCATCACAATGATGGCTCAGTTTACTATTGATATTCAGAAGATCTTATTTGGGATATTGCAAAAGATTTGAGATGGCCTTGGGCTCTCAAAAAATTTGTTCCTTTCTCCTCCACGTTTATGTACATTGGCTTTGAATGGTCTCTTGAGCTCAAGACAGTCTCTCTACCAACACTGAAACATCTCAAATATCTTGATCAACTTTCTTCTTGGATGCTGGGGGCTTTTGTTAGTCTGCAGACTACAGTATCTCTAATTGGAACTCTCAATCACATCACATTGATTATTCCCATAGGGCATTCTCATTTATCATCTCTTTACAAATTTTGTGCAGCTTTTTCCCTCAACTCTCCTCTATGGATTAAACACAGAGTTACACCTGTAGTGATGAGTGACATTATCTAGTGGACCAACACCTTGCATTTCCACTGTTCTTTGCAAATATACAAACCCCCTCTCCCTCTTGAAATCATCTTTCATGTGGATGCCTCAACTTCCTAAAGTATCAGTCTCAACTTAAATAGAAAATGGCTGGCCTGGAAGCTATTACTGGGACGGAAGACTTTGGAATGTAATATTGGATGGGCAGAGATGGTTGCCATAGACTTAGCAATATGCACACTCATCACAGCAAAATTTCAAAATTGCCACATTATTATATATTTGGATAACTCTGGATGTGTTAGCCCATTACATGCAGGCCACTCAAGAAATTCAGCCTCAAATTTCATCCTTTAGAATATAGTCTCAAATTTTCAGAGCCACTCAATATGGATCACAACCTCGCAGATGCTCCTTCACATGGTATTTTCTCTTCATGCAAACTCCTCTATCCTTTTTCTCCAGTGATTCCACCCTACCTCAAGACTCTGGTCTTATCAAGCATTTTGCATATGAGCTTACCTCCAAATTGATCTTCTCTACATCATAAGACTCTACAACTTGTCCTTACAACTTTCAATATGACGCTGTACCATATCATGATCATACAGTTTAATAGTTCAATACAACACTTTGCACATATAAATTATAGGTATTAAATACACATTATATTGATACAGTTCAATATTCTGATACAACACTTTGCAATAGAGACCAAGTCACTCAATATTCTGATACAACTCATCCTCATTGACACTAAGTTAGCATTTAATGCATACAAACTAATACATACATATAATCATATTGGAATTAGCACAATTAAGGACAACTCTTCTTATTTATGTACAATTACTTACTGGCCACACTAGCTAACCAATACATCTCCGACTTCCTGCAGACATTGCTATCTCATTACATACCCTCACTTGTTTCTGTTCATACAGGCTCCATCTTCTGACTCTCACTTAGAAAAACACATCAACTGTGGAGATGGGACAGATACACCTCATATCCTTCATATACAATTGGTGATTCAAAAGGCCTGGAAACCCTCTACAAAAAAGAAATATAGCAGTGCAGTTCAACAATTCCTGGACTTTTGCCACATAAACACCATTTCTTATAACAAAGCTCTTCTTGCATTGGAACCTCTTCTTTACAACTTTGCTGCTTCATTTGCTGAGAGAGTGACAGGCAGGACCGTTTTAGCAAAGTGTGATGTCTTATATACCTGGCATATTGAAAATGGCTATGCATATAGTGGCAGATTACAGCTCTAATATATTGTCAAAGGCATTGAAAACCAACAACCCATATCTTTCTTCCATCTTAAACAGCCTCCAGTTTCCAAAGACATGCCCTTGTGCCTTGAAAATTCCCTTGATTGTGTCAGGTTCCGCTGAATCGGGGGCCTTCTGGGAAAGCAATCACCCTTACAATGTGGACTTGACCCACGGATACTCGGGTGTCTGGAACTCTGGGGCTAGGACTCCGGGGTTCAAGACGTGGACAGGGGAGTCCCGGGAGAGGGGACTTGGTCCGGGGGTTTTGGGGGTAGGTAGCTGGGGAGTTCAGGTGGGGGTCGAGTCGTGAACCGGAGGTTCTAAGACGAGACCAAGTTAGTAAATTAGAGTCGCGAAGTGCATACCAATCTTAGAGCACACGAGTATTCAAGCGTGCCAGTCAATGCGTACCAGTCAAGTAGAGGGCATGCAACAATCCAAGTAATGCAATGTAATATCAAGACTGGCGAATACAACAGGGAACTATGCTATAAGTACTACGGGACCGGGTCTTGGGGTTTCGGGATGTCTGGGATGGGTTCCGGGGGTCATTGAGTAGTGGCAGGGGCTGCATACCGGGATCGTGCGTGTGGGGCACGTGATCAATTGGCGCGGATGGAGCTGTGATGCGTGATGCGCGATGGCTGGGAACAAGTCGCGTGATCCGAGGGCTGGTGGCAGCTGATGGCGGTCCTTGATGCGTGTGATGGCGGTGTCGGTGGTTGTGATGGTGGGGCGTGTCCTGTGGGGTCGGAGGGAGAGTCCCGGAGGGTGTTCCAGGGGTGTCCCGGGGTGGGCCCGGAGGGGAGGGGTCATGAAATCACCCCCCCCTCAGCGCTGAGACCCTCCGAGGCGCGCGTAGCCGGTGGTCCAGACTGGGGTCCAACCGTGGGATCCGGCACCTGACTTGCCACGTATCGAAAAAAATTTACCGTCAAGTTCAACCATGTCGCGTACGCCAACACATTCTCCGACTCCCCTGCAAACCAACGAAGTCGCGCCCCTTATGGCCTGGGAGACCTGGGATGTGCGGTACCGAGCCCGCCTGGACCAGGAGTGCGTGGCGGTGCTCGCGCAACAACGTGAGTGCTTCCCACGATATTCTGGCGGTACCGAGCCCGCCTGGACCAGGAGTGCGTGGCGGTGCTCGCGCAACAACGTGAGTGCTTCCCACGATATTCTGTTCGCCGCGGCTGATTTTCCCCTTCAGAACAACGTTCTTCCCCTGCTCTGGAGGCGGGCCCTAGTCGTCTCCCGGAGCCTGCCTCTGGTGGTTCCCCGGAGTCGCGCCCTGGTCACCTCATGCCTACCTTCGTGCAGATGACCGTCCGCCCCCCGCGCCCACGTCCTTCCCCTCGTCCTAGGCTGACCGCCCCCTGTTTTCGCCGTTCCGGGATGGCAGTGGGGGCCGTTTCCGAAGTCCCAGCGGATCGGCGTGTTGCGTGGGAGGGTGTCTCGCAGGAGTCCTTTGGGGAAGCCCTGGAGAGGCCCCGGGGCTTGCCTACTCATGCCTGGTGTGTGAGTAACGGGCCGGTAAGCAACCTCGCACCTCTGGTTTCGTTGCTGACCTCAGCGCAGTGTCTGCACTGTGCTTGCCGGGGGGTAATGTGCCTATTCGAGGTCCCAGGCCCCTCGTCCCACCGGGACACGTCCGTGTGTGAGGCGTGCCGCCTTAATTATGAACGATGTTCCGTGTCGGCGTTGTGGAGGGCGCGTTGCATCTCGAGAGAACAGGGGTGGCCGCTCGGGGGGATTACCCGGAGGATGGGGGTCAAGGAGAGGGATTGGGTGGCGGAGCTGGAGGGGGAGCCACAGGCGGTGCCCGCGGGGGGTTCAGGGGGGGATCGGAGAGCGGGGGTGCCTCTCGGGTGGGGAGCCGGGGCCGGCCCATGGTCCTTATCATGCGCCGGGTGACCCGGGCTGTGGGGAGTTGGGAGGGGCATGGCAGGTGCCCCGATAAGGGGAAGCAGCGGGCGTTGCCAAGCCCGTCCCCTGGGCCTTCCAAAAGGCATGTCTGCCCTCCGAGACCCCATCCCCGGCCTTCCCAGCATGCGTTTCCCCGGCGGTGTTCTCCCCGCTGTCCGGGCGACTCTTGGGCACCAAGATGAGGGAGTTGCAGGCGCGTTTGGAGTTTCCCCGGCGGTGTTCTCCCCGCTGTCCGGGCGACTCTTGGGCACCAAGATGAGGGAGTTGCAGGCGCGTTTGGAGTGGGCCGACCGGAAGAGGGAGGAGCGGGAGGAGGCAGCAAGGGAGGAGGCAGCGCTCTGGCGGGGGCTGGAGGAGGATCGCAAGGCGGCCCTCTGGGAGTTGGGGGAGGCGAGGGCGGCACGGGGGGAGGCCGAGGCTCGGCTGGATGCTATGGGGGCCAGGCTGGAGCAGGGGGTAGGGCTCCCAGGGTTGGTCGAGACCCTGCGCCGAGACGTAGTGATCGGGCGCATGGCCTCCTTAAGTGAGTACTCCCCTTCTCGTGGCTGGGCCGGTACTGGTATCTCCAGGCTGGGCCCGGGAGCACCGCCAGCTCCTGGACGGAGTGGCCATGGTGTTTGCCTCCCTGCAGGAGGGGTTGCAGTCCGAAGCGGGGAGCCCCGGGGTGGAGCAGAGTCTGGACCTGCTGGGGAGGCTGGTGACCGCGCACCGCTGGAGGAACGTCCTGGCCCTGGGATCATGGTTCGAGCAGGTCCTGGACGAGGGCGAGCAGCTCCCGTCGTGGGACCAATTGGCCGAGGAGGTGTGGCAGGAGCACAGCCCGGAGGGAGTGGGGGAGGGTTTCCGGGGCTGGCTGAGGGGAGGGGAGGGCGAGGGCGGTTCGGAGCCCCAACTCTAGGGGCGGTTTCTTGTTGTTTTCTTTTTTTTTTTTTCGTCCGTTGTGCCTCTTGTTCCAGTCGGGAACTGTAGATATTGTAGCTATAGTAAAATATATATACCTGTCCCTTTGAAGTAAGTAAGAAGGGAGTCGTGTAAGTAATGAGGTGGAAAAGCTGGGAAAAGACCTTGCCCCGACTCCGGGGCGCTACTTATGAGAAAAGGGTACTAAAAAGGGGGTAAGTTCTAGAAAGGGAAAGTAGAAAGTATACATGGGAGTTGAATCCCTACTGAGCCCAGAGGCAGGGGTTACGCCCACTACTGCCGTCTGTGAGTCCTGCGCCTGGGAAGGTCGTTTCTCGGGTGCTGTTGTTGGAAGCCCCGGAGTTTGTCGAGGGCGCCTTCGAGGTTTCCGCGCAGTTCCCAGGTGTCGTCTTCTGGGCCGTATCCCTTCCACCGTACAAGGAAGTGGGGTCGTCCACGAATATTCCGGGAGTCAAGGATGTCTTCAACTTTGTAGTGGTACTCATCCTCGACTTCGACCAGAGGAGGGGGCTCGGGGCGTTGTTCGGGGAAAGGATCTGGGGGGTGTCGTTCCAGGAGGTGGACGTGGAATACCGGGTGCAGACCTTTTAGTCTCGGGGGAAGCTCGATCTGGTAGGCGTGGGATGAGACCTTCTTCAGTATTTTGAATGGGCCGAGGCGCTTGTGATTGAGTTTTGGGGAGGGCCGCCGGGTGCGGAGGTGGCGTCGATCTAACCATACCTTTGTCCCAGGGTTCCAGTCGGGGGTGTCTTCCCGCTTCCGGTTGGCATGTTTCGCATAGGCCTGGTTCGCGGTGTCGATCTCTTCCCGGAGGAACTCGTGAAGGAACTGGAGATCCCAGGTGACCTCGTGGGCGGTGATAGGCTTCTACTCGGACTGAGCGCATCAAGGGACATTATAGGCCAACCGACACTTGACGTACGCAGGACT
>JAMWFC010000053.1:240774-280072 GCA_027475525.1 Macrolepiota albuminosa | reverse complement strand
GCGCGTTTCTAGGCACGGTAGGCGTGCTGCGCATGTTCATACACCATTTTTCACATCGAGCGCACGCGCTAAATCGCCTAACTCGTTCAGGGGTCCCCTTCGAATTCGGACCCGACCAAATTAACGCCCAAAAAGACTTAGTAAAGGCACTGCAGGAAGCGAAGCCATTGGTACCCATCGATTATACTACATCCGACCCAGTTATACTTGCCGTCGACACCTCTTACATCGCGGTTGGCTTCTTTTTATGTCAATGTGATAGCGCGAATCGAAAAATCAGACGCTACAATCGCTTCGGATCGATTACCCTTAACGACAGAGAATCGCGCTACAGTCAGCCCAAACTGGAATTATATGGACTGTTTCGAGCGTTCCAGGCGCTGCGCATGTATCTTATTGGGGTTCGAAACCTGATTGTCGAAGTGGACGCACGCTACATCAAAGGAATGCTTCAGAATCCAGACATTCAACCTTCGGCTAGCATGAATCGCTGGGTGGTAGCGATACTAATGTTCCACTTCGAGCTCGTGCATGTCAAAAGTGCGTTTCATGGACCTGATGGACTATCTAGGCGACCTAGGCAACCGGAGGACGAAGCGCTAGACGAAAGCGATAATGACGTATTTGACGACTGGATTGACCGGCTGCACGGTTTCATACATATTATTCAATTGCCTATTACGGCCCTTCGCGAAGACCAACCTGTCTCGACCTGGCTACACCCTATCATTCCGTACCAACCTAATCCGTATCAGGCTCCATCGACTTTTTACACGGCCAGTATCTATAACGTCGCTAAGCCGCATAATGATCTAAAGATAGTCGAGGAACCAAGACCCTTACGGGAAGATAGTCGCAACCTTCCATATTCGGCGGTACCTCGTAGCGCCAAGGCTAAGTCAGAAGACCAACGAGTTGATCAGGTTAGGAAATGGTTACAGGATTTGCGACGACCATCAGACCTTACGGACACGGAATACGCCACCTTCATTCGATATGCAACGACTTTCTTTATGGTTGAAAATCGGCTTTGGCGACGAAATAGGTCTGGCGCGCACAAATTAGTAATCAAGCCAGAGGGCCGTGTCAGGATTTTGCGCGCTATGCATGATGACTTGGGACATCGAGGACTCTACGCGACGCGGGCGAATTTATTGGAACGCTTTTGGTGGCCTCAAGTTAGCGCCGATATCGCATGGTATATTCGTACTTGTCATCTTTGCCAAATCCAACAGACGCGCCAAGTCCTTATTCCCCCAACCGTAGCGACTCCAGCACCCTTGTTCGGAAAGATATATATCGACACTATGCACATGCCCAAGTCGGGACGCTACAAGTACATTATCCAGGGAAGGTGTTCTTTGGTACATTGGCCAGAGTTCCGTATGCTCCAGCGGGAAAATACCGATGCCATAGCTAAGTGGCTCTTCGAAGATGTTATTTGCAGATGGGGAGCCCTTCACGAGATTGTTACAGACAACGGAGCGCCAATAGTTAAGGCGCTTACCTACCTCGCTAAGAAATACAACATACAGCATATCCGAGTCTCAGGCTACAATAAACGCGCTAATGGTATAGTGGAGAGACCACATTTTGACGTACGACAGGCGCTATTTAAGGCGGTAGACGGCGACAAAAGTCGCTGGAGTGAAGCGACTTATTCGGTCTTTTGGTCCGAACGAGTTACCGTACGGAAGAGGATGGGCTGCTCTCCCTACTATGCGGCGACTGGACTTATTCGGTCTTTTGGTCCGAACGAGTTACCGTACGGAAGAGGATGGGCTGCTCTCCCTACTATGCGGCGACTGGCACCCATCCCCTGCTTCCAGCGGACGTTGTGGAGGCAACATACCTACAACCCCCACCTAACTCAATCCTGTCCTCCACCGACCTTATCGCTAGGCGCGCCATTGACCTACAACGACGCATGGAGGATCTAGAGCGCCTACACGAGGTAGTATTTCAAGCTAGACGACAAGCCGCATTACGATTTGAAAGTGAGCATAGCGCTACTATCCGGGACTACAACTTTACAGCTGGCACCTTAGTGCTAATGCGCAACTCGAAAATCGAAGTAACCCATAACAAAAAGATGCGACCTCGATACCTAGGGCCCCTCATAGTCGTTTCCCGCAATAGGGGAGGAGCCTACGTACTCTGCGAGCTGGACGGCTCGGTTTTGCATCGACCGGTAGCGGCGTTTCGACTCATTCCCTACTTAGCGCGTGAACGCATTCCACTACCGTTGCCGGCGCTAGACATTGACACGGCCAAACTGCGAGAGCTTGAAGAGACTGAGTTGGTGGACGATGACGAGATCACTCCTGATGACGAAGAGGAACAATAAAAGACCACGGAAAACGAGGCGCCAGCGGTTAGCACCCTCTGCTACGGACTTAAAGCATGCGCTAGTAATCATGAACATGGTGCATAACGTGGCGATACTAATACATGTGGCATTACTATACTCGACTACAAAAGCTTAAGACAACGATGACGACCGCCGACGAGGACCCTTGACTCGCTCCTTGTGTCGCCTATAGGCGGGAGGAGCACCGGAAGGGGGACGAATGGCAGCGTTAGGCGGCGCGGGAGGAGCGACTGGAGGAGGAGGTACGGGAGCGACTGGAGAAGGAGGTACGGGAGCGCGAGGAGGAGGCATGGGAAGGGCGATTGTAGGTGGAGCGCGAGAAGAACCCGGGGGAGCGGCAGGACGAGTAGGGGACAAGTACCACCCGGCCTCGTCCAAGCGACGCTCTAAAGCTGTGAAAGGAACGATCACGCGGTCGAGCACGGCTCTACTAGCGGTAGGGTTGACAAGAACCGGAAGAGGGAGCCAGGAAAGGCTCTAGAAAAGGGCAGGGAGTTAGCTAACCAAGGCCAGGCGAAAAAGGGGTATAGGTACTAACCAAACCCCTGGTCTCGCGGAGAAGACTATGAAGGCTCAACGCGGTACCAGCAATGGTCTGCTCCTACGGCGCGCATAAGTATTACCCAAAACATGCGCTAATAAAGGGGTTTACGGTGACTAGGGCCGGATCTGTGTCTATCTCCCATTCGGCGGAGGCCGCTAGAAGGATCCGGTATCGGCACAAGGGTCAATATGTTACTATTCTCCTGCGGAAAGCCGCCGTCAGGCATTAACGCGAGGAAGCGCTCGAGGCGATCTAGGATGAGAGGCTGTTACTATTCTCCTGCGGAAAGCCGCCGTCAGGCATTAACGCGAGGAAGCGCTCGAGGCGATCTAGGATGAGAGGCCGGTGAACGAGTACGGGGTCATCAAGAAGGAGGGAAGGTTCTGGCATGATATGATACTAACCGGGTTAACTGCGCCAGAATCCATAAAATACCTCCAGCTGATTGCAGGGTCGCGGATACTTGGGAACTCTTACATGCGCAAACAATCATGAGGGGGGGGGAGAAGACAATGATACATTTCATATAACTACGACAAAAGAAATCAACTAGCCAAAATCTGTCAGCCCGGGGGCGCCACGAAAAAGAAGAAGCCGACTTACATAAACGACATGGGAGACGGACGAGTATCAAGGACCGGGCAAAAGGAGAGGCCTGGAAGGCCGCCAGCCTTCAGTTGGACCGCGAAAAAGCCGGCCACCAGTAGACGAGCGGGGCGCCTAGCGGGGCAATGCGTTAGAAGGAAGAAAACAAGGTAATAAGGTAACGGACCAGGTAGTGACTCTCCTCCAGTAGCAACTCAAGACGCTCCTTCGTTTCCTTGGTCGCGATTTGCTTTATTGGGCGACTATCAGAAGAGAAGGAGGGCGAAAAAGGCAATAGCGCACCTGAAAAATCCGACTCCAGTTTTTCTCCATACCGAAACGGGTCAACGGCAGGTCATCATTCCAGATCTCACAGGCCACACGAAGTAGCTGGCAGCGACGACCTAACTCAACGACTCCGTCGGTCAGCCCGGGCACGCCGACCTCGGGGTAGTGGTGGAAGAACGAGGTAGCGCGTTCCAGGAAAGTGGGGGGATCCATTACGATATGAGCACGATCACAACGGGCAGTCCACACGATGCCGGTTGGGCTTTCCATCGCGAAGACTGATGAGATGCTGTCGGGACATGGGCAATTTATAGGACTCGGACGGTGTTTCAACTAGCGACAGCGTGGGAGGGCACTTCTCAAGGGGCTTGGACCCTGACGCAGACACGAACCAATAGGATGCGCTGGAGTCCATTTTAGGTCGCACAAAGAGGGTATTAACCTTCGAGATCTAGCGCTTATACCCACCATCACCGAATAACCACAAGCGATCAGTGGCACTCTATTTCCTATACATTAAAACTTCTTGCATGAATCGACTTATTTTTCTACAGACGATACCTATTTCTTCCTAGGCTGGCGCGATATTGGCTATTGGGTCGCGCTGGTAATAGGGGTTTTTACGCCATGATGATTTACTGAGCGTTTCCCCTTTTTCTTACTTTGTATTTTGATTACTTACAAACTGACGATTTCGAAACAAGGGGAGGGGAGCGTTTATTTTAGTACGGCTATCACAAACTACGTATCAAAATTTTCAAAGTCCACAAAAGTTCGAAGCGCTACGGGCCGGCGACTACGCATCAGACGCGGAGGGAGCGGGATCACCCAATGGAAGCAAGTCCCCGTCTTGAATGGCGTTACTCGCTTGCCACTCAAGCGCATCAGTGATGTCGTCATGGAGCTCAAGCAGGAGGAGCTCACGGCGCGCTAAGGTGGAGACACGAGGACGGAGGAGGGCGAGTTCGCTACCGACGACGTCGGTCGCGTCCTCGACCTGGCGAAGTTGTTGATGAAGATCGGCGGCAGGACGAAGTGGAGTGACAGGATAAGAGAACTCATCCCCAAGCCAAGGATAGGCGTCGCCGGAAACGCGCATGGCGGGGGGAGGAGTCCAAAAAGGATCGAACTTAATGGAGGTCAGCGGAGAGACGATCCAACTAGGAAATGCAGACTTACTCGAACGGTTACGGGAGCACGGGGGGTCCATTCATGGCGCTCATCGCCGGGGGACATGGCCCTAGCGGAAGAAAGGCGGATGCCGTAGGAAGGCAAGTACCTCCAGCGGCGGCGGCGCTCGCCCTGAGCTACTAGGGTCCCTTCGGACTCAGGCGCAGTTGAGGACTCGCGAGTACTGGGGAAAGAAGAGAGGCTACGAGGAGGGGTAAGAGATGGTGTAATAGGAAGGGCGACGGGGGAGGCGCTAGCCGCGACAGGCTCGGGAGCCGGGGTAGCGCCGGCAACAGACATTACGACATCTTCGGCGGGAGGGATATTTACGACAACCGGAAGCGAGGGAGTAGGGGAACTAGCGACGAAGAGGTTAGTACCACCTGGCGAAGAAAACCCGAAGACTACGCACCGGTTACCACTGGGGCCACTCTGATAAGGGTTAGCGGCGAAAGGGGGAGTAATGCGAAGCAGAAGAGCGCGTACCGCCAACAGCGCATCGGTGTCGACTACAGGCCCAGCCTCATCATCATCCTCGCCCTCGGCGTCCCTCTCGGTATCCTCGCCTTCATCAGTAGACGACTCGGTAGAAGACAAGACGACAGGAGTAGCAGGCGCTAGCTCCCGGCGCTTACCGGGACTCTTGCTAGGAGAGGCGACAATAGGCTTACGCTTCGAAGGGACGGGACGACGGGGAGAACGGGCGAAGGGGGCAGTCACGGTAGTACCATCTTGGGTGATGGGAAGCGCTAGACTTGCAGCGCTAATCACAGTGGGCTGACGAGTAGCGGCCAAATCGCGTTGCTGCAGCACAAAGGCCCGGGCGTTACGAACTAAGACTGCGCGCTCGTAATTGCGCTGCATGATAGCGTCCCTACCACGTTCGCGAGTACGAATCCCATTGAAGGCACAGCCCCGTTTCAACGCATCGCAACGGTAGCAGGGAAGAGAGGCGGTAGGAAACCAGCAACCCTCAGGATCGTTTTCAGACCAGCATTTATCGCACTGGGAAAGAAGTTAGCGACGTCATCAACCTTTCAGGGACAAACAAGCACTTACCGCACCAATCTTCGCCCTAAAGGCGCGGCGCTCCACGGGTGCCACCGTAACCTTCTTCTTAGCGCCGAGCACCTGGACACCAGCCGGGAGGCCGGTATCAATGACGGTAGTATCGCGACGAAGGCGCAGCAAATCACGAAGCTCCGCGTCGGTAAACATAGTTTGGTTGGGCGCCTAAGGAGGGCTCGATCAGGCGCTAGAGACAAGCGATCTTAAAAGGAAACACTTACGACATACAGAGGGGCCACACGAGCAGGGAGATTGACCTAAGAAGCAGAGTGAGTAGAAGAACTAGAGGCAAGAAGACAAGGACGCACGGTACGTTTGGGAGGACTAGCGAGAGTAGGGGGCGCGCGATTAATAACGACGGCGAAGTTACGGGGGGGAAGGCGAGAAATAGTATGGGTAGGTCCGGGCCGGGGCTCACTGGCGGTAACGGCAATCCGTTTGATGGCCGAGTGAGGAGGCGCAGTACGAGTGGGAGAAGCGACGATGGGCGCAGGGCGAGTGGGAGAAGCATCGCCACGAAAAGGACTACCAAGAACGGGAGGAGGCAGAACGGAAACAGGAGCAGCAGGAGCGGCCGGAACGGAAGGAACGGTAGAGGCCGACGGGGCACTAGGAAGACTTGCAACGGTGGGCGACGTAGCAACCGACTACTCAGGGTTAACACGGAAAATGTGAGGAAGAAAAGGAACTCACCTCGCCAACCTCGGTACTAGCCAGCAGGGCGTCGATCTCGTCGGATAGAGAAGGAGCCTAGTATGGGCGCTGAACCTTAGCGCCACGAACCTAAAATCAAACCTAAAAACTTACGAACAAGTCCACGAACGGTAGCAACCAATCGGCACCCTCATATTCACGGTACCGAGCCATGCACCATTCACGAACCTCGACGCCCCGCGCCCAGGAACTGTCAGAGCCGCGGACCACGAGCCAGCGCCGATAGAGTTGCATAATGCCAGGGACGGTTTGTGGCGCATCGGCGGGACCGACAGACTTAGCGCGATCGAATAAATAAGAGGCTTTAGCCAGGAAATTGCGAAGAGCAGAGGCATCGAAAGGAGTGGACATGTTGGAAAGATGGGAAGGAAAACACGAGAAGGTGAAGGGCTAAAAACGATTTTATAAGGCGCCGGCGGCATTCTACGGACCGTAGCGCAGTCAAATTAATGACGGCGTTTGACTGAGGACAGTCAATTTTTCAGTTGGGGGGAGATGATAGGCTTCTACTCGGACTGAGCGCATCAAGGGACATTATAGGCCAACCGACACTTGACGTACGCAGGACTCTGGCGACCAGTTGGGAGTATAGAGCAGCTCTAGCTCTGGCAAACTACTACAGGATTTAGAAATTTATCCTAACCCCTAGCTACCAAGCCTTCAGCACTCTCCTTTCACCTAGCCCAAGGACGAAGGAGGCTCATAACATATAGCGCTAACACGACGGCGGGAGAGGACTATAACTAAACCCCGATCACTTCCAGAAGGAGCCAGCAGCAGGCGCTGCCATTGGACGAGGCACTTCAATCAGAAGTCTAAAGGGATCAATGACGGCGGCACTGGATATACTTAAATCCGACATCTGGACCTGACAGGAACTAATACAATGAGTAGCGCTGACATTAGCGCTCACGGCGTCTGTCGAGGATTTTCCGACCATACCCCGGAACGGCCTGGCCAATCGGAGTTATAGAAAAGTGAGCAGACTCGTACAACTCTAAGTCAATATAGAGTCACCGCAGGTCGCCGTGGGTCATAACGCCGTTGGTCGCCGTCAGCCATGTGCACAAGGTCGCCATTGACAGGTCGCCGTTAGAGTAAACCACGAGGAGAGGCGCTAGGAGGTAGCGCCGCAGATGGACTTGTATCTTGGCAAACACGGTAGCGCACTGTATATAAAATAGCTACTTTTCATGTATATAACAACGAATCGTAACCCCTCGAGCACACAGTTACACTTAGCGTTCAACTCGCGCTAGCTTCCTTCGACGTCGTCACTAAGTCGGGCGCTAGCTTCGTCTATTTCGTCTTCATTGTTTACGGTGCCACCTACGGGCACAATACGTTGCGCTATTCGACTTTTCTCTAATATTCTTGCCTAAACTACGACGCTTACCGTCTGCCAGGTAGCCCCCGAAGCGCTATAATCTAGCGCATCGTTTTACTACTTCCACTCGAGCACACCGGGACCCTGTCAGGACTCCTCACAACCACGTACGCCAAGCGCTGGAGACGGCGTTGTACTGCGTATACGTCCAGCGCACCCAACCACAGTTGGCGTCATCAGCGGCGTGCGACGGGATGTCCCGGAGCGAGAGCGTCAGTCGGGGGTGGTACCCTTTGTTGGCGAAGAAGGGGGATACCCCGGTGGCAGAGTGCGGCGTGTTGTTGTAGATGAACTCGGCCAGGGGGAGCTCGGCGCGCCAGTGTCCTGTAAGTAGTTGACATACAGCCGGAGGTACTGCTCGAGGGACTGGTTGACCCTTTCAGTTTGGCCGTCGGTTTGTCCTGTAAGTAGTTGACATACAGCCGGAGGTACTGCTCGAGGGACTGGTTGACCCTTTCAGTTTGGCCGTCGGTTTCGGGGTGGTAGGTGGTAAAGAGGTTAGTCTTTACTTCAAGTGCCTTACACAGGGAAGTCCAAAACTTGAATACGAAGAGTGGGCCACGGTCGGAGACGATGTCGTCTGGGAGTCCGTGTTTGGCGAAGACGTGCTCGAGAACAGCTGGGCAAAGTCCGGAGCGGTGTCCGTGGTGTGGCAGGGTAGGAAGATGCCCTGTTTGGTTAGCCTGCACACAATGACGAGAATGGCATTGAACCGGTGTCCGTGGTGTGGCAGGGTAGGAAGATGCCCTGTTTGGTTAGCCTGCACACAATGACGAGAATGGCATTGAACCCTTCAGATTCCGGGAGTTCAACGATGTGGTCCAGGGATATGAAGGACCGGGGGCGTCGTCCGACTGGCAGGGGTTTCAGGAGTCCGTATGGTTGGTGTCGGGGAACCTTGGCCCGGAGGCAGGGTTCACATGATCGAATGTAGCAGGTCACGTCCTTCTTCAACCCTGGCCAAAAGTAAGTCCGGGAGATCAGCTGGAGAGTCTTACATATTCCAGGGTGTCCCCGAGCTTGTGATCGTAGTGTTGACGGAGGACGTCGTAGCGGAGTCGGGCGTGATCCGGGACGTAGATGCGGCCATTCCAGAGGAGGAGTTTTTGTGTTGACGGAGGACGTCGTAGCGGAGTCGGGCGTGATCCGGGACGTAGATGCGGCCATTCCAGAGGAGGAGTTTTTTGTTGGGGGACAAGAAGAAGGCGGGGTCCCAGTCGGTTCCGTCGGGAGGGCTGCAGGGGTCATGGTCGGTGAAGTACTTGTCTCGGGGGGTGCGGCAGATCTGGCTCAGGGTCCCTTCGTCGTTTAAGATCAGTACGGCATTCAAATGTTCAGGAGGGATCACCACGCAATGATTGAATGCATTGCGTTCCACCTCGAATGACTTCTTGGGGTAGACGTCCGGTCAACGGGTGAGGGCATCGGGTTTAGCTCCGAGTTGTCCTGGGCGGTACTGGATCCTGAAGTCGTATTCCGAGAGGACCTCGGACCATTGGGCCTGCCATCGACTAAGCTGTTTGGTCGTGGTGAAGTACTGCAGGTTGTTGTGATCCGAGTAGACCTGAATCCAGTGCCGGGCTCCCTCGAGGTAGGCTCGCCATTGCTTGAAGGCTTCGACAATGGCGAGGAGCTCCTTGTCGTAGATGTCGTAGTTGAGTTTGGCATCGATCATGGACTGGGTGTAGAAGGCAACTGGCCGGGGCTCCTCTCCATCAGGTTCCATCTGCGAGAGAATCCCGGCGATGGCGTAGTCAGAGGCGTCGCATTCCAGGATAATCGGGAGGGTCAGGTCGTAGTGCCGGAGTACGGGGGCAGTCGTGAAAGCCTCCTTGAGCAGGTTAAAGACACTCTGGCACTTACTGTCCGGTCGTAGTGCCGGAGTACGGGGGCAGTCGTGAAAGCCTCCTTGAGCAGGTTAAAGACACTCTGGCACTTACTGTCCCAGTTCCAGGCGACGTCCTTGCACGTGAGCCGGTTGAGGGGTTTCGTGATACCGGAGTAGTTATCTATGAACCTCCGGTAGAAGTTAGCAAAACTCAAGAAAGATTGTACTTCCTTGACATTCCAGGGCTGCGGCCAGTTGATGATGGCCTCGACCTTGTGGAGGTCCATGTGAACGCCGTTCGGAGATACGATGACGCCAAGATACTCAACCTTTTCTGTATGGAATGAACACTTCTTGGGCTTGGCATGGAGGTTGTGCTCCCGGAGGCATTCGAGGACTCGCCGGACATGCTTCTGGTGATCCTCTGGTGAGTTGGAATAAATGAGGATGTCGTCCAGGTAGACGATCACAAAGACGTCACTCATGTCGTGGAAGATGTCGTTCATGAAGTATTGAAATGTGGCGGGGGAGTTAGTCATTCTGAAAGTCATCACAAGGTACTCAAACAGACCATACCGCATGCGGAACGCGGTTTTCCACTCGTGTCCCAGGGCAATGCGGACGTTGTTGTAACCGGAGCGGAGGTCGATCTTCGTGTAAACCTTGGCACTGCGGAGTCAATCGACCAGATCGCCAATGAGCGGGAGCGGGTAGCGGTTCTTCTTGGTGATCTTATTGAGTCCCCAGTAGTCGACACAGAGTCGGAGCGAGCCGTCCTTCTTCTTGGCGAATAGAACCGGGGCTCCGGCGGCGGAGGCGGAGGGTCAGATGAATCCCTTACCGAGCATTTCGTCGAGGTAGTCCTTGAGGGCCTGGAGTTCGACCTCCGACATGTTGTATACCTTGCCAAAAGGGGGGGTGGCTCCTTCCTCGAGGTCAATGGTGTGATCATAGGGGCAGTGAGGGGGGATCTCCTTGGTGTCTCCTTCGGAAAATACGTCAGCAAACTCGTGATACTCCAGGGGAACTACTTCTCGGAGGATTTGCTCCTTGGTTTTCTTTTCCAGGGGAATAGCGTCCCCTCATAGGTGTTCTTCTGGGAGAGAAGGCGAGGTGTGCAGCTGAAATGTGGGAGTTCTGTCACGACCCCCAACCCCCAAAGTCAGAACCCTGGTCCCCCCGCGTTCCCTGGCGGCCGACCCCCGGTGAGTCGCGGCCCGCCCAATGCTAACCCCAGCAGCGGCATCCGCCCCCAGGCCCAACTCAACGCCGCCGTGGCCGCCCACGACCTGGGCGATGCGCCAAGCCCCGAGGAACCCCTGGGAGACCCCGAAGACTTCGACTTCGACGACGAATGGGACGAGGAGGCCCTCCGGGCCAACCGGCTTCAAAAGAAGGGACGACCCTGGATCGAAGTCCCGATGGATGTGCAGGAACGACGGAGAAGGGAGGGTGTCTGCATACTCTGTGGTGAGAAAGACCATTTCATCTCCGAGTGCCCCAAATGACAGGTCATGGGACGTGCCACCTGGACCTTCGAAGGGGAGGACACCACCTACGAGTATTCGGAAAACGACCCGGCGATTTAGACCCGGAAGACGCCCTAAATCGTGGAATCGACCCCGATGTCTTCTTCGCTCCGGTCTCACATCTTCGCTCCATGACACTCATACAGGACACCCTCATGGCCTACCTACCCTCCCACTCCTCGCACTCCCTCCTCCTCAAAACCCGCCTTACCCCCTCCAGAACCCCCCTCGACACCCTCGTTAACAGTGGCACCACCAACAACTTCATCGATGAAGCATGGTCTACCCTCGCCCTGGAACCCACTCAGCGACTCCCGGTCCCGGTACGGCTCTGCCTCTTTGACGGAGACACCTCTACAGTGGGGGACATCACTCACTTTGTGCGTATGCCCGTTACTTTCGCCAACGGACAGACTGACACCCTCCAGATATTGATAACCAAACTCCACTCTTCCACACCCCTGGTCCTAGGGCTCCCGTGGCTCTGAGACACCAATCCCCACATCGATTGGCGACATCTCACCCTTCACCTGACCTGGGACCCGATGCCCGACGACCAGCAACTCCCCTTCAACATCCCCCACTCTCCAAACTCTACCCCAAAGGACGGGCCCCCACAACCCCTCGGACTCCAGTCCCGTTTGTCCCGATCCTTCGTCATCAATGCCAGGCTGGACGGCGCCCCAGGCCTCCGATCGACCTCCAAACATTCCTCGGAACAAGTACAAAGGGCCGAACTACCCTGGCCGGTCTCAGACACGCGTCACACCTGCTCCGGCCGATGTACCCGTGACCCCGAACGACCTGAACGCACTCAACATTAGGATCATTGGGGCCACCCCCTTCGCTCGCCTCATGAGGGATGGGACTCCCACGTTTCAGCTGCACACCTCGCCTTCTCTCCCGGAAGAACATCTACGGGGGGACGCTATTCCCCCAGAAAAGAAAACCGAGGAGCAGATCCTCCGAGAAGTAGTTCCCCCGGAGTATCACGAGTTCGCTGACGTATTCTCCGAAGGAGACGCCAAGGAGATCCCCCCTCACCGCCCCTATGATCACACCATCGACCTCGAGGAAGGAGCCACCCCCCCTTTTGGCAAGGTATACAACATGTCGGAGGTCGAACTCCGGGCCCTCAAGGACTACCTCGACGAAATGCTCAGTAAGGGATTCATCCGACCCTCCGCCGCCGGAGCCCCGGTTCTATTCGCCAAGAAGAAGGACGGCTCGCTCCGACTCTGTGTCGACTACCGGGGACTCAATAAGATCACCAAGAAGAACCGCTACCCGCTCCCGCTCATTGGCGATCTGGTCGATCGACTTCGCAGTGCCAAGGTCTACACGAAAATCGACCTCTGCTCCGGTTACAACAACGTCCGCATCGCCCCGGGACACGAGTGGAAAACCGCGTTCCGCACGCGGTATGGTCTGTTTGAGTACCTTGTGATGCCTTTCGGAATGACTAACTCCCCCGCCACGTTCCAATACTTCATGAACAACATTTTCCATG
This sequence comes from Macrolepiota albuminosa, assembly GCA_027475525.1. Lineage (NCBI taxonomy): Eukaryota > Fungi > Basidiomycota > Agaricomycetes > Agaricales > Agaricaceae > Macrolepiota > Macrolepiota albuminosa. The sequence goes on along the minus strand of JAMWFC010000053.1, from coordinate 267,078 downwards.
ACATGAGCGACGTCTTCATGATCGTCTACCTAGACGACATCCTCATTTATTCCGACTCACCAGAGGACCACCAGAAACATGTCCGGCGAGTGGCAGGCCCGATGGTCCGAGGTCCTCTCGGAATACGACTTCACGATCCAGTACCGCCCGGGACGACTCGGAGCTAAACCCGATGCCCTCACCCGTTGACCAGACGTCTACCCCAAGAAGTCGTTCGAGGTGGAACGCAATGCGTTCAATCATCGCGTGGTGATCCCTCCTGAACATCTGAATGCCGTACTGATCTTAAATGATGAAGGGACCCTGAGTCAGATCCGCCGCGCCCCCCGAGACAAGTACTTCACCGATCATGACCCCCGCAACCCTCCCGATGGAGCCGACCGGGACCCCGCCTTCTTCTTGTCCCCCGATGAAAAACTCCTCCTCTGGGACGGCCGCATCTACGTCCCGGATCACACCCGACTCCGCTACAACATCCTCCGTCAACACCACGACCACAAGCTCTGGGGACACCCTGAAATACGTAAGACCCTCCAGCTTATCTCCCGGACTTACTTTTGCAACACCACGACCACAAGCTCTGGGGACACCCTGAAATACGTAAGACCCTCCAGCTTATCTCCCGGACTTACTTTTGGCCAGGGTTGAAGAAGGACGTGACCCGTTACATTCGATCATGCAAACCCTGCCTCCAGGCCAAGGTTCCCTGACACCGACCACACGGACTCCTGAAACCCCTGCCAGTCGACGACGCCCCTGGTCCTCCATATCTCTGGACCACATCGTCAAACTCCCGGAGGACTCCTGAAACCCCTGCCAGTCGGACGACGCCCCTGGTCCTCCATATCTCTGGACCACATCGTCAAACTCCCGGAATCTGAAGGATTCGATGCCATCCTCGTTGTTGTGTGTAGGCTAACCAAACAGGGCATTTTCCTACCCTGCCACACCACGGACACCGCCTCGGACTTTGCCCGGCTGTTCCTTGAGCACGTCTTCGCCAAACACGGCCTCCCGGACGACATTGTCTCTGACCGTGGTCCCCTCTTCATGTCCAAGTTTTGGACTTCCCTGTGTAAGGCCCTTGAAGTAAAGACTAACCTCTCTACTGCCTACCACCCTGAAACCGATGGTCAAACCAAAAGGGTCAACCAGTCCCTCGAGCAGTACCTCCGGCTGTACGTCAACTACTTACAGGACAACTGGCGCACCGAGCTCCTCCTGGCCGAGTTCACCTACAACAACATGCCGCACTCCGCCACCGGGGTATCCCCCTTCTTCGCCAACAAAGGGTACTACCCCTGACTGACGCTCTCACTCCGGAACATCCCGTCGCACGCCGCCCACGAGGTTGCCTGGGATCTCCAGTCCCTTCACGAGTTCCTCCAGAAAGAGATCGACACCGCAAACCAGGCCTATGCAAAACATGCCGACCGGAAGCAGGAAGACACCCCCGACTGGAACCCTGGGACAAAGGTATGGTTAGATCGACGCCACCTCCGCACCCGGTGGCCCTCCCCAAAACTCGATCACAAGCGCCTCGGCCCGTTCAAAATACTGAAGAAGGTCTCATCCCACGCCTACCAGATCGAGCTTCCTCTGGGACTAAAAGGTCTGCACCCGGTATTCCACGTCCGCCTCCTGGAACGACACCCCCCAGATCCTTTCCCCGAACGACGCCCCGAGCCCCCTCCCCCGGTCGAAGTCGAGGACAAGTACCACTACAAAGTTGAAGACATCCTTGACTCCCGGAATATTTATGGACGACCCCACTTCCTCATACGGTGGAAGGGATACGGCCCGGAAGACAACACTTGGGAGCCGCGCCGAAACCTCGAAGGCGCCCTCGACAAACTCCGGGACTTCCAACAACGGCACTTGGGAAACGACCTTCCCGGGCGCAGGACTCACAGACGGCAGTAGTGGGCGTAACCCCCGCCTCTGGGCTCAGTAGGGATTCAACTCCCATGTATACTTTCTGCTTTCCCTTTCTAGATCTTACTCTTTTTTTTAGTATCTTTTCATAGTAGTATCCCGGAGTCTGGGCAAGGTGTTCTTCCCGGTCTCTTTTGTTCCCCTTACTCACACTTCCTGTTGACCCCGGGAGACCAAGTATGTACATTTTCTACAGTTACAGTATTCTACAGTACGGGACCAGAACAAGAATCAACGGGCAAGAAAAAGACAAAAAGGAGAAAACTACCGGCCTTCGCTCCCTCCCTCCTCTGGCCAGCCTCAGAACCCCTTCCCCATCCCCGCCGGACTGTGCTCCTGCAGTACCTCCTCTGCCAACTGCTCCCAGAATGGAAGAGGCTCACCCTCATCCAGGACCCTTTCGAACCAGGAGCCGGGAGCAGGCACGTTCCTCCGCCAGTGTGCCGACACCACCTGCCCCAGCAAGTCGAGGCCCCGCTCCATCCCGGGAGTCGTCACTTCTGGGCGCTGCCCCTCCTGCAGCACCGCAAGTGCCACAGCTGCCCCATCCAGGAGCAAACGGTGCTCCCGGGCCCAGCCTGTAGGCGTTAGTAGGACACCAAGTCCGAGGAAGGGACCACTCACTTAGCGAGGCCATGCGGGCAACCACCATGTCTCAACGCACAGCCTCCACCAGCCCCTCCGGGAACCCCACCTCCTGTCCCAACCTCGCCCTCAAGGCCTCCACCTCGGCCTCCGCTTCCCCCCGAGCGACCCTGGCCCCCTCCAGATCCTGGAGCATGGCCTCCTGATCCCCCTCCAGACCCCTTGGGACCGCCGTCCCCTCCCCCTTCTGGCCGCCCTGCTTCTGCCCGGCCCGAACTCCAACGTTGACACCTTGAAGGCCCACGGACAAGGGGGAGAACACCGCCGGGGAGAAGCGTGGCGGGGAAACCGGGGGCGGGGTCTCGGAGGGCAGACGCGCCCTCTTTGACAGCCCTGGGGAAGGGCTTGGCGACGCCCGCCGCTTCCCCTTGTTAGAGCGCCCCCCGCGCCCCTCCCAGCTTCCTCCGGCCTGGGTCACTCGGCGCATGATGAGGCCCATGGGCCAGCCCCGGCCCCCCACTTGAATGGCACCCCCGCTCTCCGACCCCCCTGGGCCCGCCACGGCCACCTCCTCCACCGGCTCCATGACCCAGTCCCGCTCCTCGACCCCATCCTCCGGGTGACCCCCCCCAGCGGCCACCCCTGCTCCCAGGAGACGCAGCGTGCCCTCCACAGCGCTGACACGGAACATCGCTCATGGTTGAGGCGGCATGCCTCACACACGGACGTGTCCCGGCGGGATGAGGGGCCTGGGACCTCGAACAGGCAGGGGACCGTTCGTCGAGCGCGCCAAAGTCAGCAACGAAACCCGAGGTAAGGAAGCACTCACCGGTCCGTTATTCACGCACCAGGCGTGGGTGGGTAGACCCCGGGGCCTCTTCAGGGCCTCCCCAAATAACTCCTGCATCGCGTCCGCCCACGCAATGCGCTGACCCTCCGGAACTTCAGATACGGCCCCCACCGCCATCCCGGAATGACGGAAACGAGGGGCAGGTAGCCTGGGGTGGGAAGGGGGTTGAGGGCGGGGAGGGCGGACAGTCATCCGTGCAAAGGTAGGTGCAGGACGACTCGGACGGGCCTCCAGGACGACACTAGGACCTGCATTGGGAGCAGGCTCCGGGTGCCGGCTGGGACCCGCGACAGGATTGCTGAGTTGTTCTGGAATAGGAAGGTCAGTGGGATAGGCAGACGATGCGGGAAGACACTCACGTTGCTGGGCGAGCTCCGCCATGCGCTCCCGGTCGAGGCAGGCTCAGTATTGCGCATCCCGGTGATAGGCTTCTACTTGGACTGAGCGCATCAAGGGACATTATAGGCCAACCGACACTTGACGTATTCAGGACTCTAGCGACCAGTTGGGAATATAGAGCAGCTCTAGCTCTGGCAAATTACTACAGGATGTGGAAATTTATCCTAACCCCTAGCTACCAGGCCTTCAGCGCACTCCTTTCACCTAGCCCAAGGATGAAGAAGGCTCATAACGTATAACGCTAACACAACGGCGGGAGAGGACTCTAACTAAACCCCGATCACTTCCAGAAGGAGCCAGCAGCAGGCGCTGCCATTTGACGAGGAACTTCAATCAGAAGTCTAAAAGGATCAATGACGGCGGCACTGGATATACTTAAATCCGACATCTGGACCTGCCAGGAACTAATACAATGAGTAGCGCTGACATTAGCGCTCACGGTGTCTGTCGAGGATTTTCCGACCATACCCCGGAACAGCCTGGCCAATCGGAGATATAGTAAAAGTGAGCAGACTCGTACAATTCTAAGTCAATATAGAGTCGCCGCTGGTCGCCGTGGGTCATAACGCCGTTGGTCGCCGTCAGCCATGTGCAAAAGGTCGCCGTTGACAGGTCGCCGTTAGAGGAAACCACGAGGAGAGGCGCTAGGAGGTAGCGCCGCAGATGGGCTCGTATCTTGGCAAACACGGTAGCGCATAGTATATAAAATAGCTACTTTACATGTATATAACAACGAATCGTAACCCCTCGAACACACAGTTACACTTAGCGTTCAACTCGTGCTAGCTTCCTTCGACTTCGTCACTAAGTCGGGCGCTAGCTTCGTCTATCTCGTCTTCATCGTTTATGGTGCCACCTACGGGCACAATACGCTGCGCTACTCGTCTTTTCTCCAATATCTTTGCCTAAACTACGACGCTTACCGTCTGCCAGGTAGCCCCTGAAGCGCTATAATCTAGCGCATCGTTTTACTACCTCCACTCGAGCACACCGGGACCCTGTCAGGACTCCTCACAACTATGTACGCCAAGCGCTGGAGACGGCGTTGTACTGTGTATACGTCCAGCGCACCCAACTACTGTTGGCGTCATCACTGGGCTTCCCAAGCCATGAGGGGCGCAACCTTGTTAGTTTGTGGGGGCGTCGGGGAATGCGTCGGCGTATGCGACATGGTTGAGTTTGATGGTAAAAAATTTTTTCGATACGTGGCAAGTCAGGTGCCGGATCCCACGATTGGACCCCGGTCCGAACCCCTGGCTACGCATGCCTCGGAGGGTCTCGGCACTGAAGGGGGGGTGATGTCACGACCCCTCCCCTCTGGGCCCACCCCGGGACACCCCCAGAATACCATCCGGGACCCTCCCTCCGACCTCGCAGGACATGCCCCGCCATCACGACCACCGGCACCGCCATCACGCGCATCAAGGACCGCCATCAGCCGCCGCCAGCCCCGATCAACGATCGGATCACGCGACTCATTTCCGGCTATCATGCATCATGCATCACAGCTCCCTCCGCGCCAATTGATCACGCGCCCCACACGCGCAATCCCGATATACAGTCCCTGCTGCTACTCAATGACCCCCGGAGCCCATCCCAGACACCCCGGAACCCCGAGACCCAGTCCCATAGTACTTATAGCATAGTTCCCTGTTGTATTCGCTAGTCTTGATATTACATTGCATTACTTGGATTGTTGCGTGCCCTCTATTTGACTGGTACGCGTTGACTGGCACGCTTGACTGGCACGCTTGGATAATTGCGTGCTCTAAGACTGGTATGCACTTCGCGACTTTAACTTACTAACTTGGTCTCGTCTTAGAACCTCCGGTTCACGACTCGACCCCCACCTGAACTCCCCAGTTACCCACCACCCAAAAACCCCCGGACTAAGTCCCCTCTCCCGGGATCCCCCTGTCCACGTCTTGAACCTCGGAGTCCTAGCCCCGGAGTTCCAGACACCCGAGTATCCGTGGGTCAAGTCTGCATTGTAAGGGCGCTCGCTTTCCCGGAAAGCCTCCGACTCAGCAGAATCTGACAAGTTCCATCCCTCATGAGGCGGGCGAAGGGGGCGGCCCCAATGATCCTAATGTCGAGTGCGCTCAGGTCGATTGGGGTCGTGGAAGCATTCGGCCAGAGCAGGTGTGATGCGTGTCTGAGACCGGCAGGGGTAGTTCGGCCCTTTGTACTTGTTCCGAGGAATGTTTGGGCCAGAGCAGGTGTGATGCGTGTCTGAGACCGGCAGGGGTAGTTCGGCCCTTTGTACTTGTTCCGAGGAATGTTTGGGGGTCGATCAGGGGCCTTGCGGTCTTGGACGGGCGTGGGGGGTGCGGCAGTCGTCCTGGGGGTGTCGGACGTCGGGTCGTTCCCTAGGGCCCGGAGGTGCAACTCCGGTGGCTCCGCTGTCGATGAGGGCCGATATTGGTCCCGGGGTGCTGTCCAGCCTGGCATTGATGACAAAGGATTGGGACGAGCGGGACTGGAGCCCAGGAGGTGGTGGGGGTCCATCCTTTGGGGTAAGATCGGGAGAGTGGGGGATGTCAAAGGGGAGTTGCTGGTCGTCGGGCATCGGGTCCCGGGTCAGGCAAAGGGTAAGATGTCGCCAATCGATGTGGGGATTGGTGTCTTGGAGCCACGGGAGCCCTAGGACCAGGGGTGCGGAAGGATGGAGTTTGGTTATCAACATCCGGAGGGTGTGAGTCTGTCTGTTGGCAAAAGTAACGGGCATACGCACGAAGTGAGTGATGTCCCCCGCCATGGAGGCGTCTCTGTCAAAGAGGCAGAGTCATACTGGGACCAGGAGTCGCTGAGCGGGTTCCGGGGCGAAGGTGGACCATGCTTTATTGATGAAGTTGTCGGTGGCGCCACTGTCAACGAGGGTGTTGAGGGGGGTTCTGGAGGGGGTGAGGCGAGTTTTGAGGAGGAGAGAGTGCGAGGAGTGGGAGGGTAGGTAAGCTGTGAGGGCGTCCTGTACGAGTGTCGTGGAGCAAAGATGTGAGACTGGGGCGGAGAAGACGTCAGGGTCGATTCCACGATTTAGGGCGTCTTCTGGGTCTAAATTGCCGGGTTGTTTTCTGAATACTCATAAGTGGCGTCCTCCCCTTCGAAGGTCCAGGTGGCACGTCCCATGACCTGTCGTTGGGGGCATTCGGAGATGAAGTGGTTTTTCTCACCGCAGAGTATGCAGACACCCTCCCTTCTCTGTCGTTCCTGCACATCCGTCAGGACTTCGATCCAGGGTCGTCCCTTCTTCTGAAGCTGGTTGGCCCGGAGGGCCTCCTTGTCCTGTTTGTCGTCGAAGTTGGGGTCTTCGGGGTCTTCCGGGGGTTCCTCAGGGCTTGGCGCGTCGCCCGGGTCGTGGGCGGCCATGGCGGCGTTGAGTTGGGCCTGGGGGCGGACACCGCTGCTGGGGTTAGCATTGGGCAGGCCGCAACTCACCGGGGGTCGGCCGCCAGGGAACGTGGGGGGACCGGGGTTGGGGGTTTCGCCAGAGGGCCAGGGGGGTTGGGAGTTCGAGTACTCGCTGCGGTCCTCCCAGTAGCGTTGGTCGATCTGCATGACGAGGGCCTTGTATCCATCGTAGGAGGGTTGTTTTGGGGCGAGTCGGAGGACGTCCTTGATACGTTGTGGCAGGGCACGGCGGAGGGTGTACTGGAGGGCGCTGTAGTTCCAACCTGTCTCGTAAGCTTCCTTTTCAAAACGTACGATGAAGGTAGTGAAACGTTCTTCAGAGCGCATCTGGAGGTTGAAAAGGTTGTCCTCGGCTTCGGCCACGGTGTCATAGATCCCAAATTTCCCGGAGAACTCGTCGACGAAGGCCTGCCAGCGGGAGAGTGCCAGATTGTTGGGGTCGAACTGGATGAGCGCTGTGTAGTGGTCGAAGGCGATCCCCTGGAGGTACGAGGCGGCAAAGACCACCCGGGAGCTGTCAACCTGAAACGTGAGCGGCTTTGCCTGAAACGTGTTAAGACATTGGGTGAGGAATGTACGCCATTTTCAGGGGTCCCGGCCTGTGAACGCATCGGGTTTCTGAATGTCCAGACGTCCTTCACAGGCGAGGGTGTCACGAGCATTGTCCGGTCTGGCAGTGTTGCGGGGGGGAGGGCCGGCATTGTAGTAGTAGTAGTAATGATTACCCCCCCCTCCTTGTGGAGGAAAAGCACCGAGGGCGGAACCCCACCCGCCTGGAGGGCCTCCTCTGGGCGGCTCACCGGGGGGTCCGTTGTCCCAGGGGGGTTTGTTCCTGCCGGGAGGAGGCCCAGGTCTCCACGCAGGGGGTGGCGGAGGTGGGGGACCTGGGGGTTGTCCTCGAGGTTCAGCTGGGGGTGGCGGAGGCGGTTGGGGAGGGTTCGGTGGTGTTGGGTCGGGCAGAGAGGGGCCGGGTGCTGGGTCGGGTGCCGGGTTGCGCGGGGGACGTTCAGCCTGGGAGGGTCGTGCTTGCATCGGGGGTCGCGGGGGGTTCCTTAGGTTGAAGTGGGGTGGCAGATCGCAATGGAAGCTGGGTTCTGGAGGGACCGGGGCTGATGTAGGGGGTGGTACCAGGACGGGCGCGGGCGCAGGACGTGGTTCATTGTTGCCACACGTGAGCTCGTCGATGTAGCACAGCGTGTCGTCTGTGCTAGGGGTGTCCATGCGGGGTCTACCGGGGTTTGCCGGGGCCAGGGGTCGGGCGTTGTCTATTCGCGGAAGCGGTTCCAGGGGTCTCTGGGGCTGTCCCCAGGTCTCGAAGGTACTAGGAACGGAGTTAGCCCTGCGGCGAGTTGACAAGCCTACCGTGCGGGCAGCGGGTTGATTGAAGAGGCCTCCAGTCGGGTTGAGGGACCACAATATGGCTGAGGCATTTTGTCGCTCTTCCCGTTGTCGTTGTTCTGGAGTGGGATCTGCGGGGGCTGTTGGGGCTGCCGGGGCCGGCTCCGGGGGTTCCTGTCGAACGTGAATCGAGCGACCTGGGTCCGTGGGGTCGTTGAGGGGTCGAGGGGAGGGGGACGCATGGACTTCATCAAGCAGCTGTTGCAATTCTTCTCGGAGGATTGTATTGCGCCTATACTTTACCATAGTTTGCTCCGGGAGTTCTCCTCGTGTGAGGCGGTCCCCGAATTCAACCAAGCAATGAGCCCATTTCTCCGGAGTGCCTTCGAAGTCGTCGTGCCTGAATTCTGTGAGCAGCGCCCTTGCCTGTTGCGCGAAGTCCTCCGGCGAGATCCTGAGTGAGCGGAGTACTTCGTCCTGTTGCCATTCATACTCCTCGAGGCGTCGTCGTCCCATTGGCGAGGGAGGGGTTCGAACGGGTGGAGCGGCGGCCAGGTAGTGACGAGAGGGGTAGTCGAGGTAGGGGGGTCCTCGGGGTTCTCAGGGTTGGGGAACGGGGCGCTGGTAGCCGTAGTAGGGGGTGGGTGCAAAGGGGCCCTCGCTGGGGGGGATCGGGCGAGGTCCACTGGGTACTGGTGGGGTCTCCGGCAGGCCCCCGGGGATGCTCCGGTACGAGGGGACCTCCACGGGTCGTGCCATGGCTAAGTTGGGCGGAGGGGCCCAGCTGGCTGAGGGCCCCAGATCATAGAGGGATGGGTCGGGGGCCCAGTGGCGGTGGAGGTATGGAGGTTTGTACAGGAGGGGTGGATAGACGGGGCGGGGGGTCTGCGCGGAGTAATGCTCGGGTACTGAGCGCCCATAGGAGTCGGTCTGGTAGCCCGTGGGATAGTAGGTGTGAGTATACGTAGCCATCAAGAACGGTGTAAGGAGGGAGTCTTGATATTATGTCAGGTTCCGCTGAATCGGGGGCCTTCGGGAAAGCAATCACCCTTACAATGCGGACTTGACCTACAGATACTCGGGTGTCTGGAACTCCGGGGCTAGGACTCCCGGGAAAGCAATCACCCTTACAATGCGGACTTGACCTACAGATACTCGGGTGTCTGGAACTCCGGGGCTAGGACTCCGGGGTTCAAGACGTGGACAGGGGAGTCCCGGGAGAGGGGACTTGGTCCAGGGGTTTTGGGGGTAGGTAGCTGGGGAGTTCAGGTGGGGGTCGAGTTGTGAACAGGAGGTTCTAAGACGAGACCAAGTTAGTAAATTAGAGTCGCGAAGTGCGTACCAATCTTAGAGCATGCAAGTATTCAAGCGTGCCAGTCAAAGCGTGCCAGTCAATGCGTACCAGTCAAGTAGAGGGCACACAACAATCCAAGTAATGCAATGTAATATCAAGACTGGCGAATACAACAGGGAACTATGCTATAAGTACTACAGGACCGGGTCTCGGGGTTCTGGGATGTCTGGGATGGGTTCCGGGGGTCATTGAGTAGCGGCAGGGGCTGCATACCAGGATCGCGTGTGTGGGGTTCTGGGATGTCTGGGATGGGTTCCGGGGGTCATTGAGTAGCGGCAGGGGCTGCATACCAGGATCGCGTGTGTGGGGCACGTGATCAATTGGCGTGGATAGAGCTGTGATGCATGATGCGCGATGGCCAGGAACGAGTCGCGAAATCCGATTGTTGATCGGGGCTGGTGGCAGCTGATGGCGGTCCTTGATGCGTGTGATGGCGGTGTCGGCGGTCGTGATGGCGGGGCGTGTCCTGTGGGGTCGGAGGGAGGGTCCCGGAGGGTGTTCCGGGGGTGTCCCAGGGTGGGCCCGGAGGGGAGGGGTCGTGACAGATTGGTCATTGCCTTCAGATCAATGCATATATTTTGTGGCTCTTGCTAGTTTCTGAGCTCAGATCTGATTGGGCAAAATTTTACCACTCACTACACATAACTTTAATTCTTCATTATTTCCCTCATAGAATGACCTGAAACCCCTGTCTACAACAGCAGGCTCTTGCATTCTTCATCTTCCAAACACTAAAATGGATGGCAGACATGGCAAAAATGTCATTCTGACTCGACAAGAACACCTTGATCCTATTAATGCCCTGTCATTACACTATGCTTCCAACTTCATTGCTCCTTCTTATAATATTGCTACATTTATCAATGGATTGGGCACTTTGTCTGTGTTAACTCAAAGAGACTTTCTTGGTCATATCAATTAGATTTTCAAACAACATTGTTTCTACATAATCACTGGTCATTGTTTTAGAATTGGAGGAACCACACATCTTCTGCTAGCAGGGATTCCACCAGATATAGTCAAGATATTGGGCAGATAGACTTTGGATGCATTTCTTTGCTATTGGAGATATCTGGAGCTTATTGCACCTCTTTACATGGAATACTTAACTCCTATTCTGCAGGAGGCAAGTTTTCTTTGATATACTGCTCCTTTGGAGATAATCAACTTTGACAATGCACACTAGTCTTTGATCTGGGTCCCTTATTTGCCAATGCCACAACCCCTTTTGGTCATGGTTAGAACATGGTCCAATGCCTACTAGGACTTAGTGTATCTTGGCTAGATATCTTTGTTGTACAAGATATTATTACTTATTATTTAAAACATTTTTAGTTATACTACTATTATACAGACTTGGTGCCAGACTGTATGAAATGGAAGTCCATAGAATGGAGGCATAGGATGAATGTGGAATGCGTTTCAGATAGTAGTGTCACAGTCACACACTTGGGACAACTTTTTCTTGTACTTTCATGTAGTTACTCATTTTGTACACTCTCTTCATCTTATTCAAAAACTTACCCACTCACTTATACCTACATACAAATATCAAAACTTACTCTCTTTGAGAATCTTGTCACTCATTTCATCTGTCAAGATATCCTCAAGTTGTGTCATCTGTAGGTCCCCTATTTGCTGATGCCACAACCCCTTTTGGTTGTGGTCAGAACACAGTCCAATACCCACCAGGACTTAGTGTATCTTGGCTGGATGTCTTTGTCATACAAGATGTCATTACTTACTATTTAAAACATTCTTAATTATACTACTATTATACAGACTTGACACCGGACTGTATGAAATTGGCATTGATCTGGAGTAATCTGGATCAATGGAAGATCTGATCTAAAAATAACCAGATTAAAATGTTTTGATGAAAGAAAAAACATGACTAAAAGAGATAAAGGAGAGATGAATAGAAGAAGAATACAAAGAAGAGATGAATGGAATGGTGGCACTGAAACAGGCATCACAAAAATAGAAAATAGAACAACAAATTAGATTAGGAATGCTGGGAGGTTAGGAGCAAAAGTCATGGCTATCTGGTGGTCTGTGCACTGTAAAAGAAGTATAAATAGCCCCAGTAAAGTAGAGAATAGACAGGCAATTGATAAGCAAAGGCTTGGTAGTTCCCAGGGGGTGAATCATTTAGGCTGGAGTTTGTTAAGACATCTCTACATTTCAGAGTATTATATTCTGAGAAGTAACCTTTATCAACACATCAAGTTATCATCAATAACCAGTGTAGATTAGAGGAGACTTTTTTGAGACTGCAAAAAAGCCTCAGAACTATAGTAATACTTGCACTCCAAGTACTACAATAGTCAATAGACTGGACTGGTCTGATTCTGTGTGTGTAAAGGCAATCTCTGGAGGCTGTGGCTTAGTCACACAGCTGGCAGAGGGAGATCCAAAGTGTATTAGAGTATATACTGACAATATCATAGAAGTGAAAGAAGAAAGAAAAGAGGAGTCCCCTGACATCACCCCTCCTCTAGAGTGTGGCATCTCAACATGCTGGATAGAAGTAGTTCTAAATGGCCTGGTCTACTTTAGAAAGAGAATAGAGGCCTCTGATTGCCTGGGGAGCATTGGGATGCTGTTGATAGAATTTCTGGACTAAGGCAGGGGCATGGACATTCTCTTGTGGCTCTCAGGAGATGTCCTTGATTTCATAGCCCTTCCACTCAACCTTGAACTGAAGCTTGTTCCTAAAGAGTTGGCTGTCTAGGATTGGCTCCACTCCATACTCTTCTTAGTTGTCTACCAGAACTGGAGGTGGAGGTGGCTATAAGTGTAGACCTGGGATTGGATCCTCTGATGCAGAAGAGAGCTTCACCACATTGAAGACTGGATGGAGTCGACTCATTCCACTAGGCAGCTTGAGTCAATAGGCTAGTGGGCCTACTTGCCTTACTATAGGAAAGGGTCCTAGATGACAATGAGAGAGCTTTTGAGAAGGTCAGGTAGTAGCAATGTCAGAGGCATCCAGATAAACTCAATCTCTAGGCTTGTACTTGGGGGCTGGAGTTCATCCACAATCATAGTAGTGGGCCATGTCATCCTTTGCCTTAGCTAAAGCAGCCTTGGCTTCCTCCTAGGCTGTCTTCATCCAATCTATGAACTTGTTGACAGCTTCATTCTCTGAAGGTTGTCTACAAGGCTCAAATCTCATCCAAGGATGTTAACCAGTATCTAGAAAGAAAGGAGACATCTGGGTGGCAGCATGTATATGGTTGTTGTATTGAAACTCTGCCTCTGGCAGAGCAAGTAGTGTGTGTTGAAATAAAATGAGCACACTTGCCACAGAGATCTACTACCACCATGATTGCATCATATCTATGAGAATCTATGCAACTCGATGATGAAGTCTACCAAGGCCACACTCCAATGCTTAGCTGGAATGGGCAAAGGATGAAGCTGTCCTATAGGAGGCTGGTGACAAGGCTTAGTCTGAAGGCAGAGATCATAGGTAGAGGTGTAGAAGCCAATATATTGTAACATTTGAGGCCACCAGTAATTCCGGGAGACCAGCTCCAGTGTCTTCCATCTGCCAGGGATGACCTGCAACCCAAGAGTCATGATGCTGCTCCACAATCTGCCTCTGGAGGTCTGGCAGGTTGGGAACATAAATGCATCTCTGGAAGGTGAGAAGACCATTCTCCAAAGACCAATTGTCAGTGTGGACAGACTTCACTCTGGTTTTCTCTCAAGCATGCAAGGCCAGGGCAGCCTTGGCTATCAGATCTTCTTGAGTGCCCTCCTAGTTACCTCAGCAGATGTCTCAAAGGATGCTCACTTCTTCTCCCTGGCCAACCACACCCTCTAGAGCATGGATAGCAAACAGTTCTGGCTTCAGGAGTACAATATTGTTATTGTCGCTAGCTCCTGAACCATGGTCTGCTCATCTAGAAAGTGCATCTGGCTTGCTCATGCTCCATCTGGGTTTGTGATGTAGAGAAAAGTCAAAGTTGGCCAGATACAAGGACCATCGAGCCTGTCAGCAGTTAAGTTTCTTGGCCATCTGAAAGTACTCTAAGTTCTTGTGATCAGTCCACACCTCAAATTTATGCCTAGCACCCTCAAGGAAATGTTGCCACTCCTCAAATGACAAATAATAGCTAGCATCTCCTTGTCATGGATCTCATAATTTCACTCCATGGCATTGAGACTCTTGGAGTAGAAAGCCACAGGATGCCACTTACCATTCTCTTTTGACTGTTGAGAGGGGACAGCTCCAGTAGCAAAATCTGAGCTATCAGCTTCAACATAGAAGGGAAAGTCATCATCTGGGAATAGGAGGACAGGCTTTGAAGTGACAGTCTGCTTGAGGACATCAAAGGCTGTCTGCTGCGCTACATCCCAGTGCCAAGGAGTGTCCTTAGTGGTGAGATTGAAGAGAGGCTAGGCATGGTGTGAGCAATCCTGAATAAACCTCTGGTAGAAGTTGGTGAAGCTCAGGAAGGCCTGAACCTCCTTCTTGTTCTTAGGCTCTGGCCACTCTGCCACACCAGCCACCTTGACTGGATCCATCTCAGTCATTCTATGAGAGATGATTAGTCCAAGATATTCAACCTTAGTCTGCTCAAACTTGCACTTCTCTGGCTTAAAATAAAGCTGGTGTTGGTGAAGATGTTCCAGTATGATGCGATGCTCCTCTAGAGTCTTGGTATAGATGAGGATATCATCGAGATATATACACACAACACCTTCTACTATGAGGTCTTGGAAAATGTTGTTCATCATGGTCTGGAAGGTGGCAGGGCTATTAGTGAGGCCAAAGAACATTACTAGAGGTTCAAAGAGTCCATGATTTGTTCAAAATGCTGCCTTCCACTCATCATCTTCTTTCATGTGCACATTGTTGTAGCCCCAGCAAACGTCCAACTTGCTGAAGTAGCATGCACCTCGGAAGTTGTTGACAAGCTCTGAAATAAGTGGTAAGGGTAGCAATTCTTCACAATTATTGCATTCAAGACTCAATAGTTTTAAACCAGATGTAGAGATCCATCCTTCTTTTTGATAAAGAAGACTGGAGAGGCCATTGGAGACTTTGAGGGGTGGATGCAACCAGAGTCTAAATTCTCTTGCAAAAAAGCGTCAAGCTCATCCTGTTCTCTGGGAGAAAGAAAATAGACCTTGCAGCTAGAGGGCTCAGCATTAGGTGTGAGCTCAATAGCATGGTCCCACTGCTTATGCTCTGGCAGGGAGTTAAATGATGCCTTAGAGAAAACATTCTCAAAGTCTTGCAGGTGATGAGGAACTGCATCTTGAAATGACTTAGAAGTAGAGTTAGCAGCAAATGCCTGAGTTAGCTACTGAGAAGTAGTTTGGCTAGCTCTAATTTCTGCTCCAGTTGGTAGAGGTCATAATGTAGTTGCATAAATCCTACCTATCTCAATAGCCTTGTCTGAGCATACCCAAATTCATCCTTGCATCCATCTTCTATCTGGGCTTCACTCACTATACCTCAAACATCCTCATAGAGGGCCTCTCTATAAGAGAACCCCAAAGGGGGGGAGATCCAGTAGGTTGAGGTCTGCAAAGGGAAGATGTTCAACTTGGCAAGCCCAGATAGCAGCACATGCACAGACCGACTCTCTACACTCCTCTCTCTAACTTCCTTGGCACATGTGGAACACTATCAAGGGCAGCAGCTCATACTCACCTTACTCTTGGCCCAGTCAATTTCAGGATTGTGATTATGCAGCCAGGAGAACCCAAGTATCATGTCCTGCTTTTCTAGGCTGGTGACCGCAAAGACAGCACACTCTGAATGAGTCTGATAATGAAGGACTAAATCCACCACTAAGCAGATGGATCCAGCTTCATTGAGTATGCTGTCAATGTTATAGACTGGAATAAGGTGAGAGAGGGGTTAGATAGTGTAATGTAGTTACAATAGTAAGAATTCTAAGTCCTTAGTTACACGAGTGAATCAGACTAGCGTCTTGATTTCAGCTATGTAACCACAAGAAAAAGAACTAAAACTCCAAATAACTATAAACACTAGGATAAATGCAATGTTATGTTGCATAATAACAAAATATATAAGATAATATCAACTTGGGCCATTACATGCCCCCCATTGAGATCGTTATCATGATCTAACATATCCATACTGCATTGAGGGCTCAGTTGCTGCCTCGGTGCAGTCTCATTTTTTTTTTTCATGCGGGGCAGTATTGCTGCCTGTCCATCTTCATCTCTCAATATTGCTGGGCGCTACTGTGCCACTCTCCTGTGAGCTGGGTTCCAATCTACACTGAATATCCTGATGGGGTGGGCAACTGGCTAGGAGCCTTGCCCATTCTGCTGCCACTTCCATCCCTTGAGTCAACGTTAGTCGACGAAGATAGTTGGGCATCCACGACCTCTTTGGGTGCAGCTATTTCTGTATCCTCTAGGGCAACGTTAGTCGCCTTGGTGTCCACAGGGTGCCCCAGGGGTGTCAGGATAGGAGGAATGTCCTCTTGCAGCCTTATCCGCAAGTACTCAAAGTTGGGGTTAGTACCAATATAGTAGTACATTCCCTTGCTCTGTATGGGCATGCTTGCCCTCTCTTCCTCATGGATCTTAAATAACAGTCAATATCTATCATCTGCATCCATCTCATGCCACCTGTCCCAGTTTGGGATTGCAGGAGGCATGCTGTACATGGCCAAGCAATGATGTCGCTCGTTATTGGCTGCATGGAAAACGTCGAGCGATATGGTGGGTTTGAAAAAGTGCTGCTCCATGTACACCAGACTGTAGGTGTATGCATGGTCTACCTATTCTACTGAGATGCAATTCTGAAGAAGCACTCGAATGGCATCATTGTCGCTGAAATTTTGCGACGTGCTTTTGGGCATGTATACTCGATGACACTCAAAGTTTTTCCTGCCCAACAGCTGGAATGGGTGTTGAGCATCCTTCTCATTGAAGGCTGCTACAGCCTCTCGATACAATCCAGGTCATGTGAACACCAGTGCCAGCTGTTGCACTATGGTGGGTCAACCCACTCCACTGGCACATACTGCCCATGCCAATGCATAACCAAAGAGCGTACGGTAGTGTATCTGGTATGCTAAGTCAAAGGCCAGACTGGTAAATGCATTATCCAGGCCTGGACGGCCAAATACAATGCTGTACTGGGCCAATGTGTTGAGGTCAAATGGTTGCACAGGCAGAAGGGGATGCATAGCCATGAGTTGCAAGCTGCCATCTTCCTTGTGTGTTGTCAACTGAGGGGGTATGGTCACCCACTCCATCATGGTGTCATCCTCAGAAATGCCCAGTTGTTGAGGGTCTACTGGTGACGCAAACCTTGCGTCGTCCAGCACATACCTCATAGTGTTGTCTCTGAAGTCAGTCTCAATCATCTTAGCAAAGTGCTGGAACTCTGTAAACAGCATGTACGCCACAATGCATTCCCGCCATGGAGCATGCTCATTAGACAAGTACTTGAATAGCCTGTCTAGCTTATGCAGGTTCATGGGGAATTCCTGTGGCACGTGCTTGTATACCATGGTGCATAGTATGGCCACACTCTTCTGGTATCGCTGCTCAAAATATGAGGCCTTATTGACCTCGTTCTCAAAGAAAATCGCATTGGAGTAAGGGGACCAGTAGAAATACTCTCCCAGACCCCCCACAAAACAGGAGTTGCGTCGCTCCACATTATGGGCGTTCCAAACGTATGCTCCTAGCAAGTCAGGAATTCTCCTGGACTGCAACTTAGCCTGTCGCTCCATGAGGTGTTCTGCCTCCAACTTCCAATTTGCCTTCTTTTTGCATGCCTGCGCAAGATATAGCTATCTCTCCAGGCAATCCATCGAGGACTCTCCGGGCCTACTCTCTTCACCTTCCAACATGGATGAGGATGAATCCTGCCTGTAATCACTGTCCTTGTCCACTACGTCTCCAAAGACTGCCTTAGCCTTGCCTTTACCCTCTTCCTTCCTACTGGGGGCAGGCCGTGGGTCACTCAGAACCAGTGCTAGGAAAAACATGTTGGCTGGAGTGGGCAGAAGCTCTGGAAGTACAAATTGTAGCTGGGCAGGCCCTGCCCCAAACAGAACATTGGCAGGAAAATTTTGTGAGACCAGCTTGCTCACATCAACCAGGCACCTGGGCCCCCATCTCCTCGCTGGCACTGCCATCACAGAGCTTGGTGCATGCATTGAAGCCTCAATACCCTTATTGGGTGCACTTGGCACCCCCACTCTCCCAGCTAGTGTCCCACTTACTCTCACTGCCAGTTCCTCCACCCTGCAGACCCCCATACTTTCTGCGGTCAACACTTCTCCTGCCTTCATATCTTCATCCCGGCCCTCCACTATAAGCCCAGTGAATGGCCCCTCCACCAACTCCACTAGCGGCTTCTTCAGCTGCTTCTTGCACACTCGTGGTATATCACCATGCTCTTCCTCTGCTACTTTAGCCCTCTTGGGCTCACTCTTGCAGTCCTCTGTCTGGCTCTGCATCTTGTGCTTCTGCGCATTCAATAACTGCTGCAGTGCCATCTGCTGCTGACATTGCAGATTATCATTTTCATCCAGCAGGCCCACTCAACACCATCATCATGAGCGGATCGCTCAAAAACTCAGCATCCAAGGGCACAGAGTATCCTGCTGCCCCCAATCTCCACCGCATAGCCTCTTGCATTTCCTCCTCAGCCTCTACTGGCTCTTCCACCCATCCCCTGCCCTTCTCCCACCCGCTTCTCATGGTGATCAGGGCTTTTGGCATCTCAGCGCCAGGGGATCGAGCAACTGGAGTCTTCACTGTACCCTCCTGCGTCCAGTGTACCCACAACTCCCTTCCAACATTTTGCAATTGCCATGGTGCCCACAAAGGCACTTGTGGTGCTAGGGAGGCTCCCATGTACCCTCTCAGCACATACTGCACCACTCTCTGTAGTTGTGGAATCGATTGCACCACTCCCCTCAGGTGTGGGTAATAGTACTGCAGTACATTCCGCATCTCATCATCGACCTCCATAGGTACTGGGCCAACTGGGCCCAACATCACCTGTAGATACCCCCACTGGGTAGCTTGATAGTATGGTTGTCCCAGGGGACCTTGCTGATACCGTCCTCCCACATAAAGCATTTGTGCAGGTGATGCCTGCATTGGCTGCTGCCCAAACTCTTTGTAACTCTCTTCCTCATAGTCCACTGGGTCATGCCCAGTTCCCCCCCTCCTCAAGCCTGCGCTCGAACTCTCAGGCTGTTTGCATCCCTAATAATATGACATCTCACGATAAATTGCGGGGGAGCAGACTGAAGTCAAGAGAAAAGAAAAAAAAATCTCTTTGCGTTATGCTGCTGACAAACTCAGCCATGCTGACATAACCCTGTCTGGGTATGGTCACGCTCCACCATGTCACCCCTGTGACCCCCATCACCCTCACCACTGCCAGAACCAGCGGCTCGGCTCGACCACCTCCTTCACGTGTCACCCACGCGTCTTGCTAGATCCTGCGGATGGCCAACACCCTGCAGCTCCAGGTAACGGCTCAGAGCCTCTAATTCTGCGCAACTGTGCAATGGCTCCCACGTCGTGTCCCCCAGACTCCAACAAATCTCAAGTTTGAGGCCTCCCCATGCCATCCACCGATGGCCAATGATCTCATCCACAAACCACTCCTGATCCTTGGCAGCCCCAAAGTCATAGGGTTCCAGGGTGGCCCTGTTAGGAAAGAGTGCATCATTGCTCAGACTGTAAGGTTGTAGCAATGACACATGAAACTTAGGCACAATCCGCCTCTTCTGCAATGCAGCTGGCAACTCCAGCACATAGTTCAATGTGCTTGGCTCAGCGCTATGGACCCGATAGGGCCCTATCCACCTTGGGCAAAGCTTTGCTGCCCTGTCCTTAAGCAAGTTGAGATTCTTCATAGACAAGACAAAAACACCAAATCACTCTGCGCAATTGCAGGCTCCTTTCTCCTCCATGCATTTGTGTTACGCATCTGAAATACGCAGACTTCAATAATCACATTGTGCGCATCTGCCAGATTAGCCAATGCCTGCTGCGCAAACTCACGCACCCTTAGTGCACAACCCTGTCACTGCGAAACTCCTGCAGCATGGTAGGCATATACCTGCCATTCAACTCAAACGGCGCATAGCACATCATTTCAGACACACTTGCATTGATCACAAACTCGGTCATGGGCACCTTATCAACCCAGTCCCCCTGGTCCGGCCAGACCACTGTCCTAAAAATCTGTGCCACGTTGCAATTAGCATGCTCCATCTGCTCATTAGTCTGCAGATGGAATGAGGTTGATATGAGCAGCCTTGCTCCCAACAACTTGTGCAATTCTCTCCACCAAGCAGAAGTGAACTTCGCATCCCTATCGCTGACAATAGTGCTTGGCAGCCCATGCAAGTGCACTATCTCCTTGAGATATATCCACGACAACTCAGCTGCTGTCATTGTAGCATTGACCAGTATCAAATGCACCATACTGGTCATCTGACAAATGACCACCCAGAAATAGTCATAACCCTGGGACCTTGGGAAAGAACCAAAAAAGTCCATCCCAATTGAGTTCCAAGGCCTAACAGGAATAGGCAGAGAGTGCAGCCAGCCTGCCAGCCTTGCGTTTGATGTCTTTGACCGCTGGCACGACTTGCACATCCCACAAAACTTAGTCGTATCTGCGGCCATCTGAGGCCACCAATACCACCACCACACATATGCCAACGTCTGCTGGGGGCCAAAATGCCCCACTATATGGTGTGCCTGCTCCAGCAGTGTCGTAATTAGCTGCCGTTTCCTTGGCACCCTGAGCACTCTATTCTCCACCATGTTACTGGTGTATACCAACCTGTCCTCCACCGTGAAATGGGCATGATCCCCAGGGCTTGCCACGATCTTTGCAAACAACACATTATGCACAGATTTGTGTCTTACCATCTCCACAAACTCATGATTCTCTAGGTCAACCAGCCCTGCTCCACCACTGCTCAACTTCAGGGCCTCCCCCAGCACTAGGCTTCCCAGCCCCACTGCACATGACCCATCCCCCATCTGCCCATTGGGCATTTTCTGAGCCTGCACCATATCGCGCACCTCCAGCTTACGCTGCTCCTGCTGGTCCCATAGGCACCAACTGCACCTGGCCTCCTGAACTCACATGGCTCAGATCTCAATCACATGCTCTTTGATCTCCTCATATCTCTGAATGGGCAGATCTTCCCCATCCGGATCCATGCACCTGTCCACCTGGACATATTCATACTCATCATATATGTCCTCCTTTGTGTCACTCTTGAAGTATTGGGACAAAGAGTCAGCAATCTTGTTCAGCTTGCCTTTCACATATGTAATGTTGAACTAATACCTCAACATATAATCCACCCAGCAGTGTTGTTGCAGTGACAGGTGCACCTGTGTCTTGAAGAACTCAAGAGCCTTATGGTCCATGATGATGTGTATCTTATATCCTATCAATTTGTCCTCTCATTTCAGCAGGGCCTCCAGTATGGCCAGTGTCTCCAGCTCATGTATGGCATAGTTCTGCTGCACTACCATAAACTTTTTTGACATAAACCCGGCGGGGCAGCAAGTCTGCCATGACGTCCCCTGCCCATACATTGCCCCAACTCCTGTCTTGGATGCATCACAAATGAGCCATATAGGCTCATCCTGCCTAGAATCAATAGGACGCAGCACCAGCATCTTAGCACAAATTTGCTTGATCATCTCAAAGCACCGCTGGTGCAGTGGTCGCCAGTGGAATGGGGCCCTGTTCAGTGTCATGGCCATCAGTGGCCCCATATAGGCCGATATGTCTGGCAAGAATGTGCCAATATAATTCACAAGCGCTGGATATCATTGTAATTCCGTGGTACATGCCACTCCCAAATTCTATCAATCTTATCTGTATTGGGGTGGATCCCCTGGTCATCTATTACATGACCTAAACAGTCAATTGTCTCTGCATACAACTTGCACTTCTTCCATTTAAGGTACAACCTGTTCTCCCTGAGTCGTTCAAACACAACCTTGAGATGGTCCTCATGCTCCTCAGTGGAGTCCAAGAATATAAATATGTCATCCAAGTATACATGCATGAACTTCCCAATAACATCAGGAAATATTGAGGTCATCAGCCTCTGAAACGTCGCTGGTGCATTACAGTCGCTGATCTGCATAATATTACTCACAAATGTCCCCATGGGTGACGCAAACAGCATCTTGTATATGTCAGACATATGTATGTGCACCTGCTCATATGCATCAGTCAGGTCAATTTTTAACTGCACCTTTGCCCGAGCCACATCCTCCCAGATAACCTTCTGGTCCAGCAGGGGTGTCACGTCTTTAACAGTGTTATCATTGTGCTGCCATGCATCCAGCGCTGTGCACAATGTCCCATCCTTCTTGGAAATGCACAATAGTGGCACTGCCTGCACCACTGGCCTCACCTCCCACCAACATGCATTCAAGTAGCGGTTGGTCTTGTCCTGCAACTGGTCCTGCAATGCTTGGAAACAGTGAGGCAAATGATATTTATACTGCTTGTCATCGTCAATGAGATTTATCTCATGATTGACATTCCTCCAGGGAGGCAACTCCTTCATCCCATTGACA
The DNA here is from genome assembly GCA_027475525.1 of Macrolepiota albuminosa. Classification (NCBI taxonomy): domain Eukaryota; kingdom Fungi; phylum Basidiomycota; class Agaricomycetes; order Agaricales; family Agaricaceae; genus Macrolepiota; species Macrolepiota albuminosa. The sequence continues at coordinate 244,612 of JAMWFC010000053.1, read as the reverse complement.
ATATTGGCATATTCCCTCTGCCACTGCTGGCACAACAGCTCAACATCTACCTCTGGCCTCTTGCCTTTGTCAACTGGCCAGTGGCTGTTCACCACTCCCTGTGGGTGCCTGCGGAACCTGTCATCTAGCGCCTGCAGGCACTTAGTGCTGCCATCTCCAATATTTAGTTGCAGTAGTGGCCCCGGCACTGACTGTGCCGTCCCCTCAAACATAATCTCCGAAGGCACCAACACTTCATCCAGAGTAGCTAGATGATACACCTTGCCTCTACTAGACCCTCTGCATAAATTTCGGACACACATCGAAGCCACCAGCTTGTTCCACTTCCATGGCATCCACGGGTCATAGGCCCATTGCATCCCAGGCGCAACACAGGGCTGGTCCCACAGGGAGCACCCAGCACCTGCCACCAACACCACCTTTGTAGTCTATTGCTGCTCCTCTTCCTCTGTTACAAGGTCCTCTACTTTGATCTTTGACGTCGTTGGCTGACACTCTTTTGGTGCTCGCACCGCTCATCTCATCCCCACTCCAGCATCCATCCCAGTGTCCCTGTTCCTCACCGTCCCAGGCCAAACCATTCAACCCACCTGAAACTCCTCCTCAGTCATCATCAGGCACGGCAAATCTGCTGGTAGACTGGCCACAGGCTCAACTTCCTCTCTCACCTCCTCCACTGCTGCCTTGTGTTGGCAACTATGGAGTCAGTTCTCGTCACGGCACTTCTCGGTTGCCCTCTGTTGATGCAAGTGTCCATCTATGTCTTCCAAGACCACTCGCTCTGCCTTCAGTCGTTCACCATTAACGACTACCTCATCCTTGCTAAAGTCCAGTAGGGCTCTATTCTTGCACATGAATGGTGTGCCAATAATCATGTCATAGCAATCAAAGTTTGCTACATCGAGGTACTCTGTTGTGGACACCCCTCCCATGGCCACCTTGGCCTTTGTCCTAAAACTGGACTACTGACCTACTGCCCACTGTCCCCAACTGGAGAGTTATGGGCTCTTCCAATTTGTTAACGCGTATCTGGTGCACATGCGCAAACTGGGGTGTGATTTCTGACATGGTACTTCCCAAGTCCCACAACGTCCATGCAGGACTACCATTCACATTCACATATGTCACCAGACATGCCTTTTCATCTTGCCTATACCTCGGGCACATTAGCTTTGTTGAGGCCTTATGCAGCATTACTTGCCGCATCCAAACATGCTGGTCTCCTTCTGGACAATCATACTTATCCTCTGGATAGTCCATGAGCACCACTAAATGTTCTGAGTTGCTATCGCGACTATAGTAGTCATTGGCATACACATCCATGGTCACCAACTCATCATCCTCCTCCACCACGCATTCATTGTCACTTGCTTCACTGTCAGCCAATTCAGCCTCTGAGTCGCCTCCTGGCCTGCTGCCAGCCTCACTTATCTCCCCATCACCGCCATCCACTGTATGGGCAGCCCAAAGCTGCACCCAATCCTGTGGTCTATACTGGGGACACTTAGGAGAATTTGCGAAATGATCGCATGCCCCACAGTTGAAGCATTGCTAGACACCAGGCATTCTCGCCTTACTTACAATCTTTGGCCCTGCCCTCAGGCCTCCACCCTTGTCTTTACGCAGCTGGCTCTGGACCTGCACATTTCCTTCATTCTTGGCCTGGTCCTTCCATGGCTTCTCATCTCCGCCTCCCTGTTGGGTGGCCCTGTTCCCCCTTTTATCATCATGAACCACAATCCGTGGAGTGCTACCCAACATCAGGTCAGCTTGCCACATCACAAATGTACCAATTTTATCAGCCATCTGCTGAGGTGTCTGCTGCCTCATTGTCTGCTGCTCATAGTGTGTTGCCATCTTTAGCGACTGCTCATATTGTACAGCATATGCCAAAAACTCATCCATGGTATTGATCTCAGGAGACAAATTATCATTGCAGATCAGCGACCTCCTCATCTCCAAGGGCAGTCCGTCCAGGAACACCTCACGTATGGTATACTCATCTGGGTAGACAGCCATATTCTGAGTGTGCTCCCAAAGCACATTGTAAAACCCTTGCACGCCCATCTTCTTGCTATACTGCGCCTTTCAAAAGGCCTCACATGCATCCTGCATAGTTGACAGGCTTACAAACCGATTGTACAGTCCAATAAGGACATTCGTAAATGTCCACTCCTGGACTATTTGATTCGTATGCAGGATATGGTGGTGATACCACACCTTCGCCTCCCAAGAACTCCTGCAATACAAACACTCACTCATGATCCATATCATCTCCCCCATAGCGGCATGCCACCAGATGGTAGCACACATCAATGGCCCAGTCCTTGAGCTGCAAAAACCAGTAGCCCCCAGTATAAGACCATATAGTCTTTGCCTCTGCCCTATGGGGCTTAACCCCTTCAGGAAAATTGAAATGTGCTTCCAGCATGTTATCCACCAGTCAGATCAACCGATTGTGCATGTTTTTCCTATGCGCCCTAGCCGCCTCATTCATCCCAGGCATGTTCTCCCACACCTCAGGTGCAACAAATTGCACTGCTTTGCCCCCCTGCTGTCACCCACTGGCTGTCTGCTGACTGGTCGACTTGTGGCTCTCGCCCCTGACCTCTCTGCGCATGATGCTATTGTGCTGTGGGCCACCCACAGCCCATCACCCTTGCACATACTGCTGATGCATGTTATCAACAGGCGTCATGCTATTGACACCTTCAAACACAATGCCTCAATCATCGACCTGTGACTCCCCCTGAACTCAGAGGTCCTGGTTCCTCATTCTCTGGAAATTGATTCGCTCAGCCATAATATTGGCCATCACCACCCACTGGTTCCGCTGCAGCTCCACTTGCCTCACAGGCCTCCCCAGCCCCAGCTGCTCTGCTTGCACCTGCAGTGACTCTACTTCTTCCCCAGAGTCTGAGATTCCTTCACCCTGTATTGGGCAGTATTCTGCCCCCATCTCACTCCTCACACCTCCTACTACATCCTGAGTTGACGTTTCGACTGTTGACTCCTCCTCATTATCCATCCCTATTGAGTACCTCTGCCTGCTGGCAGCAGCGCACTGCCGCACAAAGTTTTCCTGAGACTCGTCAGCCTTCTTGGGCACCTCTAACAGTTCCATTGCCTCCTCTATTGCTGGGGTACGATTGAACCACAGGGAGTTGTATCCCACTGAGCTTGTCGGTGTAGCAGTAGATGCCATACTACTCCTTATCCTCTTGTGCTCAAGGTACTGCTGCACCTCAAGCTCGAAGATTTGAGCAAACAGCTCAACATATCCTTCTGAATCTTCAGGGGGCACTGCCTGCTGGCGGCGCCTCATCATCTGGATGTGCTTTACCACATACAGCTGCAGGCACGCTTGCATCGTTTTCTTTGTTATCTGCGGATACTTCGCAAGTACAATCTTCAGTTGCACTCTGAGCGTGGATGACACCCTGTCCTGCTCCTCCTCATCTGAGGACGCATCCTCCATGTACACTCGGCGACCTACGCTGTCCCCTTCCTGTTCAGCCTTCACCCATGATGTATTTACATCGCCCTCCTCCTCGGGCTCACTTTTGACCATAGTGCGTACCTCATGACACAACACGGACCTCACTTGCACTACAGATGCCCCATAGCATGCTCCTGACCTTGTATGTGGAGGCATTTCCCTATTTCCGCCTCCTACTTGCTCTGCCTTGGCTGGACAAAATGGCAAGCTTTCCACCATTCTGGTGCCTAGGCGTACCTCCTCAGACTGCAGTGCCCCCAATGCAGGGTAGGGCATCACAACGGTACGTGTCATACGTTGTACGGGAGCCCGCTTTGTGCCGTACCATACGTGTCCAGC
>JAMWFC010000053.1:29464-240674 GCA_027475525.1 Macrolepiota albuminosa | reverse complement strand
GTGGTCCCAGTGTGCCAATGTGAGGTGCTTGTGTTGGCGCTATCCGTGGTCATCTATAATGGGAGCTCATCAACGCTGCGAAGAAATGGACCCAGAGGAGTGGAAGGGGGGAGGAACCAAGTGGGGGCGAAGAACGACCTGATCCGTCGACCGAGGCCGGTCCGTCGACGGCACTGGCACGAGAAGACCGGATAGGTCATAGGCCAGCAGCAGGAGATTCGTCTGGTCCGTCACCAATTCCGAAGAAGAGAAAACGACCGAGTCCTCCAGCGGCAGGAGATTTGTCTGGTCCGTCGCCAAATCCCAAGAAGCCAAAACGGGTGACCTATATTGGTCAACCTCCTCCTGGTACCTATCGTCGACAGAAGGAGCAGGAGGACGAGGATGAGGACGAGGAAGAACAAGAGGGCAGAATACCGAAGGGGGAAATTACTAGAGGGATGCTGTTGGGCAGGTATCTGAGGACAGCACCTCGTCGCGAGGGTCAGCACATCAACCCCCCTTGCCAATATTGCGCAAGTAAGCGGCTACAGTGTGTCAGGACAAAGGGCGGCACCGCATGCGATCCCTGCCGGCTCATTCACAAACGAACATGCAGCCTGACGATTGTCAAGAAAACCGTCAAGCCCAGCAACAAGGGAAAGGGGAAAAAACCACTGAGAAAGAAGTCAGTGACGATTATTGAGAGTGATGACGGTATGAAACTCTTTTCCTGCTCAAATAGCTAACCAATAGTTAGCAGATGAACCAACCAGTCCAATCGCGGGACCATCAAAACCGTCCGTCCGTCCATCCCAACCGTCGACCTCCAACCGCCCAGCGGACCCTCTTCCGGTCAAGGGAAAGGGCAAGGAGCGGGCAATGGAGTCTAGCCACAGTGAGGACATTGTGGCTGGTGTAATGGCAGGGGTGGAGAGCCGTTTGGACAGGATGGAGAATGGGTTCCAGGAAGCATTGTGGAATGTTGGGGAGCAGGTGCGGGACGGGTTTGTCACGGCTGAGGCGAGCTGGTTACCGTGTATTGAGGACTTCTTCCGTCGCTACCAGACTCAGGTCGACACGCTCGGTGGCCGCATAGAAACCCTGCAAACGAATGTTTCTCTTGCGGGTGAGACACTTGAAGACCACGCCGGACGTATCCGTCAGACGGAAGAGCAGATCCGCAATATTTGGGGTGTGGTTGACACTTTGCAGAATCAACTTCACATCTCTACCCGTCCCTCCAGTCCGTCAGCTCAGGATGATGTGGCAGTGCATCCAACAGGACACAGTGGACTTGGACCCATCGTTGAAGAGGAAGAAACCACTCCTGACCCCATCGCTGACCAATCCCCTGCCACTGCTGACATATCCGTTCCCACTGGTGACACCTCTGCCCTCGCCACTGACCAATCCCATCACGCCGCTGACTTATCCGCTCTCACCGTCACTCCGTCCCGCTTCAACAAACATCCTCAGGGACGACTCCCGCACGAACATCTCCGTCACCCCCTCAACCATCTTCCGTCCCAGTCCCTGCCAACAAACATCCTCAGGGACGACTCCCGCACGAACATCTCCGTCACCCCCTCAACCATCTTCCGTCCCAGTCCCTGCCGAGGACCCTCTCCCTGGCCCAAGGGGACGGGCTCGCAGCAACTCCCGAAGTAGTCGGCCGCCGATGCAACGGACCCGATCATCCAGTCGGCTTACTGAGAGACGGAAGGCAACAGAAGAGAAGTGAAGATGGACAATCACATATTTTTTTTTTCATTATGACACACATTCGTACATTTTTGTAACCCTATAGTTTACAAAATGTAATATAACATTCCCCCCTTCCCCACATCAATGACGGCGGACTGGTCGAATGACCTTAGTGCGGCTGCTACTCCTTTTTGCTGGTGTAGACATATCAATGTATCGAGCTGCATCCTCCTGTAACATTTGTGCTTGAGACTTGCGGGGTCGCTTGGAATTTGTTGACAATTGGTTAGGCAATGCCTTGCGCTTCTTTTGGTTTTGTAATGCCGGCCTTCCCTCACCTTCAAATTGGTCATTGTCCTCATCTTGAAGAATGTCGAGCACCCTTCTTGACACTCTATATCTAGGGGAACCATCACTAGGGCCATTAATTGGAGGGTCTGGATGGCTCCATCCTCTTTGTTGTAAGAGGTGGATGGTAGTGGCATCTACCACTGCTGTATCATCAACACATCCGTCATGAACGGATTCGTTGAGAGCGGACTCGTCGTGAGCGGAAGCTGATACATTTGGTCGGGATTCGTTGTGAACCGTGGATCTGTTGTGGCGCTGAGGCTGGGGAGTGTGTGGTGAGCGCAAGACAGGAGGTTCCTCCTGTAAGTCAGGCAGTGGTGTGTGTGGTACGCTAGGTGACAGGGGAAGTGTAGGCCCCCGTTGCCACTCCAAGTTGGCTGCAGATCCGGTGACTAAAGCGGATCCGCCATCAGCGGCTCCATCATTAGCAATGGTCCTACTGTTGCCATCGACTACCGCTGATGGTGTTGGCCTCTGTTTCCGATTTTTCCCTCCATTTTTGCGTGTAGCCTTACGTGCTGCTGCTGCTGCCGCATTTTTTTCACGATCAGCTCGGGTGCCGTACTCGGCAGCTACTGGCTGCTTGTGACGGTTGAGATAAACCGTCCAGCGGAAGGTATCACCGGATCCATACTGTCCTTGACGGTCTCTCCAGAAGTTCAGCAGACGCAATAGCTCAGGCCGACCAAGATTATGAGGATCTTGGAATATCAGACCCTCTGGAAGATACCTTGAATGTATGAATTGCTGATCATTGGTCCTCACTGCCTTGTAAGGAGCAGATTCATAACGGTAACCAGACGCAATTTCTGATGGGGTGATCAGATGATGAGCAAAGGTGGAGAAAACTAGGATTCACTGTAATGAGTATTTAGATAGTCCTGGACAAGCATTTCCAATTCTGCCCGAGTTTGAAATATATTTGGTCCTGGATCTGCTGGTAATATTGGGAATCCATCCCTATCCAGATCAAGGATGAGGTCATGGCATGTAAGGATAGGAGGAGTCAAATCATGGGGTGATTGCATGTTGGACGGCATGTCTCTACCAAGAAGAGCAGACATGTAATCCATCATCTTCTTGTTGAGGTCACTAACAAGGTCAGGAAAGGAGTCTTGAAAGGTAGGTCGGTTAGCATGGGTCAAGTATGACATATTGTCATGACTATAATTGGTGTCAAAATTGTTTAAAGAATGATGGCACCACATACATTCTAATAGTCATGCCTTCATCTGCATACCAACCAACAACAGTCCAACTCAACATGCCCATCTCTCTAAATCGAAGCACATCTGCATCGTCCACACGCTTCAAACCGTGCTTTCAGGCCTTCCTGGAGAGACAACGATTAGAAAGCGGAATCAAGCGGACAGATGTACAACGAATAGAGGACGGATGGGGGACGGAAGCAGTACCAACTTGCGCTGAATTTCTGGCGGATTTCCTTTTTTGCTCCATTCTGCCGCCATCTTCTGTAAACGACTTTCCTCCTGCGGTGTGAGTTGATGCATAACATTTTTGACAGCCACATTATATTGTGCAAATGCATCCAATCCCGAGGCGTTGTGATCCTTACCCCTCAACAAGTTCTGGATCTCCTCGTTTATCTCCTTTGCCATTGTCTGCTGGACAACATCTCGCAGTGAAGTTTTCAGGAGCACCTTTGGATCTTTATGCTGGTAATAAGGGTGCCAGCAATTCTTGATATACTGGACAACCTTCTATTCAAGCAAATGATGTCTAGTTCTTTGCAATGAGTTGCTGTACCTACTTTGATTCTCTCTGCCCACTCTTCCCCTGTCTTTGGCTCTGTCCCCTTAGTGGCCCAGTAGTTGAAAATATCCGTTAGGATTTTATCCTTCAAGATAGCAGTCCGAGCTTGAGGAGTAGTTGAGGAGCAGTAGAGTTCCTTGTATGGTTCAAAGATAGATCTTTCTTCCGCTGTAAATATCGGTTCCACTCGTCTTTTCTTTGGTGAAAATATTGGTTCAGGCGGTTGCAGGAGGGCAGACATGTTTGTAGACAATATAATTTTCTGCAACCACACAGTTCTCAACCGAAGGATCACATGATAAAATATAGATTTTCCGTTCAGTGTCCGTTGATGACAAATGGATTCCGTTTGTCTTCGACGGATAGGGTCCACTGTCCGCTGGTATCCGGCCCGTCCAAATTGGGGCATATTGCCGATATCGATGAGCGGTCTCATTAGATATCCCGTACAATGGCTAGGTCCTGGCCATAGATATTTTGATCATGAACCTGAACTCTCTAAAGAAACGCAAGCGACCAAAAACAACAGTCATCAGACAAAGGGACCTCATCCCGTTTGCTGAGGAAAGGACACGACTCACTCAGAACACACGAGGGTTGCCAGTCCTCATAACACAACGGCTACCACTGGGTCCCGCTCCCATTGTAACTGGTGCACCATCTGCGGCATTTGCAGATGATGATAACTTTGCACACTTGGACAATAATCCAACGGTAGATGATGTAGATGATACAATGCCCGTATCCATAAGGCATGTAAAGGTGATTTGAATGTATGCTATTATTGAGAGCGAATTATTCAAGTTCATACATAGACACAGGCAGATTATCTTAACGACTTCATCAACCATGTTCCACAGTTGCTCAATGGATTGCTTGGTCGTGAATCAATGGATGACCTTACTGATTGCCTTGCTTGTCCTGACCATTACCTCGCACGATGGCGATGCCGTGATTGCGTTGGGTCAAGAATATTCTGTCGTGGATGTTTCCGCCGCACGCACGACTCCAACCCGTTTCACCGACCTGAAGTATGGAATGGTAGGTATTTCCAACCAATGAATATGTCGGATACTGGAGGGTATTTCTATATCCAACACAATTCATTGCATGCAAACTGTCATCAAGGGAAGGTCAGGGTCAGGGCTCTTGAGGACCACGAGCGGAAAAAGGACATTCAGGAGCAAGAGTTTCTACGACTCAAATATCAACTGGATGTTGAACTTCCATCAGCGGATAGCAATCCAGGACATCCGGCAGCGCATCCATCCATGACTTCAGATTTCCTGAGCAGACTTCAGGATGCCAGCCTTGATCAAATCATGGAAGAGGAAGAGCAAGAGGACCCAGAGAATAATGTGCCAATAGAAGATATTCCAGAAGATCGGCCAGCCACGAACGGGTTCCGTATGGACAGATATGATTGCTTTGGGAATCCAATACAACGGATTGTTCACACAACTGGAGTACACTACATCACTGTCATTTCATGTGAGTGTTCTGGGATGGATGTCTTGGTGGAGGATACCATCCGCTCGCAGCTGGTCCCCAGTACATTTGATCGGACACAAACATATTTTACAACGGCTGTGCTGGACGACTTCCGTCTGACAAATCTAGAGTGCAAAGCATCCGCCTACCAGTACTGGCAGAAAATTGCAAGAATAACTTCCCCGATTGCATCTTCTGGTGAGGTGGATAACCTTTACTGCAAGCTACGATGACTTTCTCGTTCATGGCGGTGGCTGAAGAAGTTGAAGTGGGCAGGCTTCGGCCATGATGAATCGAGGCATCCCATGGCGCCGGACCGTGGTGAACTTGCAATATTCTGTCCAACTTGTCCCCAACCAGGAGTCAATCTTCCATCCAACTGGGAAGAAGATCCCGTCCGGTGGAAGTTCAATTGTTCTTTAATGATGGACGGCAACTTCAAGGCGGATCACGTCTGACATTCTAATCCTGCTCATTGTCACGCCTCATTGCAGCACTTTCCATATTTGGCAATCTTGCGCCAAGTCTTGAAGCGGAAGAGGCATGGATTATCCAGCATCTAGACAAGGAGTTGGTAAGATGACTTCAAAATGTGTAAATATATTAGGATCTGACTGTGTGCCATAGAACTTTGTATTGTCATATCTGGGGGCTGCATCACTGAATAATGTGGTCTGCAATGTCCCAGACATTATCAAAAGCATGAGCCGATTTTTCCCTCTCCAAAATCAGCAAACTTTGCCCACAGAGATCCTGGAGTTTGTTGATGGCCGTCAAGGTCTTATTAGAAATCTGTATGGCTGTGATTGGTGGAACCACATTGGCCGAGAGGATGTTCAGGTCTTAAGCAATGAAACGCTGGAGCATTGCCTTCTCGTACATCAGCAAGGCTTCCACTCTCTTGAAAGCTTCTTGGCATGCAACCGCCGGCCGCCCATGACATTGCCATCCGATGGATTGGTGTCCGTCCCAGCACCAGACGATTTGCTCCGTGTGTTTGCAGGTAGCGGATCCACCAGGGGCCACCAGCGGACGCTTCTAGCCCTAGACAAGTGGCGGTCGCTGGATAGGACGGAACATGTGCCAACGGCCAACGATATGATCCGCCTGTTTGCTGGCAGCAAGTCCGTTGCTGCTTCCGTTGTCAGTTCCGTTGCCAGGTCCGTGGATCCTGCTCGGACAGGCCAATTGACAGGCATCGAGTCCCATACCAACAGTATTGATGGTGAGCAGCCTGATCCTCAAGACTGCCTCTCCATGGCGCATCCTACCACTCTCCCTGATGTCGACTCTCCCCAATGGCCATCCTTGACACATATCGAACCCTCGAACGCACAACGTCCATTCCACCACCTCTACAGTCAGAGTAAACCTGGACTGGTGTATGGCCCTACAATGGAAAACTCTCGTGTTGTTCAACCGGCATCCCAACTTCCTTCCGCCCCAGCAGCTCATGTCCGTGGGACATTCAGGGAGCTGGGGGAAACTGACGACGACCAGGTGGATATCCCTAATCCATCCATTAGTGACCCTGACTTAGAGGGTATCCCTCCTTTGTTCATTCCTGCGGAAGAGGAGACGGAAGACGAATCTTTGCCGCCTTTGTTCATTCCTGCAGAAGAGGAGACGGAAGACGAATCTTTGCCGCCTTTGTTCATTCCTGCGCAAGAGGAGATGGAAGAGGATTCTTTGCCTCCTTTGTTCATTCCTGCGGAAGAGGAGACCGAAGACAATGATTTGCCCCCTTTGTTCATTCCTGCGGAAGAGGAGATGGACGTGGAGACCGTGGCGGCCGGTGACGGCGGACAAACGGAAGTCCGGAGCGGCGGACGTATGGCGACCGAGGACGAAGAAAACCTTCCGCCGCTATTTCTTGTGACGGCAGAAGAGACGGATGGAGGCATGGCAGCCGATGACGAAGAAAATCTTCCACCGCTTTTTGATGTAACGGCTCTTCAAATCCGTCTTCCCCCTTCCAACAATCTCCTTCCCCAACCCTACCTACTGGTAACAATGTCCGGGAGTGGGAGGAATATGAGTGTCTTCCCCCTTCCAACAATCTCCTTCCCCAACCCTACCTACTGGTAACAATGTCCGGGAGTGGGAGGAATATGAGTCACGTATGACTCGACGTGAGGATCAGAGAAGAATTAACGAATTGTATCAACAACGTGAGTATAATTTGGCACTGGTAATCATAGTTAATTTATTTCAACAGAACAAGAATTTCGCGCTAGAGCAAAACATGGTCGATGTAGGCCCATTGGCCCTTTCAATCAAGCTGGTCATACTGATGATGTGTCTGTTGATATGTCAGAGTCACCCTCACCATCTTCATCGTCAGGCCTGATAGCAAAGTATGAAGACATCATACTTCCCAGACCTCAAGGGCCATATACACCGGACGACTTTGCATTTTTGACAGCAGACTACCTGCTTCATGAGGATTTGTTCTATTCAGACACATTACATGAATCTAATGAAGAGGAGGAATACACATCGGACGAGTAATTTAATCCTTAGTTACTATAATTCTTGGCTTTTCCGTTGGTTATTTTTCGTCAAGATTAACCGTCCCGTTGTGCCGCTGACGAATCCATTATAAATCCGTTTGATCCGTTACCTCCAGTTGTGCACTAGAAGGAACATAAACTGACAATATTCTGCTAGACCACAGGACATTCTGTGGATTATACATAAATATCACTCTAGTATTGTGTACTAGGCTACAGCACTTTACTACAGACATTTCAATTAGTTTGGACAGGACTCAGGTCCACTAAGATTAACCGTCCCATTGTTTTGTTCCGTTATGCCACTCTCATGAACGCAAAAAACAACACACTCTTCAACGATTACACAAGGGGGACTCGAACCCTCGAATTGGGCAGTAGAAAGAATATAGACGTAAATAACAATTAGTAAAACAAAGTTATGTCATGTCTAATGATGTGCACGAGTGGGATTCGAACCCGGCTCTTGTGCACAATATGAAATATCAATGTATCAATATTCCATTCGACCACAGGTCCTTACCAAAAATTAGTACAGTTTACATCTAGTGCAGAAATGCAGCAGTATAAAAAGACACCATTATACGTCATTATGGTGGACTAGGGAAGTCTGGACTAGGGGAGTCGAACCTGCCACTCCACACAATACTGAAAATTGAGTGGGTCAGATCAACTACCATAGGCCACTGACAGGCAGGTTTGACCCCCTTCTAAGTAAGCGCCTGTGGTACAATGGAATATTGATAAATTGATATTTCATATTGTGCACAAGAGGTGGGTTCGACTCCTGCTAGTGCATATTAGAGCAGCAGGCCGCTGATGTCCGCTAGCATCATTAATGTGATCCGTTTAAAACTCCAGAGATTTCTGCAGTGGCATGGGTTGATCGTCTTTGCGCATGTGGTCATTCCAGATCTCGTGACTATGCGCAACTTCGGCCAACCCATACCCGCTTCAGTAATTTCTAGCGTTTTTAACGGATCAACTTGATGATGCTAGCGAGTGATGAACGGATATTTTATTAGGGCTTACAGGCCCTATTAAAATATTTGTCACTAGCAGGAGTCCAACCCGCCCCTCAATATTCCATTGTCACTATTAGACCCCATTAAGGTGGAGTAGAGGGAGTAGAACCCACCGCTGTACTTTTCCTCTTTCCTGTATACTTCTATGGTGTAAATAAATATCAGTCTAATATTGTCAATTCAATACAGATGCACCAGTTGCAGTAAAATCTCTATCCGTTCAAATTCTGTATGGGTCCGTTTGTGCACTACATGAACACCGTCCTGACTTGTAGCAAGCGCCTGTGGTACAATGGAATATTCATCAATTGATATTTCATATTGTGCACAAGAAGTGGGTTCGACTCCCACTAGTTCACCTTATATAATAGCAGCAGGCCGCTGACGTCCGCTAGCGTCATGAATTTGATCCGTTGAAAACTCCAGAGATTTCTGCAGTGGGATAAGATGGGTGAGTTGACGCATGTGGTCATTCCAGTGCTCATGACCAGTTGATAATACACTGTGGCGGGCTACCTTTGTGCTGGTCTTTGTAAAAAAGGTAGTCAGCCCTAGTGTATCGTCACTTGTCATGTGAACTGGAATGATTTCATGTGTCAACTCCTCCATCCTTTCTCGTTTCAGTAATTCCTAGAGTTTTGGTCAGATCCACTACCACAGGCGCATACTCCAGGTCAGTGCGATGTATATGTAGAGCAAAAATGCACCCATATAAAAACACAGCATTAGTCCCTGTTAAGGTGAAGTAGGAGTAGAACCCACCACTGTACACAATATTGAATATCAATAAATGAATATTCCACTGAACCACTGGGACTGGTTGCACCGCTGATGTCAGCTGGCTCACATGCCGACGTCAGCTACCGTCTGCTACCGTCCGCTGGCATGCCAGCGGACAGCGGACACTCACGCACCCTCTTCCGCCCTTCCCCCTCTTTCTCCCCAGTGCCATCCTCTCCACTCCCCACACTACCTCACACGCCACCCCTGTCCACCACATGCACCCCGCTTCCCTCCTCCCCCCTGACCTGACGTCCGATGTCTGCTACGTCCGCTGGGGTACCAGCGGACACCCATGCTCCTCCCCTTCCCCCTTCCCCCTCTTTCTCCCACCCCCATCCCTCTTCGCCACCCCCCATGCTCTCCAAGACGCCACCCCATGCGGCGGACACCCACGCACCCCGTTTTCTTCTCTCCCGCCCTGATGCCGGACCACGCTCTCCGAGACGCCACCCCATGCGGCGGACACCCACGCACCCCGTTTTCTTCTCTCCCGCCCTGATGCCGGACGATGCCGGACGATGCCGGGGGTTGCCGACGGATTCCCGTGGATTCTGACGGATACCAGCAGATATCCGGCGGATGCCGACGGATGCCGACGGATGCCAGCGGGTCACAACGGCTGCCGGCGAACTCCGACGGATGCCAGCTGATGGCCAGCTGATGGCTGCTGATGCCAACGCCCCTTTCAGGCCACGAAAACTCTTTTGGGAGGTATGCCACCCCCCTTCCACCTCAAAAAATCCATACGGAACCTGCGGAAACGTAGGTGGGCGTCCGTTCATTGTGTTATCCGACCTTTGAATCTATCCGTTAGTAACGGACCTGGAACCTGCGGAAACGTAGGTGGGCGTCCGTTCATTGTGTTATCCGACCTTTGAATCTATCCGTTAGTAACGGACCTGTGGTGCAATGGTTAAATGTGCGTTCCGTTGCTGGAGGCTTTCCCAAGGCCGGGGGTTCGATTCCCCCCCACAGGCATACGATGGGCAAGTCGACGTTACCTTTTTTCTTGGTCCAACCAGACCCCGTGGACCTGCGTAGGCCTCTGTGGATGTCCGCTGGTGTCCTGCGCAGGCCTGGGAGGGCCCGCGTAGGTTTGAGTCCGTCGACGTACGTCTGCGTGGATGTCCGCTGGTGGCTTGCGTAGGCATGCGTAGATTTTCAGGGCCCTTTCGTGAACGTACGCTGGCGTCGGGGGTGGGAAAAGGATGGAAGGGGAGACGCGCAGCCTCGAGTTATTGCGGGGAGGAATGGAGAGGGGAGGGAAATGGGGAACCTCAAGGAGGGTTTATTCATGCCATGAAGTCCGCCAATGGAGGAGGTTTTCACTCGTGTGCTGATGCCCGCCGGCGGCCGCTGATGCACATTGACGTCCGCTAGTGTCCGCTGGCATCCGCCGGGCCTGCATGCGCATGTGTGTGCCCGCCTTTTATCGATCCACTGGACCGTGTCATACAGCACATTGTGACACGTCCACGGCTCTGTATTCTACGGCACTGTGGGGACTGCTCCGCTCCAGTGTAGCGGACTCCGCTGGACACGTATGGTACGGCACAAAGCGGGCTCCCATACAACGTATGACATGTACCGTTGTGATGTCTCTATGTGCCCGATGTCTGGTCCTTGGGCTCCGTTGCCCAAAAGGATACTGTCTGCTTCCTCTCAGGTCCAGCTGGACCCGCCTTGGCCCCAGTTGACATGGCTACCAAAATGCCGCCTCCAGGGGCTGGGGTCAGAATCCCCTTCATCTGATTCACAAATAGGCCCCCTGGCATTCCAAACCCTTCACTAGTGACTGAGGTTGAGGGCTCTCGCCCCTTGTCACGCTTGGACAAAGGTAAGTATGTTGACAACTTCGTCGTCGTTTTCACATGCTGTCCACTGTCTGAACTGGACACATCAGGTGCTTTATCTCCATGAGGATCAACCATATCGGACCAAGTATTCTCAACAGAAATTTTTTAGAGTGGCTGTGTAAGAAGCAGAGAAGCTGATAGAGTTCGACAAGTTCAACAGAGTGCCAATAGCTGATAGCTGAGAACCAGAAGATTCAAAAAAATATAACATAGTTACAATAGTAAGAATTCTAAGTCCTTAGTCACATGAGTGAATCAGTTTAGCGTCTTGATTTCAGCTATGTAACCACAAGAAAAAAAACTAAAACTCCAAATAACTATAAGCACTAGGATAAATGCAATGTTACATCATATAATAACAAAATATATAAGATAATGTCAACTTGGGCCATTACAGGTAGTGAGCTGGTATTGTTCCACATAATTGGTGTCCAGAAAGAGTCTAGTAGCACCACTGTTCAAGAGAGCTATGATGCTTTGAGTCTGCTGAGTGTCAGTTGTCTCAATCTCCATATTCAGATGGCAGAGAATTGGGAGAAGGAGTAGAGGCAACAACATAGCAATGAGGAAGGCATCATTTCCAAGCTGGGACACATAGTCATCAGACAGGAGTAGGAGGAGAGGAGGTCTTAGCTGAGGCTTGGACCAAGGGGGTGTTTTGTATGTTGGAGGGGGTGCTTACAGTTTCAGTCAGAGAATCATGAACAGGGAATGATATATTAGAAGATTCTACTGATAGACATGTGAACCAATTAGCACTAGGCAGCAGAGGCATACAACTTATCTGTTGCTCTATTGAAAACCCTCCCCTGCAGGACTAAAGGACTGCTCCAATGGTTCTGCTACAGCCTCCACAGGACCCAAGGACTCCTCCAAAGGTTCTGTTTCAGTCTGTATATCTGGAGAGGGGTTTCCTTGAATGTCTCAGTGATGAGCTCCTACTATGGCTGGCCACAGATAGCATCAATACCCACACCTCACATTAGCCCACTGGTACCACCAGAAGTGCCACACTCTAGTGCTTCCAGCACTAATTTTTTCATATTTTTACACTAATAACTTGCAGCTACAGACTTCAATTACTCTCAGACCACATTTTATGGCACCACTTATTCTTTGCACCACTGTTGACACCTCACTGCACCTTGCCACTTGGACTCCAAGGCTATACATTTACACAGACATTTGGCATCAGTCAATCTGGAATAATGCTCTTAGCCAGTGGCAGCGCTTATAGGATGGAATGATGAAGTATTTCTATGACAGCATCATTATCGACTTTTTTACTATACAATTCAATTCACCACATTTACTTACATTCTTATCAGTTCACCACACTCTAGTGGCACTTATTCTCTTAGCATTGGCTAACTTTCTTTACTATAAATACTTACTTTTTGTTAAGTAGTAGAGTATCAATTTGGTAGTAGGGATCATATCTCAACATTTTGGTCACCATACACAACAGACTACCTTTTGTTGACCATGTCAAGCAAGGGGACTCTGCTTTAGTTTTTTCTCTCTCTCTCTAGCACCTTGCAAGTACAGCTTGGCATTTGTGCTTAGATCCGCTAAGCAATCTCGTCTTTTTATTATCTCATTTTAGGTGCTAACACTTAGCACCTCTTAGTGATCCTCTCCCACATTTCTTAGTGCCTTTCCTTAGTGACTCTCCTGCACCTCTTAGCGCTTTCTCTTGGTGACTCTTAGCACTCTCATACTGTGTTTTGGAGCCTTACATAAGTGCCTCCAATCACCCACTTTCCTTGCCACCAACCTCTTGCCTACCATAGGTTCTCTGGGACTCTGTCCAGAACTCTCTCACATATTTAGTGTGCCCAAAACTATATTGGCTAAGTAGCTGTACTAGTGATAGTGCACATAGTACTCAGCTCAATTTGAACGTCATCATCAGGCAGCAAGAAGCTGGAGAAGGAGCTCTTCTTGCTCTAAGGCTGGGAAATAGCACACCTCCAACCCCTGGGGGCAATATTGAGTGAAGTGACCAGGCTTTCCACAGCAATGGCAGAGAGAGGAAGAGAGGAACATTGACAAGAGGTGTCAATATCCATAGGTACTCTAAGAGGGAGGGGACATGCTGCAGGTATCTGAGCTGGAGGTAGAGCACAAGATGGAAGGGGAGGCTGGATAGGATGATGAGCAGGGAAAGATGCCTGTAAGGTGGGGCAAGGGGCAGGTCCACAATGAAGCTCATGTTGTAACTTCATGAGCTGCCACTGATTATGTGCTATCTGATATCAGGACTCAATGCTTGTGTCATCAGGTTGTCCCTCAGCCATGCTATCAATCTAGTCTATGAGAGAGGGGAAGGAGGCTATCTTGGAAGGTGAGACAGGGCTGAAGACCATTCAGGTAGCAGGCCTGTTCAGCAAGAGCTCTGAAGGAATCAATGTAATCATCTAAGGTCCACTTCCCCTGTCCATATTGATGAGGATTTCAGAGAGTGAGGGCTGCTATCTTAGCAGGGTTTAAGGGGAAGAACTCTGTCCAAAACTCCTTCTCAAACTGATCTCAATTTCCAAAACTCTCCACTCCTTCAGGGCATCAAAATAGGTCAAAGCTTGCCCAGACTTCATGTAGGAAAGAACCCAGGCAATCTTGAGAGCATGAGAAGGGAAAGCCTCACCACTGAGCTGAATATAGGTGACACATGACTGCAGGAAGTGCTTGCCCATGGCTCAGTCACTATTGAATGCATCAGGGAGTGCTGGATGAGGAATATTGGCATGAACTGGGGGGGGGGCAAAGCAAGGGACTGGAGGTGTGTCAGCTCTAACTGGAGGTGCCTGGAGAGGGGTAGGAGTGAGAGGGAGGCACTCTAAGAGGGCCTGAAGGGAATGGGAGATGGTGTCTGTGGCCTGATGTAATCCAGCAAGTTCGGTGGTGTGGAGGGTGAGGGAAGCTTGAGTAGTCTGCACCTGAGTCTCCAGAGCAAGCAAGCGACCCCAGGCATCATCCTGAGGGGCAGAAGCATCCAGGGGAGTGTCTGAGGGGGCTGGTTGGGTCATAGAAGCAACAGAGGGGCAGGGAGTGACCTAAAGAGGCAAGAGAGGCAAAGGCTGAGAATAGTACTAACAAATAGTGTTGAGAGGATAGAAACAGCAAATGAGAGAATGATAGAAAAAATAAGGAAATGAATGAAAGGAGAGTGAAGAAATAGAGAGTGAAAGAAGGAAGAAAAGAGGAGTCCCCTGACATATAAGGCAATTGCCTCTTATAATGCCATGTTTCCTGAGCAACCCTTTGAGCCCCAACATGGGCCTAAGCTCGAGATCCAACAAGTTCACATGCCAGATGAGCAGGCATGTAACTTTTCCAATGACAATATGTTATGTGTCTTATTGTATAACTGAATTTCACTGGACTGGGTAGATCACATGTATATCTATGGTGTGGTCTTCCTGGAACAGCAGTTCCATTCTTCAACAATGTCTATAGACATCTTCAAACAGAGCACCTGGCCATATATGGCCCTCCACCCACAATCCCATAATGGGATGGATGACAGAAGATGACCAAAGACAATTATTATTGTCTTATATTCAAGCACCATGAGGAGAGCACTCTCCTGATCAACCCTGAGGTTGAGGGCCTCTATTATCTCATTGACATAGACCCTAATCAGGTCGAGCCTATAGTGGTAGATTTGCCTGCTGTTGAGGGGTCAATCACACCAAAGATGAAACCAGCACCTCCTCCTCTTGCAATTAACATTGCACCAGAGGAGGAGTCAATGGTGATGAAGATGGACATGGTTGTGGGAGCATCATTGGACAAGTCATAGACTCCTTTCAATTTTTTTAGGTAAATCTGAGTGCAAACTCAACATTCTCAGGCTGATGTGCACTTCAGAGTAGTGTGTATTTATAGTGGACAGACATTTTGTTTCTTTTTTACATTTTAATTTTATCTTGATTTCTTGCCATTTGGGCTGTTATGTGCACTCACATACTAAGATACCATAAGGCTAAGCATGTCTAATATCTATACTAAGCCCTACAGCTATGACCAGTATCATTAACTTCCTACAGCTATGCATTGTGTGTTATCACCTGATGTCATGCACTTTCATGCAAATTCATGGTTCCACCTCTCACCTAAGACCAAGTATTTGGTCTCATTGTGGGGTATGTAACAGGGCATCACACATGTTACAAGCATCAATGACACTTTTAGCAGACAGTGATATGATGCTGTACCAACAGTCAGGGACACAACATGCACCAGAAGTCAAAATAAACATTTAATTATGGGCTGAAAACTGTAAGCCTCCTGGTAGCAGTCTCAACAAAAATATATCTCCAAAACATCTCAATAAATACACAGAAAAGTACAGAACAATAGACAATGACCAGCTCAAACTATCAGCTCAACAATAGTCCAACCACTGTAATGGGGAGGGGAAGCATGAGAGCTGGCAGAAGTGACAAAATGGGATTAATTTGTGATAATCTAGATCAAGCTCAGATCAGACAAAAGCCTGATTTGACATAACTGAAAGGGAAAAGGGAAAAGAAGCATAGAATGCAGGGAAGTGCTAAAAGGGGAAAGAAAGATCTATAAATGGGATTGTGCTAAATAGAGCTGAAGCAAATGGGAAAGTGGCAATCAGAAACATCCAGAGGAATGGTGGAACTGGTGGCACCGAAACAGGCCTCCCAAAAAGGAAAATTGGACTATCAAATATGTTTCAGAGGCTGAAGAGTTTACAACAAAGAGTCATGTGTAGATAGTGGTCTGTGCACCAGAAAAACAGTATAAGTAGTCCAAGTTTAGTAGAGAATAGACAGGCAATTGATAGGCAAAGGCTCTGTGATTCTCAGAAAGTGAAATGCTTAGGCTGGAGTTTGTTGAGCAACCTCTACTTTCCAGAATATTATTATTCTTATTCAACATTATAATAGCTCAAACCTCTGCTTTCTGCAAAATTATTGAAAGCATTCACAGCAATAATAATCTATTTTGTTGTCAAAGTCAGTGTGAATTGAAGGTCATATTCTACACTAGCAAGCCCCAGAACTATCAGTACTACTTGCAACCAAGTACTACACCAGTAGAGTATTACATAATACAACATCTTGTAATCACTCTAGTTTTAGTCAAATCCGATATAGCAGTCTGATTTAGCACTGTGTGATCCACACAAGAAGGTTCTAGCTTGTAACCAATAGTTACCTCTGGAGTGTGAGTAGCAAGGTGCGGCAAGGTGTCAAGAGTGGTGCTAAGAATAAATGGTGCCATAAAGAGTGGTTCTAGAGTAATTAGAGGCTCCAGCTGCAAGTTATTAGTGTAAAAATATGCAAAAATTAGCTTCTGGAGTGCTAAGATATGCTGCTTCTGGTGGTACCAATGCACTAATATGAGGTGCTTGTGTAGGCACTATCTGTGGACATCTATAATAGGAGCTCATCACCAGCTGCCAGGAGAACCTAGACAGTCTAGTCAATTTAGCATCCAAAGAACCTCCAGACAAAGTCAGGCAGTCAATAGGCACAACAGGCACAACAGTTGTGACTGACTTATTTGCACAGACTAAGGCATATGTGTCCTCAAACTGGAATAGTAGGACTCAGCAAGCTACAGTAAGGCAGTCTACTGCTAGGATAGCAGAGGCCTACATAAAGAAGGTCTCAGAGAAGCCTGCAGCTCTAAAAGCTGAAACTGTAGAGAATGGCTTTCTACATACTCCTGCCAGAGACAAGGCCAAGAAATCTGATGACCTCTCCAAGGAGGCCATAGATTTATCAACAGACAAGTCAGAATGATCAAGCCAGCACAGCCTTCAAAGTAGAAAGCAAGGCATCCATGATGCCATGCATGCCACTAGCTGAGTCACTGTGCAACTGCACAGCATATCAATATATGCACAATGGCAACCTCAGGACTAAGGGACATTCCCTTATAGACAATCAGGGCATTGTATTTGAGAGCACTAAGCCCATTGACAAGATGCATTGGTGGTTCACTGCCTAGGCCCAGGAGAATTAAGCTTCTCCAAAACCAAGGCAGCACAACAATTATAATTAAGGAGACTTTCTTAATTAGAATGATGCCATGAGATATGATGTCCCTGGTAGATATCAGGATGAGCGCTCTAGATTGGCAATCCAAGAAGAAGGTAACTATACTCCTAGCTGAGGAGGCTCAGGATGCCCTCAGCAGGGTGAGTGAGAGAAATTGCTTCTCCAAGCCACTGGTTTAGCAACCAGATTACCAGGTCAGCAAGAGGCTATACAAAGGCATTGCAATGCTATGCATGACTATCTTCATCAAGTGGTCAATGATGCCTTAAAAGTAACCTTATGGTTACTAGATGGTGTGAAGCTGCACAATGCAGACAACAGAAATATCTAGGCATACTCCAGAATGTTGATAACACCAACTATGGTTGGGAATGCTGGACACTACATAGTAAAACACCATCTCTAGTGCCTGGCATGCATAAAGGATGAGGAGTTCTGGCAGAGTTGTGGTGTGCTCAAGCTAATAAGATGTAACTAGGTGCTAGTAAGTAGCACTTCTGACATTACCTAGCAAACTATAAGTGCTGTGATTCTAACAAAAATATAGCAAAAAGATGAAATAGTGCTAATGATACCCAAAGTTAGATCAGTAATGAATATAATAAACTGGTTACCAATCCTGAAGTCTGCATTGGGCATGCTAAAATGTATTGAGTCCTGAGCAGGTCTCAGAGAACACATCAATAATTAGATGGGAAATAGGAAAAGTGTAACAGAGCATCACACATGTTACAGGCATCAACAACACTATTAGCAGACAGTAGAATATTATATAAGACAACATCTTGTATTTACTCTAGTTCTAGTCAAATCCAATATAGCAGTCTGATTTAGCACTGTGTGATCCACACAAGAAGGTTCTAGCTCATAACCAATAGCTATATTTCTTTAAATTTTCTGCTATCAACATTAGATTCTGGGCTTGTTACCAACTAGATAACTCATCAAAACTCTCAACTTCTGTTGGCATCATGTCAAGAATGTGCTTCTATGACTGCCTCTCTTGATCTGGACCCTTTTTTTTACAGATAGAGGTGACCCACCTGTTTCTCAGGCTATGGAGACACAAACTGCATCTATATACCAGCTCCCACCAAAGCAGGATGAAAAGTTACCTCACAATGCTAGTGCAAGCTTTGAAATGCCAGGTAGGCTATCTGTGTCACAGATGATGTCCATTGTGAGGCCTGATAGTAAACCAGGAGAGAGATCCATGGTTTCAGAAGTGTTGTTACCAGCAAGCCAGATGCCTTCACTGATGTACCTGATATTGCCTGAGAGCTCATCAGCCCAGTCCAAAGACCAACCAGATCTTACACAATATTTGGAGCTAGTGCAAGGCAGTGCTTTTGTGCACAGTGCCCTGTTCTGGACTGCACCAACTGAGTGGCATTTGGAGTATGTGGCAAACACTGTTGCTGAACCAGGACAGTCATTGTTGATAACATATGTGTGTCAGCAAGGACTGGCAATAAAGGTTAGCAAGGAGAACAACAATGTTGTACAGCTGGAGAAGGTGCCTTTGGCACCTAAAGACCAGAAGTTGCATGAAGGAGTCAGCAAACAACTGCAGGTGAGGCATGAAGGCCTCAAGAAAGTTCTGTCTGGATTTAGAATCTGAACTAAATTTCTCAGATAATCTCAGATGATAGAGAGTAAGAGGTTGCATTCAATCTTGTCTATCTAGTTACAACTGGTGCTGGACCAATATTCATTGGTTGCCAAGGAATCAATGCAAAAGCATGTAGAGAGCACACAATCACTATAGGATTGACCAGTGTCTTGACCAGAGATGCAATGGGCATATGACCCATACATGCCACAGGAGTAGAATGAGTTAGTAGCATCAATGGTAACACATACTATAGGAAAGAAGCAATCAATTCAGAGTGGAGAAATATACTGTCATGCATAGGAGGATGAGATTTCCAAAGCCTTGGATATTATGTTTGATGGTGTATCACTGAAGGCAAAAAGTGTGCAATCATCATTGGAGACAACAAGAATGGTAAAAAGGCAACCAGTTGTAAGATTGAATCTGGATCTCATAGAAGAGCATGTACAGTGGCTCAAAAAACTGTCCCAATGTTTTATACTTTTTGAAAGATGACATTGGCATGAAGGATGGGAAGTATGTAAAATCCTGATTAAATCATGTAAAATACTATGGCATCGTAGCTACAGAATGAATTTAGGTTTATGTAATCAAGATCAAAACTGATGGAGCAATAGCCATTTTAAAATATTCACTCATTGGGACAGTTTTTTGAGCATCTCTAATTTTTCATTATTTTACTCAGAAATAAAGAGTAAGTTGCATGTGGGAATATAACCAAAGTCATGTGACCATGTTTAGATATATTTGGGAGTAGTTCAAGCTGGTTGAACCACATCTTGACCTTTAACCACTATCATGAAACCTATTCCTTCTGCACAACACTCTACTGTTGCTTCTCTTCTTGCTCAAGGGTATTCTCTGGTCAGATTGGAGCTCAAACTGGTCTAGGGAAGTCTACTACTGGGAGGATTGGTAGAGAGTTGGAGATGGACAAGGAAAACCATCCTGGAGGCCATCCTGCTAAGCTTACTCCATGTGATAAACAGGCTATTGTTTGACAAATCTCAACTAGGAGACTTGATACAGCTGTCCAGGCCACTAATTTTATCAACAACATCATTTCCAACCCTGTCTCTTTCAAGACTGTCTGGAATGTGTTGAAGGAGGAGGGGTATTGGTCTGCTACCAAGAGAAAAGTTCCTATGCTCAAAGCTAAACATTGACAACTACAGCTTAAATGGGCTCAGAAGCATCAGAACTGGACTATAGAGGACTGGAAAAGGGTGTTGTGGACAGATGAGACAAAGATTAATAGGATTGGGTCAGATGGGAAGCAGTATGTGTGGAAGCTACAAGAAGAAGACATTTCAAGACCGAACAACTACACCTACTGTGAAGCATGGAGGAGGGAATAATCTCATGGTATGGGGCTGTATGAGTTGGAATGGGGTAGAAAAGCTTGTAGAGGTGGTGGGGATCATGAATGCAGAGCAGTACTGTGAAATTTTAGATGATGGAGCAAAGGAGAACTTTGAGAAGTTGGAGATGGAGGAGGGTGCCTACTACTTTCAACAGGACAATAACTCCAAACACAACTCCAAGAGGGCTGACAAGTGGTTTGAGGACAACAACTTTAATGTCCTTTGGTGGCTAGCCCAATCCCCTGATCTCAACCCTATTGAACATCTCTGGAAGTACCTCAAAGAGCAACTTAGGCAGTATGAAACACCTCCTTATGGTGTGCATGAATTATGGGAGAGGGTTGCAAAGGAGTGGGATGAAATACCACCAGAGGTATGCCAAAGACTAATAGAAAGCATGCCTAGAAGGATTCAAGCAGTTATCAAGGCAAATGGAGGACATACAAAGTACTAGATACTAAAATTAGAGATGCTCAAAAAACTGTCCCAATGAGTGAATATTTTAAAATGGCTATTGCTCCATCAGTTTTGATCTTGATTACATAAACTTACATTCATTTTGTAGCTACGATGCCATAGTATTTTACGTGATTTAATCAGGATTTTAAGTACTTCCCATCCTTCATGCCAATGTCATCTTTCAAAAGGTATGAAACATTGGGACAGTTTTTTGAGCCACTGTACGTGCTTTACAGAAGCAACTCAAATCAAAGGTTCAACTGTGCATAGCATGTATATTGAAGAGGAAAGGTAAGGCTATGAGCCTGACAGAGAAAGAGGTTTCTCAACTATGCCAGCAATGGCAACATGAGTTTGCTGATATTGTCAATGGGACAAAGGAGGAGCTTTTCTTTTGGAGGGAAATGAATCATGAGATTAATTTCATTGACAAAAATAAGCAATACAAATATCACTTGCCTTGCTGTTTGCAAGCACTTTAGAACCAGCTTTGTGAAAAAACAAACAGGTATATAAATGCAAAGTGGTGGAAAATGTGTAATAGCACAACAATAATATAGTCAAAGATATAACTCTCCTTTCAGATCAGGAAGTCATATGTAAAGGTGTTGCTAAAGTGAAGTATAGGTCAAAAGTCAACCTTACAGATGCATATAAACAAGTTTGAAGATGTAAAGAAGACATACCAAAGATGTTGTTTTTGTCCCTAACAGGGACATTTGTGAGCAATATAATATAAATTGGCAACTATAATGTGCTAGCAATATTCCAGAGATTAATAACCTTCATTTTTCAAGATATGATCAGGAAGTTTATGCATGTCTATTTATTTAAATAAAATATTTATATTTTCAGACTCTATTAAAGAGCATGAGCAGTACTTACAAGTCATATTTGAATAACTCAGAAAGGCAAGCCTCTACTTCAAATGGAAAAAGTGTGAGTTATATACACCCAGTATAAACTGTCTAGGTCATGTCATTGATGAGAAGAGTATATACCTGGATATGGATAAACTTGATCATATTTGAGAGTAGCATACTTCACATACATACAACAACGTACAGTGTTTTGTTGAACTAGTGAATTATATTGGTAACTTTTTATCAGACATTATTGCCTACACTGAGCAACTAATGGCTATGATCTAGAATTCTTTTACTGGAGATTGCTGCATCAGCAGTGCTTTGAAATGATCAAGTGCATATGTGTTAAAATGCCAATTATATGGTCAATTGATTCCTGTATTGATGAGCCTATCTGGCTCATATATGATGCATTCAAAACAGGTGTAGGAGCCATGTTTGGCCAAGAAAAAACCTGGCAAATATGCCAACCAGCAGGATTTATGTCCCAGAAGTTCACTGCTGTGCAGCAGAATTATGCAGTACATGAGTTAGAGACACTCATCATCTTAGAAGCCCTTCTAAAATAGGAGGATAAGTTGATGAAATATAAGATCCATATTATTGCAGATCACAAAGTGCTCAAGTTTTTCAAGACTCAAGTGCATTTGTCTCTGCAACAATGTTGCTGGATTGACTACATGTTGCAATATCAGTTTGATATTACCTATGTAAAGGGTAAACGGAACAAGGTTGCAGACTGTTTGTCTCAATATTTCAAGAGTGACACTTGAGATGATGTCTATGACACACATGACTATGTCCAAGCAGACAAACAAATAGATCCAGAGGGCAAAGACTTACCCTTACATAGGTTCCATAAAATAAAGAAACACATCTTCGAAATACATGCCATGTAAGCACAGGAAACATGTCACAGTAAGCAACTGCAAGAGCAATGAGAAGCTCAAGATATTGAAGCTCAGATGTTGGTAGACCATGATACCACCCAAGCACAAGAAGAAGCTAGGCAGGAAGTGCTTTCCAGCAGTAAGGAGATGACACTACAACATGTGTTGGAATTGCACAATCATCATCCTGCTTCAACTAATAGGAACAATGTGCAGTTTTGCACACATATCCAGCAAGGATACAAAAATGATACTCTTTTCCTGGAGATTATAAACCATATACAGGCACATCCACACTTTATAGTGGAGCAGCAGCTTGTTTATTTAATCAGATCCACTGTATCCAAAGTCATCTGTATTCTCTGAGAGCAGTTATTGATCATGACTATCCTGAACTAGGCCCACAAAGTAGTAGGCCACTTCAGAATTTATAAAATGTTGGATTATGTGTGTCACTGATACTGGTGGCCACAAATGGCCAAGAAAACGAGTCAATTCTGCTCAACATGTGAGCCATGTCAATAGTCAAAAGTTTTGACCTTGAAGCCATCAGAGAAGCTTCATTTGCTTCTATCTCTAGTCAAACTCTGGGACTCAATCAGGATGGACTTTATTGGTCCATTCCCTGAGTCAAAGGGTTTTAACTACCTGTGGATAGTGATCTGTCAAATGACCAGTTATGGTCTATCTCATCCCTGTAAGAACAACCATGACAGCTTCAAACTTGTCATGGATCTATCTCAAAGAGATAGTGCACCTCCATAGATTGCCCAGCTTGATTGTCAGCAATTGAAATTCTAAGTTTACTTCCAAATAGTAGAAGGAACTGCACAATTTGCTTGAAGCAAAACTGCTCATGTTAATATCCTTTTATCCACAAATAGATGGACAGACAGAACATGCAATATTCTGAGCTTTTATGTGTCCTGACCAAAAGGACTGGGTAGATAGATGTCCACTCATGGAATTTGTGATTAACATGAGCATATCAAAAATCACAAAGTATTTCACCCTTTGAACTCAATAGTGGCTATATGCCATCTATGATTCATGAACTTTTCACTGACAAAGTTATTCATATTGAAGTTAATCAGTTTGTGTGCAACACACTGAGAAACTTAGTGGATGCCCATGATGCAATTATAGAATTGCATGTGTGGCAAACAAAACATGCAAATAATCACAGACATGATGAACTGGACATTGAGAAAGGGAGCTTAGTCTACCTTTTGACAAAGAACTTGAATCTGCCAAAAGACAGAGTGAGCAAGCTGTGTCCCAAGTGGATTGGACTATATAGGGTCCTTGAAGCTGAACCTAGCACATCTAATTACATGCCAGAACTGCCTCATATGCTTCAGGCATGCAGAATAGTACCTAAGTTCCATGTGTCACTGTTGTGACCATATCTGGCCAGTAGTGATGTGCTATTTCCTAATTGCACAATACCAGAACCTTATGACTTTGGAATTGGTAATAACCAGGAATGGTTTGTGAATGACCTCATAGGTTATAGGAGGACACTAAATGGACAGAATGGACCTTAGTGTAGATAAGCTATTTATGTATAGCTTTTTATATTGGCATCAGTCTTTTTATATATATACCTGATTTTAGTCTTTGGAATTGAGTAAGCCTTTAAGTGAACTAAAAGTCATAATAAGTAAAACAAAGCTGAGGAGGACTTAGCAAAATTTTGCAAAGGAAAACACTCAGTAAATCATCATAGCAAAAACCCTTGGCAAGAGTTGTGCAAAGCACTAAGCATTGGTGACATGCCAGCACTGCATCTTGATTACATAAGACAATGTCTGTGAAATATAATACAGTAAGTATTAGCAAGAAAGATAAGTAAGTAAGTAGTAGAAAGAGAAAGCTTATTATTATAATATTTTCTAGTCATTTTCTTCTTTTTCAAACATAGTCAATAAGTTATCATCATCCAATAAGTCAGTTTCTTCAAATTCTTGGAGTTTAGCAGTATCAATATCTAGCAATTCAAACAGCAAATCAATTTGTTTCCTAATGAGATATGGCAACAAGCAAAAGGTAGCAATGAGTCTGTATAAGACTGAACCATCTAATCCACACATAAGCACCTCTACAGTTGCAAGAAATAACTATCAAAGGTCCCAGATAATGTGGGCATATTTTCTTGTTGTAGGACATCTCTATTTTGGAGTTGCACACAAGAACTAGCACTCTTCTTGAGAAGTTGTAATCTTTAATGGTGGCAGTATGCTCTGTCTTGAACTAGAGAGCTGCTTAATAATAGGTGCTAAAGACTACTTTGTAAAGTCACTCCAAATCTTCTTTTCTCTATTGGAGGTTGATGGCTCACCTGGTGATCAGGTCAGTAGTTGCTAAAATGCTATTAGAGGCTGGTTGGAGGTGGTGGCTTCTATAATGTTAGCAGGGAGTAAAGAATGTGTGCCAGTGATGACGCCCAAAGTTTGGTCAGTAACAAATGTAACAAAAGTGTTACCGTACCAAGAGTGTGCGTTGGGCACGCTAAAAGTAATATGAGGAGTCCCGGGCAGGTCCCAGAGAACGCGTCTGTGAAAAAGGGTAAAAGTCGGTAACGGAGTCAGCAAGTGTCAAGCGCTAAGGTAAAGCGCCTAAGGAAAATGCGGTAAGTGAACACAGCAATGTGAGCGGCAAGAGCACGATATGCTTAGCGAAATCTAAGCGTCGATAATGCCTGTCGTAGTTGCAAGGCGCGAGTATGTCGAGTATTGGCAAACGTCTGCAACTGCCGATGAGTTTGACGTTGCCGACCGTAGCGTAAATGAGCTCTTGAGCGTAAGGGAGACTGAAGTAAAGGGGGAAACTCTGGTCTATTCGTTTCTTGTCCTATGTACAAGTCGGTAAGTACTTTTATACTACAATGAGTTCGCCGTTGCCAGTGGCTAATGACGCCAGAGTGCGGTAAACTGGAAAATTTCAAAGGGGTAGCTCCAACGGTTTCAGATCCCTACCGCCCATTCAAGAGCCTTAGCAACGCCAGGCGACAGATCGCGAAGCTAAACCATCACTCCATCACCCTTCTGTCCGTCAGAGCACCTAAGCGGTGTCAGGCGCCAAATCAAGGCGCTAAGCGATGTCAGACGCCAAGGTCAAACGCCAAGCTGTCCGTCAGTTTTTGATAGATCATCAAGCTTCTCGCTAAGCGCTGTCGTCAGTGACTGATGCCATCTGTCAGTTGTCATTCCTGCTGCCGTCGGCGCTATTATTGATCGGATCTGCTTCTTGCCGTGCGCGGCCATCGGGAATGGCTTAAAATGGGTAGAACGCGTGCGCTAAGTTCGGAACGAGTGCGGCAAGGTTTCCGGAGCTGGTGCCGAGCCTGCCGTTGATGCACCTAACCTGTATAGGGTCCTATCATCTCCCCCCAACTGAAAAATTGACTGTCCTCAGTCACCAAATAAGGCTACCGTTACCGTTTTTGTGACAAGTGGCCCGTGCGTTCTTGAGATTTGGTTTATAGTCCTGGCGCATGAGTTTGGACTTCGTCTCTCTTCCACATCTTTACCTGGCGCTCTATTAAAAAAATATGTCTTTCCGAATTCCAACTCCGCCCCCCGTCCCATCTCGCGAGGCTCAAGACGCCGCCTCCGCCTATATTGACAAGGCCAACAACTTCATTAGGCGCATCGAGGGTGTGGGCGCGGAGGCGCCTCCAAACTTGGTCGTTGCCGTGATGAAGTTGTTGGAGCGCTGGTACGAAGTTCGCGTCCTTGGCGTCGGCTGGGACAGAGAAATTGAAGTGCGGGAGTGGTGCCGGGCGCGGTACGTCGACAATCGTGGCGCCGACTGGTTAGCGCCATTTTCTCGTTTTGTAAGTGGTTTTAGTCCTTGCCGTGTTGCTAGCTGATTAGTCCCTAGGCGCCTCCTCCCGTCCCGACCATTGAGGACGAATTGGAGGACATCCTCTCTGGTGCCTTGCCAATGACGGTAAGCGCTCCC
This sequence comes from Macrolepiota albuminosa, assembly GCA_027475525.1. Taxonomy (NCBI): domain Eukaryota; kingdom Fungi; phylum Basidiomycota; class Agaricomycetes; order Agaricales; family Agaricaceae; genus Macrolepiota; species Macrolepiota albuminosa. The sequence continues at coordinate 213,992 of JAMWFC010000053.1, read as the reverse complement.
GCGCCTGAGTAAGTATCTCTGATTTTTGATCTCTAACTTAGCTGTGGTCTGATCTGTCTCCCCATAGCAAACAAGAGGTGTTAGCGCCTCTTGCCAATTTGCAGGTGGACGCCGAGATGGCGGCAATTCGCGAGAGCGTGCTAGAAGAGGCCTCCCGTGACGCCAAGGAGAGAACCAAGGCGTTGGAGGAGCGAGAGGTCGCTGGCGATTCCCTGGTTGCTAGCGAGAAGTCGCCAGTTGCCAGGAGGCAGATGCCTGATATGAAGGATTCCCACGCCGGTAGTGCCCAGAGCCCAGCACTGCCGGCAAGCAAATCGGGCTCTCCGGTCAAGCCTGGCAAGACTTTGAAAAAGAAGGTAAGTTTGAGGGTTCTTACCGCTGGCGACTTCTGCTTATCCCACTCTCAGTCTCGTAAGGCTGCCGCCCCTCGTTACACGGTAAGTTCGTTGCGCCAAGGTACTTTCCTTGCTAACCAACCATTTGACAGGCGCCAACGCAAACTTCCTTTAGCGACGCAGAGCTGAAGGGTTTGTTGGTGGCACGACGAGATGAGGCGGTTTTGGATGGAGGAATGGAGGCGGGGGTGGTCTTGCCGGAGATGAAGGACAAGAAGACGGCAAGTCCGGCGGCAAGACGGGAGTTCAAGGACTCCCAAGGAGCGGTAAGTGTTGTAGCTCTTCTTACCGCGTCTGTTAACACTTCTGTAGTGCGACAAGTGCTGGGCCGACAACGACCCAGAGGGGTGTTGGTACCCCACCGGTGCGGGACGCTAAAACGAGCTTGCACTTTGGACGGCGCCAAGAGTCGTGAACGCGGTGGGGCTCCCGACGCGGTAGTGGAGCGGACCTTTAAGCGTGCCGTCTTGGTCAAGAGAGCGCGGGAGTTCGTTGAGGAGGAGAGGAAGAAGCAGGCCGCTGGCGACGCGGCCACAATCAGCAAGAGTTCCCTGGCGCTGCCGACGCGTCAAGGGGACGAATCCGCAACAGTCGGTAACCGTGGCGCCGGAGAGCGCCAAGGGACTACGGTCCCTTCGAAACGACAAGTCTCCTCGCCCGCCAAAGGGAAGGGCAAGGCTAAGCGCGCGCGCGTAGTGGAGTCTCCCCCCCCTACCCCCGAGGACGTGGAGATGGAGGATCTGGAGAAAGCGCTTGCCGCTAGTCGCCTACCGCCAAGGGACACCGAAGCCGGGCCCAGCAAGTTGCTCTCCCCAATCCACCTGAGAGGGGCTTCTCTGCCAACCGCCGACGAAGACGACGCGGTAATGGACCCGCCGCCAAGGGAAGAGCCCCAAGAGGCGGAACCGGCAGTGGCGACAACAAGGGGAGAAGGAAGCCCCCCGGCAATGGCGGGTGACGAGGACGCAGAGGGGGAGCCAGACGAGACCTTGGCGACCCAGCACGAAGGCGACGAGGAGGAGGCCCCCGCCAAGGAGGCAGTAGTGGGAGAAGGTGAGGGAGCGGCAGAAGTTGCCAGGGAGGAGCCAGAGTGGCGCTGGCTGCCTCCCTACGGTAACGTTGCCCCCTGGGACGTCTCTGACCCCGAGGACGTTGCCGGGTTGGAGCCCAGGCATCCCGTGGTCGCCAGGATTAATCCTGCCTGGACCCCTCAGCCGCAGCCAACGGTTACAGGCGACGCGTTCAACTGGCTGGGCCAAGACCTCGTGTACCCGGTGGTGGCACTTAACCCGCGGGAGATGCTGGAGAGGTTCTCAAGTAGGGCGGCAACGATGGAGGCAGCAATGGGTCGGGAGCGGGAACGTGTCCAGGGTCAGCTAATGGCCCTAAGGTTGCGCTACTCCAATCTTGGTCGTAGCCTTAGCGTTCTTCGAGACTACCAGGCGGATTGCCAAGCCGCCATGGATTGGCAGACCGCCAACAACATTTTGCCTGGCGACCTCCTACCTCTACGCGACTCTTCTTTGCCGGTCTCCGACGACTCGTTGCCGATGGAGGATGATAGTGAGTGAACGGACCTTAGCGTAGATAGGCCGTTTTCTTTTCGTACATATTTTGTTGGCGCCCCGTTTTTTTTTTTTTTTTTTTGATATATTTTTGCTGTTCCCTACCGCGTGGAGGAATTAAGTCTAGTCTGAGTTAGCGAACCATCACAGGGTAAGTTAAGTAAGGTAACGGGAAGACGAGCGGCAAGCATTTGTTAAAGTAAGTGCCAGCAAGAGGAGAAGTAGGTGAGGGACTTAGACAAATTTTGAGGAAAAGGGAAACGCTCAGTAGATCATCATAGCGAAAAACCCTTGGCGAGAGTTGCGCAGGGCGCTAAGCGTTGGCGACACGCTAGCGCTGCGGCTTAACTACGTAAGGAATTGTCTGTGGAATATAGTACAGTAAGTATCGGCAAGAAAGATAAGTAAGGTAAGTAATAGAAAGAAAGAGCTTATCAATATATAGTCTTTTCTAATCTGGTTCTTCTTCTTCAACTAGAGTCGGTAAGTCATCATCGTCCAGTAATTCTGTTTCTTCAAGTTCCCTAAGCTTGGCGGTGTCGATATCTAGCGCTTCAAGCGGCAAGTCAATGTGTTCTCTGGCGAGGTATGGCAATAGGCGAAAAGCGGCAACCGGTCGATGCAGTACTGAACCATCTAATTCACAGAGCACGTAAGCGCCTCCATGGTTACGAGAGATAACTACCAAAGGTCCTAGATAGCGTGGGCGCATTTTCTTGTTGTATGAAGTTTCGATTTTGGAGTTGCGCATGAGCACTAGCGCGCCCCTCGGGAAGTTGTAATCTTTAATGGTAGCGCTATGCTCGGTCTCGAATCGTAGAGCTGTTTGGCGACGGGCGCTAAAGACTACCTCGTGGAGTCGCTCTAAATCTTCTTTCCTTCGTTGGAGGTCTATGGCTCGTCTGGCGATCAGGTCGGTAGTCGCTAAGATGCTGTTGGGTGCTGGCTGAAGGTAGGTCGCTTCTATGATGTCGGCAGGGAGTAAAGGATGGGTGCCAGTAGCCGCGTAATAGGGAGAGCAACCCATGCGCTTACGAATGGTAACCCTCTCTGACCAGAACACTGAATACGTTGCCTCACTCCAACGAGACTCGTCGCCATCAACTGCCTTAAAGAGCGCTTGCCGAACGTCAAAGTGTGGTCTCTCTACCAGGCCATTGGCGCGCTTGTTGTAGCCAGATACTCGAATGTGGTGAATATTGTATTTCTTGGCGAGGTAAGTTAGCGCTTTGATGATGGGCGCACCGTTATCCGTGACGATTTCTCTTAGCGCTCCCCACCGGCAGATGACGTCTTCAAATAGCCACTTGGCGACCGCCTCGGTATTTTCTCTTTGAAGCATGCGAAACTCAGGCCAGTGGATTAGCGAGCAACGACCTTGAATGATGTACTTATAGCGACCAGATTTGGGCATATGCATGGTGTCGACGTAGATTTTGCTGAAGAGGGGAGCTGGCGTTGCAACGGTTGGCGGTATGAGTACTTGGCGTGTTTGTTGAATTTGGCAGAGGTGGCAAGTCCTGATGTACCAGGCGATGTCGGCACTAGCTTGTGGCCACCAGAATCGTTCTAGCAGAGAAGCTCGGGTAGCGTACAGACCTCTATGACCTAGCTTGTCATGCATAGCGCGCAAGACTCGTAAGCGACCTTCTGGCTTGATGATCAGCTTGTGAGCGCCATCTCGATTTTGTCGCCAAAGTCTGTTGTCGGTAAAGAAGAAATGGGTAGCATATCGGATAAAAGTAGCGTATTGTTCGTCGGTAAGGTCTGTGGGTCGCTTAAGGTCTTGTAGCCATTGTTCAACTATTAACAGGCGACTGTCTTCCGCCTTTGCCTTGGCGGATCGGGGAACGGCATCGTAGGTCAGGTTTTTGCTGTCTTCTCTTAGCGACTGGGGTTCCTGTACGATTTTTACGGGAGGCAAGTCTTGTCCAAGGATGCTTGCCGTGTAGAATGTGAGGGGTGCGCTAAAGGTCTCGGGGCGGTAAGGGACGATGGGATGTAGAAGGATGCTGGCAGGCTGTTGCCGTCGTAGTAAGGGAATTGGCTGTTGAATGAGGTGCACAAAACCATGTAGTCGGTCGATCCAGTCCTCGAAATCGCTATCAGCCTGTGGGTCCACTGCCGGGTCGCCAGGCTGCTGTGGTCGCCTAGAAAGTCCATCTGGTCCGTGGAAAGAGCTCTTGACGTGTACCAACTCAAAGTGAAACATGAGGATGGCGACTACCCACCGGTTCATGCTAGCGGATGGCTGGATGTCGGGATTCTGCAGCATGCCTTTGATGTACCTAGCGTCGACTTCAACAATAAGGTTGCGCACGCCAATCAAATACATCTTTAGCGACCGGAAGGTTTTGAAAAGCCCATAGAGCTCTAGCTTAGGCTGACTGTAGCGAGATTCCCGGTCGTTTAGCGTGATGGACCCAAAGCGGTTGTAGCGTCGCTGTTTCCGATTGTCGCTAAGGCACTGGCACAGGAAGTAGCCAACGGCAATGTACGAGGTATCCACCGCCAAGATAACAGGGTCGGCAGAGGTATAATTGATGGGGACTAGGGGTTTGGCGTCTTGTAGAGCTTTTACTAAGTCTCGTTGTGCGGTAACCTGGTCTGGCCCAAATTCGAAGGGCTCGTTGGCGCGGGTGAGTCGGTTAAGGGCGTGTGCGCGATGGGCAAAGTTCTTGACGAATATCCTGAGAACGCCAACGGTACCAAGAAAGGCGCGAACTTCAGATAAGTCGCGGCAAGGACCCCAGCGCTCCAAGAGTGCTAAGCGAGATTCGTCGGGAACGCGTCCGTCGGGAGTGCAGATGTGACCAAGTATTTTGAACCTTGGCGCGCATAGGAGGAGTTTGTGGCCGCTAAAAGTCCCACCGCTATACTTCATACGTTGGAGAACTCGGTTGAGCAACTGGAAAAAGTCCCATAGCGCTAAGCGAATATTGGGGTTCTCGGGATGGGTTGCCAGTAAGCTGTTTACGAGTCGCCAGTCTTTGGGGCCTTTGACGCCAACATCGTCGATGAAGCTAAGGACGTTATGCGGTATCTCGGGTTGGAGGATGAAAGTGATGTCGTCATGGAATATGGGGACTGAGTTTGTCCAGCCCATCGGCAAGGTAACTAGGCGGAGTGCGCCAAACAGAGTTTGAAACGTAGTGAGGTCGCGGGAAGAAGGGTGGATTAAGCGTTCGTCGTAGCCAACATAGAGGTCAAGGGTGGCGCCACAAATGCGCCCGGCAAAGACTCGGCAATGTGATCAGGGAAAGGCGGTACGCCAGAGTGTCGTATGGTGACTCTATTCAGTGGTTCAAGACTGTGGACTATGCGTAGTGATCAGGGAAAGGCGGTACGCCAGAGTGTCGTATGGTGACTCTATTCAGTGGTTCAAGACTGTGGACTATGCGTAGATTGCCATTCTTTTTGAGGACACAGAACCAACGGGAGCGGTAAGAACTATTGGAGGGTTCGTAGACGCCAGCCTGTATCTTGGTCCTAATAATCTGGCAGACCTCGGCTTCGATCCCAGGCGGTAACGGTCGGTTGTGCTCAGTCCACGGTACGTGAGGGATGGTCGGGATTACGACAGGCGGGAAGAAATCTGTGCAGAGGCTGCCGCGTTCCGAGTCCTCCCAAGCAAAGGCTTTGTCTTGCTTAGCGACAAGATCGGTAAGGACGTTCAACTCATCTTTGGTCAAAAATCCTGTGTCGTGCTCCTTGGCGAACTGCTGCTGGCGTTCCTCGGTAAAACGTCCTGTGGGCTGAAAGGGTGGCGGATTCGGTGATAAGGCCGGCATGTCGGCAAGAGGGTCGCCAATGATCTGGCGCTCGATTCTAAAAGTCTCGGGAGAGTGCGTAGCGACGGGTTTTGTTTTAAGCGCAACTGGCTTATATTTCTTTTTAACTTGAACCCCTTTCCTTTTAGGAGCGTTAGCCTGGTTATAAACAGAGGTGGAAAGGGGAACTGTAGCCTGAGGAGCGGCAAGTCCAAGAATGGCAGGAGACGAGGCTCCGGGAAGGGTAGTGAGATACGTATCGGTGGACGCAATATTTTGAAATGATTCAGAAGTGGTAAGGTACAAGTAGGCAAGAGAGGAGTTGGTAATGTTTTGATTTTTCTGGGAAGTCTCGGCGTCAGTAGCGGTAGAGGAAAGCAAAACTTCATTGTCAAGACAAGCGGTAGATATAATATTTACAAGACCAGTTGAATGGTCATATTCCAGCGTTAGCACCACATCTCCGTGATCGTCGCCAATCACCTCCTCGATGGTCTGTGAAAACACCTATGGGGTCGTTCGTTGGCGTGCTGGTCAGTAAACTCCGGTGGCTTAGCGAGGGCGCCTTTTCGTTGTCCCCTAGGGAACGTTGGCACCGTTCGTCGGATTCCGGAATTAGGGTCGCTAATTGTGAGGGTCGTTTCCTTGTCGGTAACTGTCTTGACGACTGATCACGCCAAGACGTCGAAGGGTCTGCCGAGTAGTAAGTCGTATGCCGGTGATCGCAAAATGTGTATCTGAAGATAAAAGGTGATGTCGCCAAGGGTGCATGGCACATTCTTGGCGAGGCCGAGGGATCTGTCTACCGTACCGTTAGCGCTCTGCATGTTTAGTATAACGGTAGGGTCGTAAATAAGGCCTAGATCGTTAGCGACTTCAGCTGCCATAGAAATGATTTGAGACCCGCTATCCACGATTGCCTCTACCTCGTGCTTGTTGTCTACGGTTAGCGCTACTGAGCGAATAGCGTGCGATTCTTGAGCGACGGTAAGGATGGCGGGGTCCTCTCCATGGTCCACAGACCTAAGGTAGGTCTCCACTGGGTCCACAGAGGTGGCGTTAGCGATGGAGTCGGCAAGAGGTTCATCGGTGTCGGGAGAGTCGATGGTAACAGAGAAACCAGGAAGCGCATCGTCGAGTTCATCAACCTCGGCAACAGCTGTCGCCAAGGGTCGTCGAGGAGTAACTGCTGTCTTGACCTGGTTGCGGACGTCGGGAGCAATACTACAAAGTTCTTCTACTGACAAGGTGACGGCGGTTTTCATGATACGGTTAAAAACGTGGTTAGATTTCTCTATGTCGAAAATTGGCGCGGTAGGTCGGTAGCCACCCTCAGGACGTTTCTCGGGAGCGGCAAAGTTTCGTTGTGCGGGAGCGTGATAACGGTCGGGAATCCCTGAATAGGGATGGAGAGGCGGCAAAGGCGGTTCGGGAGCGGTAGCGGACGACGATGGTTCTGGAGTGGCAGCAGGGGCAGTAGCAGGCGGTGCGGCAGGAGCAGGCGTCGGTAATTTGCTAGCGGGAGGCATCGGCTTATATCCTTTAAGAGGCTGTTTAGGCTGCTTAACTTCAACCCCATCAAAAACCTGATTCTTAAGCGAATCCAACTCCTGTTGCAGCTTAGCGATTCGCTCTTCCCGCGAGAAGGTAGGGCGGTCGCCAACGCTGTCGAAGTGTAAGACCTCGTGGATCATTTGCTGCTGAGTTGCCTGGTCAGGGTCGGGGTTAGCGTTGCCGGAAAGCGTGCCGGTAACGATCTGTCCTGGGTTGCGCCTATGCCACTCATCAACTCGCTCCTGGAAGGACTTCTTGTCTGGGTAGTTGGGAATGATGGCGCCAGTGGTGAGGACTATCTTGCCGTCGATAGCCCGTCGAATTCTCCCTTGCCGAATGTAGTTCTCTAAAGTCGCGCAGCGTCCTCTAGTCATGGTGTGGCCAATTTCCCCACAGAAGTGGCAAGGGCCAGGCGCGGGTACGTTAGCGGGTCGGTTAGTGAGGTTGGTGGTGATCATGGTTTCAATACGCGTCATAGCGGAAGCAACAGCCGCGGTAATAGCAGCATTGAGTTCTTCTTTCTTAACGAAGTCGGCAACAGGAGGCGGGATGGGAATGATACCGTTAGTTCGCTCAGGTGGTGGGCTCGTCCTAGCGCGTTGCAGTCCAACGCCAGTGTCCGTTCCCTTGAGAACCCATTTACCGGCTTCAAAGACGTCGGCAACGTTATAGGGCTCGTCAGGGTGATGGGCCTGATGAACTATCTCTAGGCGACGAGCAATACGAGTCCACAGAGACGTCGGGATGCCTTGCTGAAATAGGCAACGTTCCTCGTTAATATAGAGCTTGCCGTTCTGCAGAAGCCACCTAGCAATTTTCTGGAACTCGCGGTAATACGTAGAGAACGCGCCAAGAGATGATGTGCCACTGTCAAATGATTCCTGTACTAGTTTCTGGAGCTCGTTTACCGTGTATCGGGTAGCCTCCTCTGCGCCAGGGTACAGCTGGATTACTGCCGTCTTCCAGTCCTCGTATGAAGCGCCTTGAGCTGGAGCTGGCGGGGCGGCAGGAACAAAGGTGGCAAACTCGGTAAGACCTGTCCACGTCTCTGCCGTGTCATATGACACGTATCTTGCCGCATACTCCTTCATCTGCGTGTGGTCGGTAATGTTACAATCCCTGAATAAATACTCCAACTCCTTAAAATACTGGGAGAGCTCCCGTGGCTTGGTCTCGTCCCATTTCGGTGCCGAGAAGTGGTTGCGTGGCGGCATGCGTTGGACTTGTTGTTCCATGGCGACGGTGGTAACGAGTTCGGTTAGCGGTAGTGGGGAAGGGATTCTAGAGATTGGCGACGGGGTAAGAGAAATGGCGAATTGAGAAAGCGGTGTTAAAGGAGTGATGGGAGTGACTGATTGCGGTAAGGCAAAGGGCGACGCTAAGGGGTCGTCGGCACTATAATCGAGGGAATGCGGGAAGAGATCAGGAAAAGCGTCTACAGTGGCGTTCTGTAGTTCCTGGGCTAGAGAAAGACCCGGTAAGGCACCAGGTGGTTGTGGGGTTGATGGGTGGGAAGGAGCTATGCCTTCTGCCGACTGGTCTAGCAGGCGGCGCCTACGCTGGAGACGGGTTTCTGGTGGAATTCTGCCCTAGAGAACCCTCGCGGTGGGCTCCAATTTGATGACGCCCAAAGTTTGGTCAGTAACAAATGTAACAAAAGTGTTACCGTACCAAGAGTGTGCGTTGGGCGCGCTAAAAGTAATATGAGGAGTCCCGGGCAGGTCCCAGAGAACGCGTCTGTGAAAAAGGGTAAAAGTCGGTAACGGAGTCAGCAAGTGTCAAGCGCTAAGGTAAAGCGCCTAAGGAAAATGCGGTAAGTGAACACGGCAATGTGAGCGGCAAGAGCACGATATGCTTAGCGAAATCTAAGCGTCGATAATGCCTGCCATAGTTGCAAGGCGCGAGTATGTCGAGTATTGGCGAACGTCTGCAACTGCCGATGAGTTTGACGTTGCCGACCGTAGCGTAAATGAGCTCTTGAGCGTAAGGGAGACTGAAGTAAAGGGGGAAACTCTGGTCTATTCGTTTCTTGTCCTATGTACAAGTCGGTAAGTACTTTTATACTACAATGAGTTCGCCGTCGCCAGTGGCTAATGACGCCAGAGTGCGGTAAACTGGAAAATTTCAAAGGGGTAGCTCCAACGGTTTCAGATCCCTACCGCCCATTCAAGAGCCTTAGCAACGCCAGGCGACAGATCGCGAAGCTAAACCATCACTCCATCACCCTTCTGTCCGTCAGAGCACCTAAGCGGTGTCAGGCGCCAAATCAAGGCGCTAAGCGATGTCAGACGCCAAGGTCAAACGCCAAGCTGTCCGTCAGTTTTTGATAGATCATCAAGCTTCTCGCTAAGCGCTGTCGTCAGTGACTGATGCCATCTGTCAGTTGTCATTCCTGCTGCCGTCGGCGCTATTATTGATCGGATCTGCTTCTTGCCGTGCGCGGCCGTCGGGAATGGCTTAAAATGGGTAGAACGCGTGCGCTAAGTTCGAAACGAGTGCGGCAAGGTTTCCGGAGCCGGTGCCGAGCCTGCCGTTGATGCGCCTAACCTGTATAGGGTCCTATCACCAGTAGCCACCATAATAAAGAGAACAATCCATGCACTTACAAATTGTCACTCTTTTCAACCAAAACACTGAATATGTCACTTTATTCCAACAAGATTTGTCACCATTGACCACTTTGAAGAGTGCTTGCTATATGTCAAAGTATGGTCTCTCTATCAAGCCATTGACATGCTTGTTGTAGCTAGATACTTGGATGTGATGGATGTTATACTTTTTGGCAAGATAGGCTAGTGCTTTAATAATTGGCACATCATTGTCTATGACGACTTCTCTTAGCACTCCTTAACAGCAAATGATATCTTCATAACCACTTGGTGACTGCCTTAGTATTTTTTCTTTAAAGCATCTGAAATTCAGGCCAGTGGATTAGCAAACAGCAACCTTGAATGATGTACTTGTGGTGACCAAATTTGGGCATATGCATGGTATTAATATAAATTTTGCTAAAGAGGAGAGCTGGCATTGCAACAGTTGGTAGTATAAGCACTTGGTATGTTTGTTGAATTTGGCAGAGGTGGCAGGTCCTGATGTACCAGGCAATATCAGCGCTAGCATGTGACCATCAAAATCATTCTAAAAGAAAGGCCTAGGTAGTATAAAGGCCTCTATGTCCAAGCTCATTGTGCATAGTGTGCAAGACCCATAAGCAACTATCAGATTTGATGACTAGTTTATAAGTGCCATTTCAATTTCATCACTAAAGATGGTTATTAGTAAAAAAGAAGTGTGTGGTATAACAGATAAATGTGATGTATTGTCCATTGATAAGATCTGCCAGTCATTTGAGGTCTTGAATCTATTGCTCAACTGTTACTAGATGCTTGTCTTCCATCTTAGCCTTGGCAGATTGCAGTATGGCATTGTATGTCAAATTTCTGCTATCTTTTCTTAGCAGATGAGATTTCTGTACAATTTTTACTAGAGAGGAATCTTGGCCAAAGATGCTTGCCATATAGAAAGTGGGTGGGTAGCACACTAAAGATCTCAGGTTGGTAAGGGACAATGGGATGTAAAAGGATATTAGTTAGCTGTTGCTGATGCAGAAGAGAAATTGTTTATTGGATAGAGTGCATGATATCACAGTACCACATAACTAATGTCTTATATTCATAGTCAGTAGTAGCACTCCCTTCTTATCTTATATATCATATTATGACTACCTAGCAGTTAAACAGCAATAGAATTCTGTTTATAGTGCCAATAATATATTGCATTGCAAATTGCAGTTCTTAGCCTTACACTTGAACTAAGATAAAATTTTCTTTCAAATGCAATGATGATCCCAGAAGAGCATGATGGCATGGTGGTAGATCCAGCAAGTGAATAGATAGCAAGCATGGTCTTTCAGGCTATGCAGGTGCAAGATAACAGACTGGCAGTAGTGTTGATCTGGCTCCAGCAAAGAAGTGTTGCAGAACAGACTGCACCACATGCAGCTGATGCAGCATTTGGCACATATGTTAAGGATCAACCCACTGGAGGTTTACAATGGCAAATCAAAGCAGCTCATAGACCAATTTGCCAAGCAGGTTGAGACAGCAGTAAAATTTGAGACCTTTAGGGACAACTATCAGAAAATTGTATAGATGCAGTTCTACTTGACAGGGTCTATGTGGCAGTGGTCAGCTATCATTACAACTGGCTCAGATGACCTAAAGCTGAACCCACAATGTTTCTGTTGAGATGCTTGGCTCATGGACTTTTGAATAGCGTTTTGCACCCATGATCCCATCTAGGATGTGCTAACTTGCATTGGTCAGCTTTAGCAGTGTTCCAAGTCAATTATCAATTATTGCACAGCATTTTTTGAGCTAAAGAATAAACTGGGGCATGCAGACATGGAAAGTGAGTATGTCAAGAACTAGTTTTGGAAAAGCCTTAGCATAGCATCAATAGAAGCCCTGGTGAATACCAACTACAAGAAGGTAGAGGAGGCATGGTATATTCTACTGTGGCACAAGAGTAAGCTCACAGACATCATAGCCAAGAAGAAGGGTAGCTGATACTCCATCAGTTGCATGTCTTCTCAGCTCCTGCAGCAACAAAGATGACAGCACATTCTGTGCTGCCGCCCACACCTACAGACCCAAATGCCATGGATATCAACTACATAAAGGGCATGCCAGTGAATTGGAAGTGCTATAAGTGTAGGGCAGTAGGCCATCTCATTGCACAGTGCCTCTCATAGGTGGAGTCTATTAAGGCAGTGGAAGAGAAGCAGTGGAGGTGAGAAGAAAAAGGAGGCACTGGGACTGGATTTTGTATAGAGTCATCCCATGAGCTCGCAATAGGGGTGACAAGCTAGTGTCATGTATTTTAGCCTGAAAATAGTACTGTTTTACATGGCCTAAGTAAAGCAAGTAAATAAGAAAAGAGGCAGCAGTTGGCATGTGTGGCAGTGATTCACATGCACACATCAAGGTTGGATCATGCAGCACTGGAGCTGCCGGTAACACTACATATGCACAACTGTCAGAGGTTGCAAATCATCAATATGAGGGCAATAGTTGATTTGGGTGTGAGCTGTTGCTTTGTAAACCAACATTTTGTAGATGATCAGAGGCTATCTATGATCTCAAAAAAATGCCCAATGCACTTGCAGACAATTGACAATTCCAAAGTCAAGTCAGGCCTCTTAACCGTGGAGGTGCATCTGTAGATTCTGATGGGCAATCATGAGAAGATGCTGGTCTTTAACATGGCAGATATTGGCAATAACAATCTGATACTAGGTGTCAATTAGCTGCATTGTCACAGCCCCACAATCAACTGAAATAGGTCAACGGTTGACTTTGACTCCTTGTTCTGCAAGGCCTCTTGCTTGCCAGATAGTGGTGTGGTGACCATCATGCCAGAAAATTGACATGGGTCAGAGGGGGCTAGGCTGGCTGTAAGGGTGACCTCTAGAGGCTGTGGCTCAGTCACACAGCTGGCAGAGGGAGATCCAAAGTGTATTAGAGTATGTACTGACAATATCATAATAACTACTCACCTGGCAGAGGGAGATCCAAAGAGAACAAGTCTAGGGATTCTCTATGCCAGGTTGGATGCTTCTGGGGCTTCTGAAGCATGGAAAACAACTGTACAGTACAACAAAACCTTAAAAACTCAAAAATTGACTAACCAAACAACTATGCAAACAAGGCAGGAAAACTCCAGACTTTAGAAGTCAGAAAGGCAAACTCTGGCTTATATAAGCAGTCTGGAAGCGGTGCTGAAGGGCCCACACTTGTCTGAATAGTAGCTAAAGAACCAGAGCACCTCAAGGGCTGAGAGTAGTACTAACAGATAGTGTTGAAAGAATAGAAACAGTAAAATGAAATAATGTCAGAAGAAATAAGAGAATGAATGAAGGGAGAGTGAAGAGATAAGGAGTGAGAAAAGGAAGAAATGAGGAGTCCCCTGACATCACCCTCCCTCTAGAGTGTGGCATTTTGATGTGCTGAATAGAAGTAGTTCTGGATGGCCTGGTCTACCTTGGAAAGAGAATAGAGGCCTCTGATTGCCTGGGGAGCGTTGGGATGCTGTTGATAGAATTTCTGGACTAAGGCAGGGGCATGGACATTCTCTTGTGGCTCCCAAGAGATGTCCTTGATTCCATAGCTCTTCCACTTAGCCTTGAACTGAAGCTTGTTTCTAAAGAGTTGGCTGTCTAGGATTCATTCCACTTCATACTCTTCTTGGTTGTCTACCAGAATTGGAGGTGGAGGTGGCTGTGGATGTCGACCTGGGATTGGATCCTCTGAAGCTGGAGAGAGCTTCACCACATTGAAGACTGGATAGAATCGACTCATTCCACTAGGCAGCTTGAATTGATAGGCTAGTGGGCCTACCTGCCTTACTATAGGAAAGGGTCTTAGACAATGCTGAGAGAGCTTCTGAGAAGGTTGGATGGTAGCAATGTCAGAGGCATCCAGGTAGACTCAATCTCCAGGCTTGTACTTGGGGGCTGGAGTTCATCCACGATCATAGTAGCGGGCCATGGCATCCTTTGCCTTAACTAAAGCAGCCTTGGCTTCCTCCTGGGCTGCCTTCATCCGATCTATGAACTCATTGACAGCTTTATTCTCCAAAGGTCATCCACAAGGCTCAAATCCCATCCGAGGGTGTCGACCAGTATCTAGAAGGAAAGGAGACATCTGGGTGGCAGCATGTACATGGTTGTTGTATTGAAACTCTGCCTCTGGTAATAGGTCATCCCAGTTATCCTGTCGTTCATTGCAGAAGAGCTGGAGATACTGTTCTAGCTCCTGGTTGACATGCTCAGTCTGGCCATCAGACTGGGGGTGGTAGGCCATGGAAGTGTGAAGTTTGACATAGAGGAGGCAATACAGTTCTCTAGTAAACTCTGCTACAAACTGAGGTCCACGGTCAGAGATGTAATTATCTGACAACCCATGGAGTTTCCAGACATGCTTCTGGTACAGATTGGCAGCACCCATGGCTGAGCAGGTAGTGTGTGTTGAAATAAAATGAGCATGCTTACCATAGAGATCCACTACCACCATGATCGTGTCATATTCATGAGAGTCTAGTAACTCAACAATGAAGTCTACTGAGGCCACACTCCAACGCTCAGCTGGGATAGACAATGGATGAAGCTGCCCTATAGGAGGCTGATGATGAGGCTTAGTCCAAAGGCAAAGGTCGCAGGTGGAGGTGTAAGAGCCAATATACCGTGACATTTGAGGCCACCAGTAATTCCGTAAGACTAGCTCCAATATCTTCTATTTGCCAGGATGTCCTGCAACTTGAGAGTCATGATGCTGCTCCACAATCCGCCTCTGGAGGTCTGGCAGGTTGGGAACATAAATGCATCCCCAGAAGGTGAGAAGACCATTCTCTAAAGACCACTTGTCAGTGCGGACAGACTTTACTCCAGTTTTCTCTCGAGCATGCAAGGCCATGGCAGCCTTAGCTACCAGATCTTCTTGAGTGCTCTCCCGGTTACCTTGTTGGATGTCTCAAAGGATGCTCACTTCTTCTCCCTGGCCAACCACACCTTCCAGAGCATGAATGGCAAACAGTTCTGGCTTCAGGAGTACAATATTGTCATTGTCACTAGCTCCAGAACCATGATCTGCTCACCTAGAAAGTGCATCTGGCTTGCTCATGCTCTGTCCAGGTTTGTGATGCAGAGAGAAGTCAAAGTTGGCCAGATACAAGGACCATCAAGCCTGTTGGCAGTTAAGTTTCTTGGCCGTCTGAAAGTACTCCAAGTTCTTGTGATCAGTCCACACCTCGAATTTATGCCTGGCACCCTCAAGGAAATGTTGCCACTCCTCAAATGACTGAATGATAGCCAGCATCTCCTTGTCATGGATCTCATAATTTCGCTCCATGGCATTGAGACTCTTAGAGTAGAAGGCCACAGAATGCCTCTTACCATCCTCCTTTGACTTCTGAGAGAGAACGGCTCCAGTAGCAAAATCTGAGCTATTGGCTTTAACACGGAAGGGAGAGTCGTCATCTGGGAATAAGAGGACAGGCTTTGAAGTGACTGCCTGTTTGAGGGCATCAAAGGCTATCTGCTGTGCTGCATCCCAGTGCCAAGGAGTATCCTTAGTGGTGATATTGAAGAAGGGCCAGCCATGATGTGAGAAATCCTGAATAAATCTCTGGTAGAAGTTGGTGAAACCCAGAAAGGCCTGAACCTCCTTCTTGTTTTTAGGCTCTGGCCACTCTGCCACACCAGCCACCTTGACTGGGTCCATCTCAGCCATTCCATGAGAGATGATCAGTCCAAGATATTCAACCTTAGTCTGCTCAAACTCACATTTCTCTGGCTTAAGATAAAGCTGGTGTTGGCAAAGACGTTCCAGTACAATGTGTGTAATTCAACAATGCTCCTCTAGAGTCTTAGTATAGATGAGAATATCATCAAGATATACACATACAACACCTTCTGCTATGAGGTCTTGGAAAATGTTGTTCATCATGGTCTGGAAGGTGGCAGGGCTATTAGTAAGGCCAAAGAACATTACCAGAGGTTCAAAGAGTCCATGATTTGTTTGGAATGCTGCCTTCCACTCGTCACCTTCTTTGATGTGCATGTTGTTGTAGCCCCAGTGGACATCCAACTTAGTAAAGTAGCGTGCACCTCAGAGGTTGTTGACAAGCTCTGAAATGAGTGGTAAAGGGTAGTGATTCTTCACAGTCATTGCATAAGAACCAGACGTAGGGATCCATCCTTCTTCTTAATGAAGAAGACTGGAGAGGCTATCAGAGACTTTGAAGAACAGATGCAACCAGAGTCTAAATTCTCCTGCAAAAAGGCATCAAGCTCATCCTGTTCTCTGGAAGAGAGAGGATAGACCTTGCAGCTAAAGGGCTCAGCGTTGGGTATAAGCTCAATCACATGGTTCCACTGCTTATGCTCAGGGAGGGAGTCGAATAATGCCTTAGAGAAAACATTCTCAAAGTCTTGCAGGTGATGAGTGTAGAGTATAAAATAACATGAAGTCCTCAGTCACTCTACGCAGATGTGTAGACGGCTAGTTTATTGATCTGTAGAGTATAAAATAACATGAAGTCTACAAGTAAAGTAAGTACTGGTGTTGAAAATGAGGTAGGTAAGTTATCGCACTCTCAGTCACTCTACGCAGATGTGTAGATGGCTGAGGGTGGAATGTTTTGTGTATTGTACTATTTATACAAAGGAAAAAAATAAGGTTTGATAAAGAATGACAAATAACAAAAGAGAAATGAGGCTTGCAGTGGCGTCACTGCAAGCTGCACTCAAAAAATAACAAGGGAGGAAATTAAAAGAAGAAGAAAGGAAAAATTATTATACCACAAGGCAGGCCAATGTATCTGCTCTAACAATGAGGAACTGCATCTTGGAACAACTTAGGAGCAGAGTTAGCAGCAAATGACTGAGTTAGCTGCTGAGAAGTAGTTTGGCTAGCTCTAATTTCTGCTCCAGTTGGTAGAGGTCATAATGTAGTTGCATAAATCCTACCTATCTCAATAGCCTCATCTGAGCATACCCAAATTTATCCTTGCATCTATCTTCTATCTGGGCTTCACTCACTACACCTCAAACATCCTCATAGAGGGCCTCTCTATAAGAGAACTCCAAGAGGGGGGAGATCCAGTAGGTTGAGGTCTGCAAAGGGGAGATGTTCAACTTGGCAGGCCCAGATAGCAGCACGCTCACAGACTGACTCTCTACATTCCTTTCTAACTTCCTTGGCACATGTAGAACACCATTGAGGGCAGCGGCTCATGCTCACCTTACCCTTGGCCCAGTCAATCTCAGGATTGTGATCACACAGCCAGGAAAACCCAAATATCATGTCCTGCTTTTCTAGGCTGATAACTGCAAAGACAGCATGCTCAGAATGTGTCTGATAACAAAGGACTAAATCCACCACTAAGCGGATGGATTCAGCTTCATTGAGTGTACCGTCAATGTTATAGACTGGAATAGGGCGAGAGAGGAGTTGGGTAGTGAGCTGGTGTTGTTCCACATAATGGGTGTCCAGGAAGAGTCCAGTAGCGCTACTGTCCAAAAGAGCTATGACGCTTCGAGTCTGCTGAGTGTCAGTTGTCTCAATCTCCACATTGAGACGCAGAGAGTTGAGAGAGGGAGTGGAGGCAACAACATAGCAACAAGGAAGATGTTGTTTCCAGGCTGGGACATGTGGTTGTTGGACAGGAGAAGGAGGAGAGGAGGTCTTAGCTGAGGCTTGGACCAAGGGGGTATTCTGTATGTCAAAGGAGGTGCTTACAGTTTCAGTCAGAGAATCAGGAACAGGGAGCAATACATTAGAAGATTCTACTGATAGACATGTAAACCAATTAGCACCAGGCAGCGGAGGTGTACAACTCATCTGTTGCTCTATTGAAAACCCTCCCCTGCAAAACCAAAGGACCTATCCAATGGTTCTGCTACAGCTTCCACAAAACCCAAGGACTCATCCAAAGGTTCTGTTTCCATCTGTACATCTGGGGAGGGGTTTTCTTGAATGTCTCGGGCAGCAAGGAGCTGGAGAAGGAGCTCTTCCTGCTCTAAAGCTGAGAGATAGCGCACCTCCAACCCCTGGGGACAATATTAAGCAAAGTGACCAGGCTTCCCATAGTGACAGCAGAGGAGAGGGAGGGAGGAATGTTGACAAGAGGCGTCAACATCTATAGGTACCCCAAGAGGGAGGGGACATGCTGCAGATACCTGAGCTGGGGGTGGAGTGTGAAATAGACCAGAGGGCTGGATGAGATGACAAGCAGAAAAAGATGCCTGTGAGGTGAAGCGAGGGGCGGTTCCACAATGGAGCTCACATCGTAACTCTATGAGCTGCTACTGATCCTGTGCTACCTGATACCAGGTCTCAATACTTGTATTGTCAGGTCATCCCTCAGCCATGCTGTCGATCTGGTCCATGAGAGAGGGAAGGAGGCCATCTCAGAAAGTGAGACAGAGCTGAAGACCATCTGGATAGCAGGCCTGTTCAGCAAGAGCTCTGAGGAAGTCGATATACTCATCTAGGGTCCGCTTCTCCTGCCTATATCAATGAGGATCTCAGAAAGTGAGGGCTGCCACCCTAGCAGGGTCCAAGGGGAAGAACTCTGTCCAAAACTCCTTTTTAAACTGATCTCAACTTCCAAAACTCTCCACTCCTCCAGAGTGTGTCGAAAGACTTGTAGCACATACATTGAAGCTCACTCAGACTTCATGTAAGAAAGAACCCAAGTGATCTTGAGAGCATCAGAGGGGAAAGCCTCACTACTGAGCTGAATATAGGTGATGCAGGACTGCAGGAAACGCTTGCCTATCACTTGGTCACCATTGAATGCGTCTGGGAGTGCTGGGCAAGGAATATTGGCATGAACTGGGGAGGAGGCCCCAAAGTGAGGGACTGAGGGTGTGTCAGCCCTAACTGGAGGTGCCTGGGGAGGGGTAGGAGTGAGAAGGAGGCACTCTAAGAGGGCCTGAAGGGAATGGGAGATGGTGTCTGTGGCCTGACATAATCCAGCAAGTTTGGTGGTGTGGAGGGTGAGGGAAGCTTGAGTAGTCTGCACCTGAGTCTCCAGAGCAAGCAAGCAACTCCAGGCATCATCCTGAGGGGCAGAAGCGTCCAGGGGAGTGTCTGAGGGGGCTGGTTGGGTCATAGAAGCAACAGAGGGGCAGGGAGTAATCCAGTGGGGGAGGGACCTAAAGGGGCAAGAGAGGGCTCAAGCAGGCTGAAGGGGGCTCCCAGACCAAAATGTAGAGACTTGTTCTGCTGTAAGAGCAACCTCTAGAGGCTGTGGCTCAGTCACACAGCTGGCAGAGGGAGATCCAAAGTGTATTAGAGTATGTACTGACAATATTATAATAACTACTCACCTGGCAGAGGGAGATCCAAAGAGAACAAGTCTAGGGATTCCCTATGCCAGGTTGGATGCTTCTGGGGCTTCTGAAGCATGGAAACCAACTGTACAGTATAACAAAACCTTAAAAACTCAAAAATTGACTAACCAAACAACTGTGCAAATAAGGCAGGAAAACTCCGGACTTTAGAAGTCAGAAAGGCAAACTCCAGCTTATATAAGCAGTCTGGAAGCAGTGCTGAAGGGCCCACACTTGTCTGAATGGTAGCTAAAGAACCAGAGCACCTCAAGGGCTGAGAATAGTACTAACAGATAGTGTTGAAAGAATAGAAACAGTAAAATGAAATAATGTCAGGAGAAATAAGAGAATGAATGAAGGGAGAGTGAAGAGATAAGGAGTGAGAAAAGGAAGAAATGAGGAATCCCCTGACACTGGCAATGGTGAGCCTATGGGGTGCAATCAGGGCATTCACATGCAAGTTGGCAAGGTCACGGCCTCTGTGGTTACCATCAAAGAAGCAGTTCCATGGGTTGAAGTGGGCAAGGACATAATGGACATGTTTTTGGCAGAATTAATGGCAGAAGGCAGTGAGGATAGCAAAGGCATGTATTAATAAGGTTGTGGCTAGTGAGGGGAGAGACATGCAGTGTAGGGAGGACAAGGCAGTGTTTTTGGAGCAGTAGTAGGAGGAGGAGTTGGTGTGGGGGGTGAGGGGCTCCAAGTTGCATGCAACAGCAGGGAGGAGTTTTTTGCAGAAGTTGGCTGAGGAGGAGACCTGCTGCTGAAGTGGAGGGGAAGATGGCAGAGGAGTTGGTGCCAGAGGAATTCCACAAGGTTCTTGATGTGTTTGATAAGTGGCAGTCAGAACAGCTACTAGCATATACAAAGTATGACTTAGGCATTGAGCTGCTGGAGGGTGTGGAAACTCCACTGCCAGGCAAGCTATATCAGTTGGCACCAGCAGAACTGAAGGCTTTATGGAAATTCATTGACAAGAATCTGGCAAAAGGGTATATTTGCCCATCAATTGCACTATGTAAGGTTCCAGTGTTCTTTGTAAAGAAGGATGGCTCTTTGCGTTTGGTGGTAGACTTTAGGGCTCTGAATGCAGTGATGAGGCCAGATGCTTACCTGATTCCTCTGACAAACAAGTTGTTGGATTGTCTGAAGTCAGCAAAGATGTTTACAATACTAGACATGCAGTGGAGGTATTATAACATGCAGATGTGGGAGGGAGATGAGTGGAAGACATTGTTTTGGACAAGGTATGGGCAATTTGAGTTCCTAGTCATGCAGTTTGGACTGCAAAACATGCTGGCAACATTCCAGCACATAGTGATTGACCTCTTTCATGATCTAGTAAATGTTGATAGGATCTTATATAGGATCAGCATATCAACAGCAGGCCATGGCAGCATAGCACCAGCTCAAGATACCTTAGTGTGTGCTATCTGACCAACTTTGGCAATATTTGACAGCTGCACATGGCAAGAAACAGATCTGATTAACAATAGCACCAATTGCAAACAGAGTGACAACTGACAAATGGCATCAATCACTGATAACAGCATTTAGCAAGAAAACTGATGATCTATCAGAAATGACAAATAGCTTGGTATTTGACCTTGGCATTTAAGAGTGCTTAGTGCCTCAATTTAGCACCTGATATTACTTAGCATATTGGACAGACAGCAGGTTTGATGGATTGATAGTTTAGCATTGCAATCTGCTGCCTGGCACCACTTAGTGCATTGAAGGGATGGCAGGGATCTGAAACCATTGGAGCTACCCTATAAAATTTCCAGTTCATCATACTTTGGCATTATTAATCACTTGGCAATGGTGAACTTCTTGTAGTATAAAAAGTACTTACTAACTTGTGCATACCCAGCAGAACAAAGTTTCTTGCCCATACTCATTCCAGTCTCCCTTATGGTCTAAATTTCATTTACGGTCAGCAACATCAAAGTAATTGGCAGTTGTAAACTATTGCTATTCAAAAGAACCTTTGCACCTCACATTTATAGCAGGCATTAACGTCACTTAGACCTTGCTAAGCTCCTCATGTTCTTGCTGCTTACCCTGCTGCATTCCACTTACCGTTCCTTCCACAGATGCCTCTACCTTTAACACTTGACACTTGCCAACCCCTTTCTCAACTCTATATTACAAGCTACAATTTGTGCCTTCAGCACGAATTTCGTAGCTTATTGGGGGCTTTGCCCCCAAACCCCCCCCAACTAAGCCTCCACCCTAACCTCACTTTGTTTGGTTAGGGCTCCAAGTATGTATAGAGAACTCAGTGCTTAATTCCAGCCTCAATCTCACTTCGTTCGGTTAAGGCCTCAGTTTTCACAACTCAATGCTTAATCCCAGCCTCAACCTCACTTCGTTCAGTTAAGGCCTCGGTTTTCACAACTCAATGCTTGTCTGTTCGGTTAAGGCCTTGGTCTTCCACCACTCAGTGCTCAATCTCAGTTTTTCTCAACTCTCAGAGCATTATTGTAAGCTAAATTGAATTTTTCTTGAATTCTTCAGATTTATTTAAGCATTTATAAATCTCAGAAAAACTACAATCAATGTATCAGTAGACCTTGAATTTTTTCTGATTTTTCAGTAATTTTATCTGAATTATTTAAGCATTTTATATACACATCTACCAAAAAACAAACAAAAAGGCAAGTATTTGTCAGCCTTAGTCAGAACTGACTAATCAGATCAATTCCCAGGCCTTGTCGCATATACTATAGACAAGCTATGATTCATGCCTTCAGCACAAATTTCGTAGCTCGTTGGAGGCTTTGCCCCCAAACCCCCCCCAATTAAGCCTCCACCCTAACCTCACTTCGTTTGGTTAGGGCTCCAAGTATGTATAAGTAACTTAGCCTCCACCTCAACCTCACTTCGTTCAGTTAGGGCTCCAAGTATGTATATAAGTAACTCAGCCTTCACCCCAACCTCACTTTGTTTAGTTAGGGGTTCCAAATATGTATATTCATAACTCAACTTCTATCATAACTTACTTTCATTATGTCTTACTGGTTCAAGCATATGTTGTTAAAGAATAGAAAGTTCACATTTATCAAGAAATGATGTTACAATTCCAAGTTATATATATTCTATTAGTACAGTATCAACAAATATCAAGTTAGATGCTAAAATATAAAAGTTAGTAATAAGTAGGTAATTAACAATCATACTCACATTTGTAAACCCAAAAAATAATGCTACAATTCCAAGTTATATGTACAGTATCAAGTTAGATGCTAAAATATAAAGTTAGTAATAAGTATATAATTAACAATCACACTTACATTTGTAAACCATTAAGAACTTCTTGATACACAATATTTGCAGTTGCTCTTGATGTATTTTCTTCTGACAAAATCACCTTGATACGATCTCCTGATGTGCATCGAGAAAGTGCAACATAGAGTTGGCCATGTGTAAAAACTGGTGATCGAAGGTCCAATCCAACATGCTTGACTGATTGCCCTTGAAACTTGTTGATAGTCATAGCAAAGGCCAATCGAATTGGAAACTGTCTCCTGCGTAATGGTATGGGCAAATCCTCTTCAGAGGCATCTAGATTGATCCTTGGAATCAAAACAGTTGAACCTGCAAACTTGGCATCTCCACTGATAATACGACATCTGAGAACTCTAGTGCTGATGTGAGTGATAATCATTCTTGTTCCATTGCAAAGTCCTTTGGTTGTGTCCAGATTCCTGAGAAGCATGACAGGAACTCCAATCTTCAAAGCCAGTTTAGCCAAAGGCAAACTACTGGCTTTCAAAGAGTTGAGATATTCCACAGGATATAATGCAAGGCCATCAGGATTCCTGTTATCAGAGAGAACAGAATCTGCACTCTGTAAGATCCTTTCTTCCCCTGGATACCTCTCTAGAACTTCTGCATTGATCTCCTCTATATCCGAGTTCTTGCCAGAGAGAATAGTCCGGTCCAGGTAATACTGATCATTTTGAGGATGACCAATATCAGGATATGTGGAAGAAATCAATCCAGTGA
The DNA here is from genome assembly GCA_027475525.1 of Macrolepiota albuminosa. NCBI lineage: Eukaryota > Fungi > Basidiomycota > Agaricomycetes > Agaricales > Agaricaceae > Macrolepiota > Macrolepiota albuminosa. The sequence goes on along the minus strand of JAMWFC010000053.1, from coordinate 190,801 downwards.
TAGAATTGTCATCACAGATCATCCTTTCAGGCAGTTTGATTGTTTCTCCAGGTCTTAGATTTTTCCCTGCACCAACATCCAACAACCAAGCTGCATGAGCAATATTGTCTACAGTCTGCTCCAACCGCATATTTTGGACCAAGTAATGGACTTGAATATTATCCCAAAGTTGGCCCCTTTTGAGTGAAGCAGCAATCATCTGCTGCCTGAGTCCATGTGGAACCACTGGAAGAGTTTGCCTAAAGTCCCCTCCAAAAACCACAGTGACTCCACCAAAGGAAATGTCATTATCGAAGATGTCTCTGAAGCCACGATCGACAGAGTCAATGGCATTTTTGTGTTGCATTGGAACTTCATCCCAAATGACAACTTTGGTGCAAAGTATGAGCTGTGATAACTGGGTTCCTCTCTTAATATTGGCAATGGATGTGTCAAGAGCAGGAATGGGAATTTTGAATCTTGAATGAGCTGTCCTACCCCCTTCCAACAATAAGGCAGCAATGCCAGATGATGCTACACATAATGCCACATCTCCATTGGAACAAACTGCAGCAGCCAGAGTATTGCAGACAAAGGTTTTGCCACATCCTCCAGCACTGTGAATGAATAGCATCCTGCCCAAATTGTTGTTCACTGAGTTTATGACAGCATTGAAAGTCTCCAGTTGTTCCACATTGAACTTGGCCTTGTTTCCCTCCACTCTTTGCTTGAGGTCCTCAACATCATAATTAGTTTCATCTTCCAAAAGTCTATTGCCTAGAAGATTGATCAGTATTCAAGTCAATCTCTTATGCAAATGCCAATTACCTGGAACTATATTCCAATTCTGTTGAGCCTCTGGCATGTTGGGAAAGTCTTTCAGAGTTTTTCCAAAATTCATCAAAGTGTCATTGATGAGATAAAGGCCATAGTCATAGACATCCTCATTGGTAAAGACTTGGTCCCTGTATTGCCTAGTATGTTCCAATCTGTGTCAAAGATCATCACAGATAGAATGTTTGAATTCGTCCCATAGAGCCTCAGGAGTGGCAGGAGCACAGTGGAATAGAATAGTGCAAAACAGCTGCCTGAGAGCTGATCCTAGTTGGATTGGAGCAGCTTCAGTGAGACACTGCCTCCATTCTGCATCATCCTCCAAAAGACCTAGAGCCTTGCATGCTTCTTGATAAGTGAGATAGATATGGCCATTGACTGTCCTGAGATCAGCCCATGAAGTTGCATTGGTTACAACAGTCAAGAGCATCCTGAGATAGAACCTTTCTCCCTGTCTTGGTGAAGCAAAATACATCCTTCCAATTGCTGTCCCTCTCTGCCTCTCCTTCCAACTCCGTTTAGATGCTTCATAAACAAACTTGGTTGGAAAGTTCTGATAAGTGGTGTTATTATTGGGAAACCTGGTATTGGCTTCAAACCAAGCTGTGAGTGCAGTCTTGTCTGCATTAGGTCTAGCAGCCACCACCTGTATTGGTTCATCATCTGGGAAATAGACTTCATGCTGGTTTTCCAAGTGCACAGGCAATCTGTACACTGAAGGATATTCAGCATGCATGTTGAATTCAAAGATGTGCCAGCAAGCCTCAGGAGCAGAAATGTATCTGGCATCCAAGTGTTCCTTGATTTCATCCCTCTCCTCCCTAGCAATCTCCAAAGTTGTCCTATCATGGCCCTTGTAGATGTACTTGTGAATGTATTTGATTGCATCCACTGAAGCACAGACTTCCACATTGATATGACATTGAAATTTGGCTGAGAGATATGGATTGTATGGGACAACATTACGATTGTCATAACGACGACCATGCTTTTCAAAAAAGCGGCCATTGTTAGGTCTGGCATATTGGGGATAGCCATCATCACCATACTGTGTAGCTTCCTGAAATTCCTTGGGATATCTCTTGGAACATTTGCCATCTACCATGCACTTGGCATTGGGAAAATCTGCTCCACATGGACCATGAACCATATTGGTAGTAACAACCTAATAACAAAGGTCAGTTACTGCATTGATAATTCAAGCAAAGCCAATACCTGATACAATTGAGGCTGAGTCACTAGATCAGGAATTTGAGCAGAAACAATAGTGTCCACATGAGCTGCATCTTTGATCTTGTTGTGATGATGGAAAAAGATCAAGATATGTATATGTGGAAGTCCCCTCTTTTGAAATTCAATGATATGGACAGATGCCACACATTTTCCAAATAGACCATCTTTTATGTCCTTCAAAAGAGCATTCTTCTTGAGTTCAAATACTCTGGCAACAATATCTGGATGGTCAGAAGCTGTTTGCCTCTTTCCATTAACCATAGGTTCTTTTAGCAGAGCCTCTTCTATTTCAGGCCACTTTGGATTGGCAGTCATGGTGATGAAGAGATCTGGTTTATGGAAATGTCTGCAAATAGCCATAGAGTCCTGGAATAGTTGCTGCATGTGTCGTTCACTTCCAACATGAGAAGAAGGAAGGACCACCCATCAGCCTTGTCTGCGTAAGTCTTCATCTCCAGCAGCCGCATTGACTATTCTTGATAGACTTCAGCCCTAATCTTCTGTTGATTGTGCCGGACCCAATTGAGCTTGTTCTGCTCAGTTGATGCCCATCTTGATAGACTTCAGCCCTAATCTTCTGTTGATTGTGCCGGACCCAATTGAGCTTGTTCTGCTCAGTTGATGCCCATGCATCTACAACATATTGCTGAAATAGTCTGCCACTCCAAAGCAATGCAGCATTGGCTTCCAAAGCTCTTTGCTGTAGCCTATATGCATAATATGCAGTTTGGCTAACTTTTTTGGCTCTTTGTTCTCCTGCTGGTCCAAATTGAGATTGAATATCGGTGTAAAATCCAGGTTCTCCAGTTGGAAATATGATAGTGTAATGCAGAGGAGTGTAATAGGGGTGTAGATGGCTGATTCGCTTCAATTGACCTCCATGCAGATGCAGGACTATGTCACGGTGATCTGATTGTTCTTCAGAACCATCTCCTGGTATAATTGCAGCAACTCCTTCCTGTTCATTAGGGTTGTTATAGTGTCGATGGTCTCCAAAGTCAGCTCTAAGTTGAACAGAAAGCCTTTGTGGTTGGCCTTCAGGAACTTCTGTCATAATCTGCTTTGCAAGCTTGTATAAGCCAATAAAGGGATTGACTCTATGAAGCATATCCTGCAAAGAGGCCATTATCTGAGGATCCAATCTAGGATTGCTTCCCTGACGAAAAGCCAATTGTTGATTGTGATTGTAGAAGTAGAGTTGTGGATACACAGGATGATCACCTTCAGTTGGAAGCAAAGCACCTGTCAGATGATGGAGCTCTCCATTAATCCTAAAGCTGTATGGTCCTGGAGCATTCATAATCGCATGGTCAATTTTGACTCCCAGAGATGTAAATGCAAAGGCTGCATTGTATTGGCGAATAGATGCTTTGAAAGCATCAGAAAGAGCATGATAGCCTTGGAGTAAGCCAAGCAGTTCTGGTGGAGCATCTGCAAGTCTGGGCAAATCAATCTGGCCTTGCAGACAGCACATGCCAAATTTTGTATGATGTCTAGTAGAACTGGTAAGCTTTTCAGCATTCCAATGTAGAGCCTGACAGTGTGGACATATGACATCCATAAGACCAAGATAATGTGCTGAGGGTTCATCTATATAAGGCTGTCTTCCTCTTGGAAGAGCATTGATGCCTTGAATATGATCAACCCTTTGTAGGATGGGAGGTGCTGGTAGATTTTGCACAGGTGGATCCACATATTCTAAGTCCTCCTCTATATTCTCAGCAGGATTATTATTAGGCTGTCTTCCTCTTGAAAGAGCATTTATAGGTTGTTGTAGAATGGGAGGATGAAGAGGAGGTTCCAGTTGCCCTGCTGCTGGATTTGGCTGCCTCCTATTGTCAACAGGATCATCTAGATCTTGAGCACCTAGATTGTCAAAGTCCTCCTCCAAATCAGCTGCATGTTCTTGTTCCCAGCCTTCTAAGATCCTTTGAGCCCTAGCCTCATTCAAAGGCCTATATTCAGGATTGAGATCTACATCCTGTTAATCTTTCTTAGTCAATGCAACATCTGAAAGTTATCTTTGTCTCACCTCTGGCTGGTGTAATATCTGTAGTTGTCTTCCTTGCTCTCTGAGCTGTTGTTGCTCATGCAATACTGCTAATGCCTGTTGTTGCCTCTGTTGCTCCTGCAATACTGCTAGTGCCTGCCATTGTCTATCCTGCTCCTCAGCTGCAGCAATATGCCTCAACCTTTGTTGGTCTTGCAATGCTGCTAATGATTGTGCTTGTATAGGAGCAACCTGCTGTCTCTCTCTATTCCTAAGTGCAGGTGGCAGTGGCAGTGGCATTGTGAAGTTTGGCAAAGCAGCTCTATGCAAAGCAGGCATTCTAGGTATAGGATTCTGTAAAGGAGCATCCCAACCTTCAGGCAAATGAGTTTCAGGTATACTCATAGCAGTCCCACCAACTACAGGCTGATTGACTGATCCCACTCTATGATCTCTTCCATGCACAGCAGCTGGTAGAGGTGCTACTATTGAAGGCACATAAGGAGCTCTATGTGCAGGAAGAGGTAGAGGTGGTATCATTCTAGGAATAGGATTTTGCAAAGGGGCATTCCATCCTTCAGGTAAATGAGTTTCAGGAATAGCCCTAGCAAATAGATCCTCAGCAACAGTTGGTGGTCTAACAGGCCTCCTCAAAGAGCTAGAAGTATTTCCTCCAGAGCTTGAACCAATCTGATTATTTCCCCCAGTTCTCATATCCCCCAATCCTGTAGTTCCAAGTTGTACATCCTCAGATGCAAATAAGTTCATAGCAACAGTTGGTCCAATAGGCCTTCCCAAAGAGCTAGAGGCAATCTGATCATTTCTTCCAATTCTCATATCCCCAGTTCTCATATCCCCAGTTCTCATATCCCCAGTTCCATAATGAAGTGGTATAACCACTGAAGTAGATCTTCTACTTCTATTTGAATGACGCTCATCAGGATCAGTCATTTGTAACTGTTGTAGCCTGCTTTGAATCCTAGCCTGCTGTCTTTGACCTTCAGGAGTACTGGGTCTATTATTAGAATGAGTAGTTGAAGATTGCCTAAAAGAATAGTTTTTTAAGCATTTTCATAGCTTAAAACCATTGAAAGACACTTACATGATGAGTATATCAATAGCCCAAAGTTGTCCAAGTGTTACTCTAAGCTGAATTGAATTTTTCTTGAATTTTTTGAATTTTATAAGCATTTATAAAGCTCAAAAACAATAAAAGTCACTTACTACAATTGCCCAAACTTTCACTATAAGCTGAATTGAATTTTTCCTGATTTTTCTGTGATTTTTTCGAAATTTTTAAGCATTTTCTAAGCTCAAATACATTAAAAATCACTTACAATGATCAATCAATAGCTGAAAGTTGTCGAGCTATTGAATGTTTGTTAAGGATCATCAATCAATCAATCAATCATTACTTACTTTGTAGTTGAGTTTGAAAATTTCGCTATAAGAATGTTTGTTAATGGTTATCAATCAATCAATCAGTCAATACTTACTTTGTAATCAAATTTCAAAGTTGTAGCTAGATCAATCATTTATTAATATCTATCAATCAATTAATCAATCAATACTTACTTTGTAATCAAGTTTTGAAGCGTTGCTATATAAGAATGGTTATTAATATTTGTAAATCAATCAATCAATCAACACTTACTTTGTAGTGTAGTTTACTCACTACAATGTTGAAACCATGGAAAAATTGGTGCTGTCTGGTTTAAAAACATGCAAGGCATGAAAACTGGTGTCCACTAAATCGCGTTATGGCCTTGGCCACATCCACAGACTCTGGACACCTTCCACATGTGTCCGAGAGATAGCATATATTGAAACATTCAATATACACTCTTTTGTATTAAATTATATTTAATATACACTTTTTTTTTCCTATCTACTGGAAAACAGACTAAAAAACAAATAAAAAAGGCAATTCTTTGTCAGCCTTAGTCAGAACTGACTAATCAGATCAATTCCCAGGCATCGTTGCATATACTATAGACGAGCTACGATTCGTGCCTTCGGCACGAATTTCGTAGCTCATTGGGGGCTTCACCCCCAAACCCCCCCCAACTAAGCCTCCACCCTAACCTCACTTTGTTCGGTTAGGGCTCCAAGTATGTATAGAAAACTCAGTGCTCATTCCCAGCCTCAACCTCGCTTTGTTCAGTTAAGGCCTCCACATTCCACAACTCAGTGCTCATTCCCAGCCTTAACCTCGCTTTGTTCGATTAAGGCCTCCGCATTCCACAACTCAGTGCTCATTCCCAGCCTCAACCTCGCTTTGTTTGGTTAAGGCCTCCGCATTTTAAGGCCTCCGCATTCCACAACTCAGTGCTCATTCCCAGCCTCAACCTCGCTTTGTTTGGTTAAGGCCTCCGCATTCCACAACTCAGTGCTCATTCCCAGCCTCAACCTCGCTTTGTTCGGTTAAGGCCTCCGCATTCTACAACTCAGTGCTCATTCCCAGCCTCAACCTCACTTCGTTTGGTTAAGGCCTCCGCATTCCACAACTCAGTCCTCTTCCACAACTCTCAAAGCATTATGGTAAGTTAAATTGAAATTTTCTTGAATCTTTTGGATTTTATTCAGCATTTATAAATCTTTAAAAAACTAAAAATCAGTATATTAGTAGCCTTTGAATTTTTCCTGATTTTCTGATGATTTTTCTGAAATTATTTGAGCATTTTCCACTAACATCTCCTGAAAAACAGAGCAATTGAATTTTTCTTGAATTTTTCAGATTTCTCTAAGCATTTATAAACCTCAAAAAATTCACAATCAGTGTATCAGTAGCCTTTGAATTTTCCCTGATTTTTCAGTGATTTTCTTTGAACTTTTAAGCATATTATACACACATCTACCAAAAAACAAACAAAAAAGGAAGTATTTGTCAGCCTTAGTCAGAAACTGTCAAAACTGACTAAGCACATCATTTCCCAGGCGTCATCGCATTATATAGAGATTTTACAGATGTAATCTCTGGGACCTGCCTAAGACTCATCTTAACATTTTAAGTATGCCCAACACAAGCTTTTGGCTCAGTAACATTATTTTTATATTTGTTACTGACCAAACTTTGGGCATTATCAATGTCTACATGGTTTTGTATCTAGACAATATCATTGTTTTTTTGAAGACCCAGCTCAGCATGAGGCGCATGTTCAGGAAGTTTTATGATGTCTCTAGGAGGCAGACTTGTTCTTTAAGCCAGAGACCCAGCTCAGCATGAGGCGCATGTTCAGGAAGTTTTATGATGTCTCTAGGAGGCAGACTTGTTCTTTAAGCCAGAAAAGTGCCATTTTCAGATGACCAAGATTGACTATTTGGGCCTGAAGATTTTGCCTAGATATGTGGGGATGGACCTTGTCAAGGTCAGCGAGGTCACAGAATGGCCAATATCACAGAATTTGCGGCACATCAATCAATTTTTGGAGTTCTGCAATTTCTATTGGCAATTTGTAGAGGACTACATAGTGATCATGAAGACTTTGAAAAAGAAAAATAGTGTGTAGCAGTAGTGGTTGGTGGAGCAGACTATGTTTGAGGCATTGAAGACAGTATTTGTGCAAGCCTGGTGCTAATAATGCCAAATACAGAGGCACAGTACAGAGTGGAGATGGACATATCAGATTTTGCAGTAGGGGCAGTGCTGTTACAGAGAGCACAGGATGGAGAATGGCAACTAGTGGCATTCTTTTCCAAGTTGATGCAACTAGCCAAACAGAATTATAACGTGCATGACAAGAAGCTTTTTTCCAAGTTGATGCAACCAGCCAAACAGAATTATAACGTGCATGACAAGAAGCTTTTATCAGTAATCAGGGTGTTTAAAGTATGGTGGCCTTACCTTGAGAGGAGCCCCTTTCTGATCAATGTGTTCTCTGACTATAGGAACTTAGAGTTCTTCATGATGATACAAGACCTAAATCAGCATCAAGCTAGGTAGAGCTTGTTCCTAAATTGTTTTGGATTTGTGATCTATCATAGGCCAGAGCAGCTTAGCACAGGCCCAGATGGTTTGTCTTGGTGCCCAGACTATAAGATGCCTCAAAAGGATTAGGATAATGCAGGACAGACATTGCTGACAATGGAAAGAGTGGTGAGGTGTGGTGTAGTGATGGGGTTGGAGCATTGTAGACTGTCTGGTGGAGTGGGTAGTGGCAGCATAGCTGATACTGGCAGATAAGAGCATTTTCAAGAGGAGTGGCGATGCTCAGGAACCCATAACTGGCACCAGTGTTGACAATGGCACAAGCGCCAGTACTGGTGAAGGCTCACTTGAAAGAGTTTACAGTGAATGGCAGACTAGTTTGTTTTTGGGGCCTGGTGTATGTTCCTGACAACAATGAGGTCAAATGTTTGGTCTTACAGCTTTATTATGACTCAATCTCTGCATGACATCTGGGGCAGGCAAACATGCTGGTGCTGGTTGCGTAGAATTATTATTGGCCACATATGTCCAAATTTGTGTGCCAATATGTCAACAAATGCAAGACTTGCCAGTGCATCAAGCCATGATATCAGAAGCCAGTTGGCCCTTTGCAACCTCTGAAAATTCCAGATGGCCCATGGCAGCATGTGTCAATAGACTACATTGGCCCTCTGCCAATGTCCTGGAGCTAAAATATGATTCAGGTTATGTGTGACAAAGTGACAAAGAGGGCTTACTTTTTGAGGGCACATTCAACTGACGATGCTGCAGCTATATGCAATAGCTTCATAGAGCATGTGTGGTATCTACATGGAACGCCCAAGAAGATGGTCTCAGACCAGGGTCCCCAGTTTGTAGCCCAGTAGTGTGGCAAACCTAGGAGAGGTTGGAGATCAAGCCTGCACTGTCAACAGCACATCATCTGCAGTCCAACAGGCAGACAGAGAGGGTGAATCAAGGATTGGAGGTGTACCTGCAGGCCTTTATCAATTACTACCAAGACAATTGGATGAAGTGGCTGCCGTTTGCAAAGTTTGCTTACAACAATTATATAAGCATAGCTACATGCATATCTCTGTTTTACATGGAGTATGCATATAATCCAACCTTTTCAATCGACTTAGTGAACTCACAAATAGTTCTCAAAGCAGACACATAGCTGAATAGGAGTAGGGAGGTGCAGCAGGAATTGAGGAGGCTGTTGGAGTTGGTGGTGGCAAGAATGAAACATTTCCACAATGCATAGGTAGACAAGGCACCAGACTACATGGTAGGGGACCAGGTATTTTTGGAGAGGGCAGACTTATGCTCTGACCACCCAAATCACAAGTTGGACTTCAAACAGTTTGGTCTCTTCCCAATCACTCAAAAAATATCAGACTCAGCATATAAGTTGGGGCTACCTGATAACTAGCTATACACAACATGTTTCATGTCTTGTGTCTAGTACCAGCTCATAAAGACACCATACTGGGTCATTGTCAGGAGCCCCCACCACTGATGCAGATGGAGACAGGGAAAGAGGTGGAAATAGAACACATTTTGAGGGAGAGGCAAACACATAAAGGAATGACAAAGTTTCTGGTGTGCTGGAAGGGCTTTGATAAGAGTGAGGACAAGTGGTTGAAGAAATACAATATGACTCATATGTTGGAGGCAATTCAGGAGTTTTGAGAGAATGAACAACTGAGGAGGAAGAATAGGCAGTGGTGGAGGCAGAAGAGGATTCTTTTTTTTTTCTTTTTTCTTTTCTTTTCTTCTTCTTTCTCTCTCCTTTGTTTTTGCATAGTCATGGTTACTTTACCTCCAGCTTATACAGCCTTATAAGTGAGGCCAGATGTCATAGTACCACATGACTAATGCCTCATATTCATAGTTAGTAGTAGCACTCTCTTCTTATCTTAGTTCATTCCATTTATAGGTATGTCATATTATGACTACCTAGCAGTCAAACAGCAATAGAATTCCATTTATAGTGCCAATAACATGTTGCATTGCAAATTGCAGTTCTTAGCTTTACACATGAAGCCATGTAATCAGTTGACTCAGTCCTCAAAGTTGCTATCTGCCTGTGGATCCACTGCTGGATTGCCAGATTGCCATGGTCATCTAGAGAGTCCATCTGGTCCATGAAAAGAGCTCTTGACATGTATCAGTTCAAAATGGAACATGAGAATGATGACCACCTAATGATTCATGCTAGCAACCAAAAGGCTTTGAATAGTTCATAAAGCTCCAGTTTAGGCTGGCTGTAGCAAGATTCCCAGTTGTATAACATGATAAATTTAAAACAGTTGTAGCATTGTTGTTTCCAATTGTTGCTAAAACATTGGAAACAAGAAATAGCCAACAGCAATATATAAAATATCCACTGCTAAGATGACAGGGTCAGCAGAGGCATAGTTAGTGGAGACAAGGAGTTTAGCATCTTGTAAGGCTTTTACTAGGTCTTATTGAGCATTAATCTGGTCTGGTCCAAATTCAAAGGCCTCATTGGTGTGGTGATGACACCTACCATAGTTGAATGCACTGGACATTATGCAGTACAATGCCATCTTCAGTGCCTGGCATACGTAGTGGTGAGGAGTCCTGACAGAATCCTGATGTGCTCAAGCAAATATAATAAGATGATGCACTAGATGTTAGCATCTTGGATGCTATCTAGCAAACTGTAAGCACCTTAGTTTAGGCAAAAATATTAGAAAGAGAAAAAATGGTGCAATGCAATGTGCCCATAGATGGCACTATAGATGATGAAGATGATAAAAATAAGACTAGTGCCAAACTTAGTGACAAAGTCAGGTCAAGCTAGCATAATTTGAATGCTAAGTGTAACTGGATGCTCAAAAGATTATGATTTATTATTATATATATGTAAAGTAGCTATCTTTTGCACTATTGTATTTTCAAGATAAGTTCATCTATGGTGCTATGAATTAGCACCTCTCCTCATGGTCCCAACTAATGGTAACCTGTCAATGGCAACTAGTCATATATTGGTAATAGCGACCAATAGTGTTACAGCTTATTGACCATGGTAACTCTAAAACTACTTAGAATTATATGAGTCTGCTCACTTTTCAAAGTACTTCTGATTGGCCAGACCACTCTGAAGTATGGTCAGAAAATTCTTGACAAACACCATAAGCACTAATGTTGGCGCTAAACATTGTATTAATTTCTGATAAGTTAAAACATCGGGTTTGAGTATATCCTATGCTGTCATTATTGATTCTTTAGACTTCTGATTGAGGTGCCTCATCAAATTGCAGTGCCTAATGCTAACTCCTTTCAGAATTGATCAGGGTTTGGTCAGAGTCACCTTTCTGCCATTGCGCTAGCACTATGAGTTCTGAGCCTCCTAAATCCTTGTGACTGAGTAGTATGTGCTGATGGACTGATAAATGATGGATGAGACTAATAAGTAAAAGCCTGTAATAGAGTGCCAAAGCCAGAGATGTTCTGAGTCCAAGAAGATTGCTAAAGTCTCCAGTATGTCAAGTATCAGTAGGCCTATAGTGTTTCTTGATGTGCTCAGCCCAAGTAGAAGCCTATCAGCAGGTGAGTTGGTTAAGTGCATATGCACAATGAGCAAAATTTTTGACAAATATTTGGAGCATGCCAACAGTGCCAAAAAATGCACGTATTTCAAAAAGATCATGGCAAAGACCCTATTGTTTCAAAAGTACTAAGCAATACTTGTCAAAAATACATCTAGCAGGAGTGCAGATGTGACCAAGTATTTTGAACCTTGGCATGCAGAGCAGGAGCTTATGGCCACTAAAGATTCCACTGCTATACTTCATATGTTGAAGGACTTGATTAAGTAGCTGAAAGAATTTCCAGAGTGCTAAGTGAATGTTGGGGTTATTAGGATGTTTTGCCAGCAAGCCATCTATAAGTTGCCAGTCTTTGGAGTCTTTGACACCAACGTCATCAATGAAACTAAGGACATTATGCAGTATTTTAGGTTAGATAATAAAGATAGTGTCATTGTAATATATAAGAACCAAGTTTGTCCAGCTCATAGGAAGAGTGACTAGGCACAAAGCATCAAACAGAGTTTGAAAAGTGATAAGATCTCAGGAAGAAAAATGTATCAGGTACTCATCATAGCCAACATAGAGGTCCAAGGTGGCACTATAAATACACCCAGCAAAAAACTTGGCAATGTAATTGGGAAAAGAGGGTACACCAGAGTGTCATATGGTAACCTTGTTTAACAGCTCAAGACTGTGAACTATGTGCAAGTTGCTATTCTTCTTGAGAACAGAAAACCACCAGGAACAGTAAGAGCTGTTAGAGTGTTCATATACACCAGCCTGGATTTTAATCCTAATAATTTGGCAAACTTCAGCTTTAATCCTAGGTGGCAATGGTTTATTGTGCTCAGTCCACAGCACATGGAGAATGATTGAGGTTACAATGGGCAGAAAGAAATCCATATAGAGGCTGCCACATTCTGAGTCCTCCCAAGCAAAGGCTTTGTTTTGCTTAGCAACAAGATTGGTAAAATATCAAACTCATCTTTAGTAAAGAACTCTGTATCATGCTTTTTGACAAACTGCTGTTGGTGCTCAGTAGTAAAATATCCTGTAAGCTGAAAAGGTGGCAGATTTGGTGATAAGATTGGCATGTTGGCAAGTGAGTCACCAATGATTTGGCACTTCATTCTAAAGGTTTCAGAAGAGTGCATGGCAACAAATTTGGTTTTAAGGGCAACTGGTTTATATTTCTTTTTGACTTCAACCCCTTTCCTTTTGGAAGTGTTAGCTTGGTTATAGACAAAGGTGGAAAGGGGGAAAGTAGCCTGAGGAGCAGCAAGCCCAAGAACAACAGAGAACAATGCTCTAGGAAGGATAGTTAGATAAGTGTTAGTTGATGCAATATTTTGGAAAGATTTGCAAGCAGTAAGGTACAAATATGCAAGAGAGGAGTTAGTAAGATTTTGATTTTTTTAAGAATGTTCAGTATTGGTAGCGAGTACACACTACTGGCACCCAATTATGTTTCCTTGGAAAAAAGTGAAAAGGAAACCTGTTATGCCATTTCCAATGTATCAATTTCTGATGGAAAAAGTCTTTAGACAAAGGAAATTTGCCTTTTTCTATTGTAAAAACCTAGCTATGAAACAGGCAACAGGTTTCTTTGACTCTTTTTTCATCAGAAACAGATTCTGGCCTCAGTAGTGACAGTAGATAAAATTTCATTATCAAAAAAAGCAGTAGACAAAATATTTACAAGACCAGTTTGGTAGTTGTATTCAAGTGTTAGTGCCACATCTCCATGATCATTGCCAATTACCTTCTTGATGGTCTGTGAAAACACCTGTGAGGTCACTTGTTGGTATGTTGGTTGATAAACTCTGGTGGCTTAGTGCAGATGCCTTTTTGTTGTCCTCTAGAGAATGTGGCACCATTTATTGGATTCTAGAATTTGGATCACTAATTGTAAGGGTTGTTTCATTGTCAGTAATAGTTTTAACAATCGAGCATGTCAAAATGTCAAAGGGTCTGTCAAGAAGTAAGTTATATGTTAGAGAACATGAAATATAAATCTGAAGGTAAAAAGTGATGTCACCAATCATACAAGGAACATTCTTGGCAAGGCCCAAGGATCTGTCTACTATGCTATTAGTGCTTTGCATATTTAGTATGACTGTAGGATTGTAAATAAGACCAAGGTTGTTAGCAACTTCAGCTGCCATAAAAATGATTTGAGAACCATTGTCTACAATTGCCTCTACTTTATTCTTGTCGTCAACTATTAGCACAACTGATCAAATAGCATGTAATTTTTAGGCAATGGTAAGGATTGCCAGATCTTCTCTATGTTCCACCAACCTAAGATAAGTCTCTACTGAGTCTACAGAGGTGGCATTAGTGATAGCATTGGCAAAGGGTTTGTTAGTGCAGGAAGAATCAACGGTAATGGAAAAATCAGGAAGCATGTCATCGAGTTTGTTGACCTCAGCAACAGCTGTTGCCAAGGGTCACTGGAGAGTGACTGCTGTTTTGACCTGGTTTCAAACACCAGGGGCAATACTACAAAGTTCCTCTACTGATAAAATGACTGCTGTTTTCATGATATGGCTGAAGACTTGATTAGATTTTTCTATGTCAAAAATTGGTGCAGTGGATTGGTAACTTCCTTTAGGATGTTCCTTGGAAGCAGCAAAATTTCATTGTGTAGGTGTGTGATATCAGCCAGAAATCCTGGCATAGAAATGGAGGAGTAGCAAGGGTGCTTTGGAAGCAGCAGAAGACAAGAAAGGTTCTGAGGTTGGGGCTGAAAACATGGCAGGAGTGGAAGTTGGCAAGTTGCTAGCAGAAGGCATTAGCTTATATCCTTTGAAAGGCTGTTTAGGCTGCTTAACTTCAACCCCATAAAAAACCTGATTCTTAAATAAGTTCAACTCCTTCTCTAGCTTAGTAATATGCTCTTCCCATAAAAAGCTGGGGCAGTTGCCAACACTGTCAAAGTGCAGGACTTGGTGAATCATTTGCTGTTGAGTCACTTGTTCTGAGTCTGAATTAGCATTGCTGGAAAGTGTGTCTGTGACTATTTGCCCTGGATTGCACCTATGCCATTCATCAACCTGTTCCTGAAAAGACTTTTTGTCTGGATAGTTAGAAATAGTGGCACCAGTGATTAGAACTATCTTGCTGTCAATAGCCCTTCAGATTCTTCCTTGCCAGATATAATTTTTTAAAGTGGTACAGCACCCTCTAGTCATCATATGGCCAATTTCCCCACAAAAGTGGCAAGGGCCAGGTGCAAGTACATTAGCAGGTTAGTTAGTGGCAAGATTAGTGGTGATCATAGTTTCAATTCTGTCATAGCAGAAGCAATGGCTGTAGTAATGGCAGTATTTAGATCTTCCTTCTTCACAAAGTTGACAACAGGTGGCAGGACAGAAATAATACCATTGGTTCATTCTGGAGGTGGGCTTGCTCTAGCACATTGCATATCCATGCCAGTGTCCATACCCTTGAAAATCCATTTACCTGCTTTGAAGATGTTGGCAATGTTATAAAGTTCCTCTGGGTGGTGTGTTAGTTTAACAATCTCTAAGTGATGAGCTATATGAGTCCAAAGTGAAGTTGGAATGCCTTGTTGGAATAGGCAATGTTCCTTGTTAATGTATAGCTTGCTCTTTTGCAAGAGCCACATAGCAATTTTTTGAAATTCTTGATAATATATGGAAAATGTGCTAAGAGAGTATGTGCCATTGTCAAATGATTCCTGAACCAGTTTCTGTAACTTGTTTACTGTGTATCAGATAGCCTCTTTAGTGCCAAGGTACAACTGTATAACAGCTGTTTTCCAGCCCTCATACAAAGCACCTTGAGCCAGTTGTGCATTGAAAATGAGAGCAGCAAACTTGGGAAGACCTGTCCATGTTTCTGCTCTGTCATAAGTATTGTGCCATGTATTCCTTCATTTGCATATGGTCAGTAACTCCACAATCTCTGAACAAATACTCTAATTCTTTAAAACACTGGGAGAGTTCCCATGGCTTGGATTCATTCCATTTAGGTGCCAAAAAGTGATTGCATGGCAGCATGTGCTGAACAGGTTGTTCTATAGTGACTGTAATACTGAGCTCGGTTAGTGGAGGTGGGAAAGGGGTTCTAAGTCTTGGCAATAGATTGTGGGAAATAAACAGTTGAGAGAGAGGAGTCAATAGCATGGATGGAGTAAATGATTATACAGTGGCAAGCAGAGATGCTAAAGGGTCATCAGTGCTAAAGTTGTATTCCAGAGAACATGGGAAGATATCAGGAATGTCGTCTACAGTAAGCTCATCCTTGGCATTCTGTAGTTCCTGTTCTAAAGTGTGGTGTGATAAGGCACCTGGAAGTTGAGGAGTAGATGGAGACAGGCAGAAAGAAAGTATGCCTTCTGCTGACTGCTCTAGCAGATGGTCCTTATGCTGGAGATGAGTTTCTGACAGAATTCTGCTCTAAAGTTCTCTTGCAGTAGGCTCCAATTTAATGATGCCCAAAGTTTGGTCAGTAACAAATGTAAAATACTGTTACCAATCCCAAAAGTCTGTGTCGGGCACACTAAATGTATTGAGGGAGTCCTGGGCAGGTTCTAGAGATCACATCAATTAAGTGGTAAAAAGATGGGAAGGGGGTCGGCAAGGGTAAAGCGCTAAGGATAAAGGCACCTGTAGAACAAGTGGTAAGTTGAGTGCAGCAAGACAAGTGGCAAGAACACAATAAGCTTAGTGACTTCTAAGTAACATTAGTGCCTGCCATAAATGCAAGGTGCAAAGATTCCATTTAATAGCAATAGTCAACAACTGCTAACTGCAAATGAGATCTGAACTGTAGGGTAGACTGAAGTGAGTGGGAGCAAGAAACTCTGTTCTGCTGTCATGCACAAGTTGGTAAGTACTTTTTATATTATATAGAGTTCACTGTTGCTAAGTAACTAATAACACCAAAGTGCAGTGAACTGGAAAATTTTATAGGATAGCTCCAATGGTTTCAGATTCCTACCATTCATTCAATGTGCTAAGTGATGCCAGGCAGCAGATCACAACACTAAACTATTAGTTCATCAACCCTGCTGTCTGCCCAGATTGCTAAGCAATGTCAGACACTAAATTGAGGTGCTAAATGCTGTCAGATGCCAAGGTCAAACACTAAGCTGTCCATTATTCTTGATAGATCATCAGTTCTGTTGCTAAGTACTGTTGTCAATGATTGATGCCATCTGTCAGTTGTCATTCTGTCTGCCATTGGTGCTATCATTGATCGGATCTGCTTCTTGCTGTGTGCAGCTATCAAATATCGCTAAAATTGGTCAGATTGCATGCACTAAGGTATCCCAAGCTGGTGCCATGCTGCTATGGCCTGCCATTGATGCGCTGATCCTGTATGGGGTCCTATCACTGCTCACTTTTTAATATAAGTTCAATTGGCCAGGATATTCCAGTATATGGTCAAAAAAACCTCAACAGACACTGTAATCCAGAAGTGCTAACTCTGATGCTAAACATTATTTCTTTTCTCAATAGGCCAGAGTTTTGGGCTTTACTGTATCCTGTCCTGTTGATGTTAATTCTTATACTTCTGATAGCAGTGCCTCAACAGATAGCAGTGCCTAATGCTATTTCCTTTCTGGCACTGATCAGGGTTTGGTCAAAGATACTTCCCTGTAGTTGTGCTAGTATTATCTCTTCATGAGTCCTGAGTCCTTGAAGTCAATGAATGGTGGATGATAGTTGAGACTGCTAAGTGAAGCCTGCATTAAAAAGCAATAGCTAGAAAGGTCCTGAGTCCAAGAAGGTTGCTTGAGTCTCTAGACTGACAAGTGTTGATAGGCCTGTAATGTCCCTTGATGCACTCAGTCTAAGCAGAAGCTTATCAGCATCCAAGTTTAGTGACCTGAAGGACTGGGCAATGAACATATGTACCCATCTCATCATATGTCTATACAGCAGAAACTGTATAGAAAGAGAATAAATTTTTGTTCTGCCAGAGTTCTTGACCAGAAAGGCCATGAGCTGGTTCCAACAAGCAGTATTGCATTTCAATCAAGTCCAGTACAACTGGACATTCAAGGGAGTCTTTATTGGACTATATGATTGCTTTGTACACCTCTCTTCATTGCAAGATGCACAGTGGGACTTCCAGTCTGCCAGATACACTGAGAAGCTGGGTGTACAAGGTTCTATGATACTCTGAATGACCACACCCAGAACATGGCATAATACCTGGATGGGTACACACTAACCCAAGACCCACTACTAAAGTAGCAGGTTTCTCAGGCATTCATTAAGTATTGATGAGGTTTTCAAGCTCTCACACACGTTGTGCCATTCTATAAAGATAGATTCTAAAGCGCGAGGCTGTACCCCAAATTGACTCTTCTGTGCTTGATACATCAAATTTTAACATTAGTAAGTATACGATACGATTGTTAGGATCGCTGAGCGCCCTTGTTCACTTTATGATCTTCCACCCTTCTTCTTCTTGTTCACGACTTTGAACCCCCATTCAGGTTGGGTGGGCTTCGGTGCTGCTTTCACCACATCCGCGATGGAAACTGGCTTTACAGGTGATTTACCCCCAGTCGAAGCGCCTTTTCTAGCCGCGGCATCTGCTTTACGTTTACCAAAGAATTCTGCGGCAAATCGTCGGCCATCTAGGGTTGTACTGTTGATATAGATAGCGTCAGCAACAGTATCGATGGTAGCCTGATCGGGTTCGATAGGGAAAGATATCAGCATTTCCATTATCTCTTCCACTGTGTAAAAAAGTATGTCGTAAACAAGGACGGACATGTCGGGGTTTCATTGGGGGCCATACCATTGACAGAACTGTTCAGACCCTTCAGGGTGCTACTGAGCCACTTCATAAATTCTGAGGAAGGCGGTATGGGAAGTTCATCCCCCTTCGGAGTAGGTATCGCAGTTTTGACGACAGGGGAAACGGATATTGGTCGAAGAATGGCGGCATTGCCATTAGGTCTGGCTGAAGTGCTAGGCACGCTTAAAGCTGGTGAAGGTTGTGCAGTATGTAGGCGGGCTGGAGCAGGTGTTGTGGTGGGTTTCCCACCGGCCCCGACTGTCGTCCATGCGCCGCCGCCCGGGGGCGCCTGAAGTATGACCTACTATGGAATGAGACCAAGGCTCAAAAACGGAAGAAAACATGATGTGACCTTTTGTGTGGTGTCAGCATAAGCTCTTTTGACTGCCGACGATATCGTGTCTTTAATAGCGTTCTTCTTTCGTCGTTCTTCCTCTTCTTGAATCTCCTTCATGGTCTTCTTGGCCGTAAGTACATTAGAAGTATTTGTCCACACGGGAGGATTGACAGTGGTGGAGACAGTTGTGTTTGTCTCCTTCACTGGTACTGCGATAGCACGCGAACCTACCTGCGAAGTTGGAAGACCCCATGAGGCAGTAAAAGGTTGAGCGGCATCTTTGCTGCCAGTAACAAGCTGTACAGCACGAGCAGTCCGCTCCTTCTCCCTTTCTGCCGCCTTTTTGGCTTCCGTCTTTTTGGCTTCCGCTTCCTGTATGTCCCTCAAACTAACAGAGACTCCCGAAGGTTTTGATTTGCCCTCATCTTCTTTGGACCATGGGGCCTTAGACGAGAGAGTGTTAGGTTCCTGAGCGATCTGGGGGATGGATTTCGCAGGAGTTAACTGAACGCTCGGCACTCTTGTTTTCGTTTTTGTGGAAGCGACAGTCTTTGGCTCTGAGACCTGCTCGGCGTTGGCTATTGGATTAGTTGGCACTTCTTCGGGAATTTCCGGTTTGAGAACATTACTCTCCGTTGTACTTGCAAGCTGCTGCTGCTGGTTATGTTGTACTATGTTACTGAACGTGAGGCTATCGGGAGCAATGGGAGTCTTCCAATCATCACCTTCATCGGATGGAGGTTGCCAAGGCGAAGATTCGTTAACTTGCGAGCTTGGCCTAGAAGGTTGGCCGCTACTAGCTTGGCCCCAGGGAGAGGTACCTGTAGCAGATGGAAGAACAACGGTGTTTACTGAAGTAGGATGAGCTGAATCGAAAGGCCCGGGCCGTCTTGCCACAGGTGCTTCGTGATTCCAAGGCGATTGTGGTGGAACAGGACTTGAATCAAAATCTGACGAGACCGTTTGGGGGGTGGTTACAAATGAAGTGGAGGAAGTTTGTTGGATTTGGTTTACGGGGGAAGGTGCATACTGAGATTGGGGGAGACCATTAACGTGGGGATTATAGTTTCCGTTAGGGAATGACGATCCCTCAGCATATACATCTTGAGGAGTCCCAAATGTGTTGGTGGGTGCAAGTCCGAAAGGCGAAGAAAATGAGTCGACTGAGGTACGATTTGGATCGAAAGGGTCAGTATTCCACCCATGACTTGGACTATATGTTCGATTGTAGCCAAAACCATCGGTAACGGCTCCCCTATTTGGGGCCACATTGCCGAAAGCAGGATTTCTCGCGGAAGATGGATCAAGAGGAGGACCATTAAAATTCCTGCGATTGAACACATTCGAAGGATCAGGCATCGCACCGAAGGCCTGAGTACGTGGATTGAGGGCATTGTCGCTGAAAAAACCTCTGCCTCCAAATGCGTTGGGGTCTGGGGATCCATTCCCAAAACGGCCACCTCCAAACGATGATGACGGAGAATCTGATGCATTGGAGCCAAAACAACTGTCCAGAGTTGTGCTACGAAGGTTTCGAATGGGAGCTGGTTGGTACGGTCCATTGAACGGAAGTGGGTCCTGTCCAATGTTTTGAATATCACGATGCACAGGTAATCCGGGAGGAACGACAGGAACAGGAGGTGTTACGAAGATTTTACTCCCGCCATGTTGTTTGACTAGCTCGTCGACAGTGAACCATTGTGTGTCAAGATATGTGCGTTTCATAGGAAGGTCACCAGTAAAATACCCGTCGTCAAACCACTTCTGCATCAGTTCAGCATTGAAAGGTCCTATAGAAAGCAATTTGTAAAACTTGCACATGAATTAGCAACGTAACAGGGATACCTTGAATTTGGCCAGAAGGGTCTTTATAAGACCACTCAACAGCGGCAAGATCCACAGTTGTTGCGGGGCTAGCACTCACAAATTCATTCAAGGGACCTGGATTGCTCGCACCATTCACATTCAACGACAAATGGGCGATCTCAACAGGGGAGTTCTGCCCATCTACTGGCGGAGGATCGTGACTGGCACCTTTGGAAGCTGTTGTATGGTCTAGGTCATGAGAATCTCCTCCAGGACGTTCATTTTCGTTTGGCTCTAGATTCTCTCGAATATCAGATGGTCTACTTTCAGGTTGGTCTCCTCCACCCTCTCGGGATATACTAGAACTAGTTTTCGGAGATACCTCTGATCGGCGTCGAGCCACCCAAGCATCATTCCCGCCCAAAACACCATCAAAACCAGGAGAGTAACCAGGACCACGTCGAGGCGACGGAGCGGCGTCGCGGGGTGAAGCAGGTTGTAAGGCCGACAAGGATTGTTTTCGCGGTATTGTAAGAGAAGGTTGTTCTTGACTTAGGATTAGGATTAGAAATCAGGGGGGGTACAAAACACCCACCTCGTCTTAAAGCACCGAATCGATGACCCAAAGGACTATTTGTCACGGAGGAGGAGCCATTGAGGGTGTGACGTGACCTATCATTCCCCAAAGCCTGCGTAGACAGTGGAGAAAGTAAATCAGTACGGCGGCGAAGATCTGAGTTAAGAGGCCCTTGAAAAAGCTACAATAATTAAGTCGAGGTCAGTCACAACACAACAAGGTCAAGAGTACGAATCACCTTCTTTTCAGCGTCTCCCATCTCGCGCAATCCGACGGGGTCGGTCCCAACCTCACGAACCACGCCTTCCCATCTCTCAACTTCAAGTCCGAGGCCACCCTTCCCACCTTCTTTGTAAATCCTCAATAATTCCTCCTTCGAATATCGGAAAGGATGAGCTTCGTCGCGCTTATCAGTCGGTTGAGATGAGGCGGGAGAGACGAGAGCAGAATAAGTCGACGGGCCAGACGTTGGGCCTGGTGGAGGGGACGGAGGTGGTTGGGTACGCGTTGGTGTCTGATGCTTGGTACGCATCCATTCGGGACCAAAGTGCATTGTAGTAGAAGTCATTGTGTTATTTGCTGCGTGAAGTCCACAAAGATGATGCAGAGTAAGACCTTAATCCTTTTTTCAGAATTCTCCACTGAAGAGCTCAGTTCACACGTGGAAAATATTTGGCACGGCCTCACTGTCGTTATTTAGGGCAGGCCCGGTGGTATTCCATCGTCATTATACTTGGCTACTATATATACTTTATATTAATCCATCTTCGCTCGCCATACTGATATAGGGAGAGCTACAGGGGCCATCAGCTCCAGTGCACTGGAAATACTGCTGATGGGACTTACCTTGTAGTTTAAGCGCTTTAGGAATGATGAACCCAACCAATAAAATCACTCCAAGAATCATACAAAGTGCGGACATCGCGTAGTAGCCATCTCGATGAGTGATGCATACTCCATTTATATCTTTACACATCGCCTTTCCGTGGTCGGAGACACATTCGGTCGCTGAAAATATATGTAAACAAACGCCAAGAGGATATGAAAGTACTCAACCTACTTTTAACGTCAATGCCCTCAGCAACTTTGCATGTTGCGTCACTTAAAAAGTCAACGCCTTGTTTATCAAGTCAGCATGAACAGTTCTTTGAAAAAGGGAAAGCGTTGCACCTTTAAGTACAAACCACTTCGGCCAGGTACCACCCATGTTAGTGAAAGTATTTAAAAGCTGTAAACAATTCAAGTTTATGCGACCCTTTGGGTAGATATCATACTCACAGTCATATACGTTCCTCCTATCAGCGGGTCTGAGACCCGCGTGTGAAACGCGGAGATTCCAACAAATTGAACGGTGCTGAAAAAGCGATTGGTTGTTGTAAAAATAGAAGCAGACACACTTACGATGCGAAAGACGAAACTACCGTGTGGACTATCAAAAACAAGAAAAACCCAGTAGAAATAGGGGGAGTTGGGAACCAGAGGACAGTTAACGTAGCAATAAGAGCCAAAAGAAGACGGGGTATAAATGCGACAAGCCATGGTCGAAGTGGTTTATCCCCTCTAGACCATTTTGCTGCGAGCCAACCACCCATGATTTGGAACGGAAAATCGATGAGAACAACGAGCGCCAGGTCTTCTCGTTTGAATCCCTTCTCAACCAGCTTTAACGAAGTCACCGCTTCATTAACAGCAAAGCCGATTTTTGCTACAAGGTGTATTCCGACAAGGACCTGCACATCTGAAAAACAATTATTTCCAATGCTGCCTGAATAGTAGACCGATACAATACGTCGAAGGCTACAGATTGTCCAAATGGTTTTGTAGACTGCCTTGATGCTCATATCTGCTTCGTTGGGGGATTCTTTATCCTAGGAGAAAGGTTTAATACCCTGCATTCATATTGAAGTTTCCTTGCCTCTTGCTTGAAGAACAGGAGCCATAATGTGACAGCGTAACATATGATGCTCCAAAACTTCAGGTAGGCCGACAGGGTCAGATGCGGAAACCCCCAACTTGCACTGATTATGGTGAGCATGAGTAAAATGGGCTTGTTGTAACTTACGTAAAAGTCTCGCTGTTGAAAGCAAGGAAAACTGTGAAAGAAGCGAAAAATCCTGTGTTGAGCCCTATGGTTTGGCATGTCGACGCGTAGGATAAACAGTCTTGAGAAAGGAGAGTGAGCGCCCATCCTGCACACACGACCACCTTAAGTCATAGATTTTGCACACTGAATCCGAGTACTAAAACTGACCATCGACAGCGATATCTTATCAATGTAATGAGTAAAGTGGGGAAATAGATGTGATATGCTGAGGCACCTTGTGTTGCAGAGAAAAACACGAGTGCAGTAAAGACTACTGATAACTCAACGATATTGTCGGCCGGCTAAATATTCGTCAGTACTGTCACAAAAACGAGAAACTCTCGAGTCACTTCGTCGAGTAACTTCTGAACATTCAGGGAAATATATAGCATAAGGCTTCCAACGATGAATTGCATAGGTAAAATCCATGATTTCCGGCGTCCAATGGATGTGTAATATACGGAGTCGATTATTGGTGACCACAAAAGTTTCAGGGAGTAAGGGTAACTTGCAAGAGAGAACGTCGCTAGTTGGGAATACGAGAGATGTTCACGCAGAAGGAACGGCACGGAACCTTTGAAACAATTATAGAGCAAACCACCGAGAACGAACCCACATACCGAGAGCTAAACCCAGCTAGGAAAAGAATCAGACGCGACATCTACATACCTTGAACATATATAATACGTACCGGCACGCCTTGAATGAGGTCTGTTTACGTCCCGTCAACAACAAAAGCTCAATAGAGCGGATCATAAGGACACCCACACAATATACACAGTAACACCATATTCCGCTTATCCTTGGCTCCTATAGGTTTCTTGTACGAGTTAACTTCCTCTTCCACTCCGTCTAGATCCCGCGCTGCCTGTTCCCTCTCTTCCTCACTCAACAAGCTGAGTTCAACTCCTTCTTCAGCATTATCCAGATCTATGCGCGAGGAGCGTGGTGTTTTAGGAGTCCGAGGATTAATTTGAATACTGTTCAGAGACGACGACACTGCCATCGAATTGCTTGGAATAGAAGTCGGTTTCATGTCCTCGTATAGAGCCGCACTTCATTTGTCATGATTAGTCCTAATGTAATGAGTAGCAGTCTGCAGCCTACCGACATTCAACGGCAGAGCGTTGTAATCAAAAGACTGGAAACGACCAAACAAGAATGGTTAGTGAGGCACGTGACTCACACTTTCATCCAGAGTCCTCGTCTTAGCCAAATAAGGCGACAGGAGGGGGGCCCCTTGACCGGTAACCACCATGTGGTACCTATAAACTTGTACAAACTATTCATACGACGCAGGCAGCTAACGCTGACCTGCTGCCCCCTAACGGGAGCCACACCGAAAGGTGTCAGAGCGTCGAAAGATGCCAACACCGAAAGGTGTAGTCAATGCCCCCCCAACTTCCATGCCCACAAGTGCACCCCAGCACGAACTGAAGTGCCCCCTGGTGGAAACCGGTCCCACATGGGCCTACCCCTATCAGGCCAAATGCTGAAACACCTCAGCTCTCTGGGTGAATCAACTACTAGGAAGAGGACAAGGGAACAAGGGGAGCCAAACCACAAGTTTATCCATCTGGTTGACCAAATGTATTAGACTAAAATTACATGATTCCAATACTATCCAGCGTGAAGTGAACATGGCCTAGGGACACACTAAGAAAATTTTTTCAATGCCTTCCAAGCGATCCGGTAACCTAGCCCACTGGTTAACATCGTCTCAAATATATTCATCCCCTAGAGCCAAAACCACCCCACATGTCGAGTGGACACAACACTATGGATGGAAATCACATTCAAAATACTCCTCCACCAAACGAATCCTCTGCCATTGAGCTGGCCCCCCCCCAGAACGAGGCATTAACCCAATCCCAACATCCAACCCAGGCAAACAAAGTCTTCCCACCTCTGCCATTGAGAGAGAATATGGAAAAAGATCTGGCCCCAAAAACAAACGTTGGTAGAGTTAAACTAGTCTTTGGAAGAAGTCATCCTAGAAACCCAGATAATGCTAAGCGCCCCCAGCCTCCTAGCCCCATGAAAGATAGAACACCAAAATGTCACATCTCTGACGCAGACCCAGCACTATACTCTCCTGAGCCTCCATCCCAATATCTCAGCACTGAAGATGAACTATCTTCCATGCCCCTCCGCAGGCCTCAGGGCTCCAGTATGCAGGAGAGTCTACTTCCCCATAAAGTAGACATCCCTACACCCCCCATTAACATCGCTGATATGAGTAGCCCAGCCATGGCCAGTCATGACGGTTCAGCGGGGATTTCCAACGCCAGGGGAACAGGCTCAAGAAGAGACTCAATGGACATTGATGAGGAGTTTTTAGATCAGAGCAATACTGCTGTCGCTGATGAGGAGTAGGACACGATCCTCCAAAACTCCCCAACAACCCCCTGCTAGCTGAACACGTTGTTCCAGTTTACCAACCCCCCCTTCACTCAAGGTTCGCTGACACCTGCCTCCCAACATGTAGGAGATAAGGCTGCGCTCATTAAAAGCCTCGTCTGAGTAGAAGAAGATGTATCTTTAGGTGTTGTCACGACCCCTCCTCTCTGGAACCTCCCCAGGACATCCCCGGAGCCCCATCCAGGAGCCTCTTTTGTCAACCCCACAACGCGCCCTGCCCCCACAGCTGCCGATGCTGCCATCACACGCATCAAAGACCACCATCAGCCAGCCCCCCTGGGAACCCCGCATCATGGACCCCGGATCAACCACCATCAATGATCGGATCGTGCAACTTGCTTCTGGCCATCACACATCACACATCACAGCCCCCTCCGCACCAATTGATCGCGCGCCCCACATGTGTGATCTGAGTATACAGTCCCTGCCCGCTACTCAATGCCTCCCGGAGCCCATCCCAGACACCCTGGAACCCTGAGACCCAGCCCCATAGTACTTATAGCATAGTTCCCCATTGTATTCGCTAGTCTTGATATTAACTTGAATTGTTGCGTGCCCTCTGCTTGACTGGTATGCACTGACTAGCACGCTTTGACTGGCACGCTTGAATAATCACGTGCTCTAAGTTTGGTATGCACTTTGCAACTTATAATCTGTTAACCTAGTCTTGTCTTAGAACCTCCGGTTCACGACTTGACACCCACCCAACCCTCAGCTACCTGAAACCCAAAATTTCTGGATCAAGTCCCCTCTCCCAGGATTACCCCTGTCCGCGTCTTGAACCCTGGAGTCCCAGCCCCGGAGTTCCAGACACC
Organism: Macrolepiota albuminosa; assembly: GCA_027475525.1. NCBI lineage: Eukaryota > Fungi > Basidiomycota > Agaricomycetes > Agaricales > Agaricaceae > Macrolepiota > Macrolepiota albuminosa. Next base: position 164,473 of record JAMWFC010000053.1, on the reverse strand, counting down.
TGAGTATCTGTAGATTAAGTCCGCCTCGTAAGGGCATTGCTTTCCCAGAAAGCCCCCGACTCAGCAAAACCTGACATAATATCAAGACTCCCTCCTTACACTGTTCTTGATGGCTATGTATACTCATACCTACTACCCCATGGGCTACCAGACCGACTCCTACAGACGCTGATGACGCCCAAAGTTTGGTCAGTAACAAATGTATTAATAGTGTTACCGTACCAAGAGTTTGCGTTGGGCGCGCTAAAAGTGATGTGAGGAGTCCCGGGCAGGTCCCAGAGAACGCGCCTGTGAAAATGAGGAAAAGTTGGTAACGGGGTCGGCAAGTGTAAAGCGCTAGGGTAAAGCGCCTAGGGAAGAAGCGGTAAGTGAACACGGCAAAGGTAAGCGGCAAGAGCACGATAAGCTTAGCAAAGTCTAAGCGTGCCTAGGGAAGAAGCGGTAAGTGAACACGGCAAAGGTAAGCGGCAAGAGCACGATAAGCTTAGCAAAGTCTAAGCGTCGATAATGCCTGCCGTAGTTGCAAGGCGCGAATGTGTCGAGTGTTGGCGAGAGTCTGCAACTGCCGACGAGTTCGACGTTGCCGACCGTAAATGAGCTCTTGAGCCGAATGTGTCGAGTGTTGGCGAGAGTCTGCAACTGCCGACGAGTTCGACGTTGCCGACCGTAAATGAGCTCTTGAGCGTAAGGGAGACTGAAGTAAGGGGAGCAGGAAACTCTGGTCTATTGTTCGATTGTGTATGTACAAGTCGGTAAGTACTATATATACTACAAGGAGTTCACCGTCGCCAGTGACCAACCATCGCCAAAGTGCGGTAAACTGGAAAATTTCATAGGGGTAGCTCCAACGGTTTCAGATCCCTACCGTCTTTTCAAGACCCTTGGCGCCACCAGGCGGCAGATCGCGGTGCTAAACCATCAATTCATCACCCTTCTGTCTGTCCAAAGTGCTTAGCGATGTCAGGCGCCAAATCGAGATGCTAAGCGGTGTCAGGCGCCAAGGTCAAACGCCAAGCTGTCCGTCAGTTTTTGATAGATCATCAGGCTTCTCGCTAAGCGCTGTCGTCAGTGACTGATGCCATCTGTCAGTTGTCATTCTGTCTGCCATTGGCGCTATCATTGATTGGATCTGCTTCTTGCCGTGCGCAGCCGTCAAATATCGCCAAAATTGGATAATTAGCGCGCGCTAAGGTATCCCGAGTCGGTGCCGTGTTGCCGTCGCCTGCCGTTAATGCGCTGATCCTGTATGGGGTCCTATCATCTCCCCCCAACTGAAAAATTGACTGTCCTCAGTCACCAAATAAGGCTACCGTTACCGCTTTTGTGACAAGTGGTCCGTGCGTTCTTGAGATTTTGTTTATAGTCCTGGCGCGCAAGATTGGACTTCACCTCTCTTCTCTGATTTTACCTGGCGCTCTTCAAAAATAATATGTCTTTCCACATTCCAACTCCGCCTCCCGTACCGTCTCGCGAGGCTCAAGACGCTGCCTCCGCCTATATCGACAAGGCGAACAATTTTATTAGGTGCATCGAGGGTGTGGGCGCAGAGGCGCCTCCAAACTTGGTCGTTGCTGTGATGAAGCTGTTGGAACGTTGGTATGAAGTTCGTGTTCTTGGCGTAGGGTGGGATAGGGAGATCGAGGTGCGGGAGTGGTGCCGAGCCCGCTATGTTGACAATCGTGGCACCGACTGGTTAGCGCCGTTTTCTCGCTTTGTAAGTGCTTTTAGTCTTTGCCGTGTCACTAGCTGATTGGGTTCCTAGGCATCTCCTCCTGTCCCTACCATTGAGGACAAGTTGGAGGATATCCTCTCTGGCGCCTTGCCGATGACGGTAAGCGCTCCCGCGCCTGAGTAAGTATCTCTGATTTTTGATTTCTAACTTAGCTGTGGTCTGATCTGTCTCCCCATAGCAAACAAGAGGTGTTAGCGCCTCTTGCTAATTTGCAGGTGGACGCTGAGATGGCGGCTATTCGTGAGAGTGTGCTGGAAGAGGCCTCCCGTGACGCCAAGGAGAGGACCAAGGCGTTGGAGGAGCGAGAGGTTGTTGGCGAGTCTCTGGTTGCCAGCGAGAGGTCGCCAATTGCCAGGAGGCAGGTGTCTGGTGGGAAGGATTCCCGCACCGGTAGTGCCCAGAGCCCAGCACTGCCGGCAAGCAAATCGGGCTCTCCGGTCAAGCCTGGCAAGACGTTGAAAAAGAAGGTAAGTTTGTGCTTTCTTACCGCTGGCGCCTATCATTTATCCCTTTCTAAGTCTCGCAAGGCTGCCGCCCCTCGTTACACAGTAAGTTCGTTACGCCAAGTTACTTCCTTTGCTAACCAACTAGTTGGCAGGCGCCAATGCAAACTTCCTTTAGCGATGCCGAGCTGAAGGGTTTGCTGGTAGCGCGACGAGATGAGGCGGTTTTGGATGAGGGAATGGAAGCGGGAGTGGTCTTGCCAGAGATGAAGGATAAGAAGACGGCAAGACGGGAGTTCAAGGACTCCCAAGGAGCGGTAAGTACTTTAGCTCTTTTTACCGCTTCTGTTAACACTTCTGTAGTGCGACAAATGCTGGGCCGACAATGACCCAGAGGGGTGTTGGTACCCCACCGGTGGCCAGCCCTGCTACCGGTGCGGGACGCTAAAGCGGGCTTGTACTTTGGACAGCGCTAAGAGTCGCGAACGCGGTGGAGCTCCCGATGCGGTAGTGGAGCGCACCTTCAAGCATGCCGTCCTTGTCAAGAGGGCACAGGAGTTCGTCGAGGGGGAGAAGAAGAAGCAGGCCGCTGGCGATGCGGCCACAATTAGCAAGAGTTCCCTGGCGCTGCTGACGCATCAAGGGGACGAATCTGCAACAGTCGGCAACCGTGGCGCCGGAGAGCACCAAGGGACTATGGTCCCTTCAAAACGACAAGTCTCCTCGCCCGCCAAAGGAAAGGGCAAGGCTAAACACGCATGGGTAGTGGAGTCTCCTCCCCCTACCCCCAAGGACGTGGAGATGGAGGAGCTGGAGAAGGCGCTTGCCGCCAGCCACCTGCCGGTGATGACGCCCAAAGTTTGGTCAGCAACAAATGTAGCAGAAGTGTTACCGTACCAAGAGTTTGCGTTGGGCGCGCTATAAGTGATGTGAGGAGTCCCGGGCAGGTCCCAGAGAACGCGCCTGTGAAAATGGGTAAAAGTCGGTAACGAGGTCGGCAAGTGTAAAGCGCTAAGGTAAAGCGCGATAAGCTTAGCGAAGTCTAAGCGCCGATAATGCCTGCCATAGTTGCAAGGCGCGAGTATGTCAAGTGTTGGCGAGCGTCTGTAACTGCCAATGAGTTTGACGTTGCCGACCGTAGCGTAAATGAGCTCTTGAGCGTAAGGGAGACTGAGGAAAGGGGAGTAGTGAACTCTGGTCTATTGTTCTTTTCTGATGTTCTATGTACAAGTCGGTAAGTACTTTTATACTACAATGAGTTCGCCGTCGCCAGTGGCTAATGACGCCAGAGTGCGGTAAACTAGAAAATTTCAAAGGGGTAGCTCCAACGGTTTCAGATCCCTACTGTCCATTCAAGAGCCTTAGCGACGCCAGGCGACAGATCGTGAAGCTAAACCATCACTCCATCACCCTTCTGTCCGTCAGAGCACCTAAGCGATGTCAGGCGCCAAATCGAGACGCTAAGCGGTGTCAGACGCCAAGGTCAAATGCCAAGCTGTCCGTCAGTTTTTGATAGATCATCAGGCTTCTCGCTAAGCGCTGTCGTCAGTGACTAATGCCATCTGTCAGTTGTCATTCTTGCTGCCGTCGGCGCTATCACTGATCGGATCTGCTTCTTGCCGTGCGTGGCCGTCAGAAATGGCTTAAAATAGGTAGAACGCGTGCGCTAAGTTCGGAACGAGTGCGGCAAGGTTTCCGGAGCCGGTGCCGAGCCTGCCATTGATGCGCCTAGCTTGTATAGGGTCCTATCATCTCCCCCCAACTGAAAAATTGACTGTCCTCAGTCACCAAATAAGGCTACCATTACCGCTTTTGTGACAAGTGGTCCGTGCGTTCTTGAGATTTGGTTTATAGTCCTGGCGCATGAGTGTGGACTTCGTTTCTTCTCCCCATCTTTTCCTGGCGCTCAATTAAAATAAAATGTCTTTCCGCATTCCAACTCCGCCCCCTGTCCCATCTCTAGCTGCCCAGGAAGCGGCCTATGCTTATATTGCCAAGGCCAACAACTTCATTCGCCATATCGAGGGCGTTGGCGCCGAGGCGTCTCAAAAATTAGTCGTTGGCATGATGAAACTTCTGGAGCGATGGTACGAGGTTCGTGTCCTTGGCGTAGGCTGGGACAGAGAAATCGAGGTGCGGGAGTGGTGCCGTGCGCGGTACGTTGACAATCTTGGCGCCGAGTGGTTAGCGCCTTTCTCCCGTTTCGTAAGTTGCTTTTGCTGCTTGCCGTATCGCTAGCTGATCGAGTTGCCAGGCGCCTCCTCCCATCCCAACAATTGAGGACGAGTTGGAGGATATTCTGTCTGGTGCCTTGCCGATGACGGTAAGCGCACCTGCGGCAGAGTGAGTATTCCTAACCCATTCCTTTGACTTAGCTTTGGTCTGATTTGTCTCCTCACAGTAAGCAGGAAGTGTTGGCGCCCCTAGCGCGCATGCAAGTAGCTGAGGAGCTGGCGGCACAGCAAGAAGAAGTGTCCCAAGATGCCTGGGAGATTACCAGGGCTTTGGAGGAGCGGGAGTGGGTCAGAGAGTTGGCGGAGGAGATGGAGGGAGTTGCTGCAGGGAAGGTGCCTGCCGTTGAGAGGCAGGCGGTAGCAGAGGGATCCGGCAAGATAGGTCGCGCCGGCAGCACTTCGAGCCCAGTGCTGCCGGCTAGCAAGTCGGGCTCGCCGAAGAAGCCGGCAGGTGCTTCCAAGCGTAAGGTAAGTGATAAATTTCGCTTGCCGCTGCCGACGGTCGCTAACGACATCTGTAGAGTTGCAAGGCGGCTCCTCAATACGCGGTGAGTGGTACTTTTCTATTTGAACTTGAATTACTAAGTTTCTGTAGGCGCCAACCCAAAGCTCCTTTGACGACAAGGAGCTGAAAGGTTTGCTTTTGCCGCATTGGGAGGAGGCAGTCCTTGATGAGGGGCAGGAGGCCGGGGTCATAATGGAAGAGATGAAGGGGAAAAAGACTGTTTCCCTGGCGACTCGGCAGGCGTTTAAGGAGGCGCGGGGAGCAGTAAGTGACTTTTTCTGTCTCCTCTAGTCTCTTGCTGACTCCTAGCGCTAGTGTGACAAGTGCTGGGCGGACAACGACCCAGAAGGCTGTTGGTTCCCGACTGGGGCCCAGCCGTGCTATCGTTGTGGCGCCCTCAAATGCGCTTGTACTATCGACGGAGCCAAGAGTCGCGAGCGTGGCAGCGCGCCAGACGCTCTTGTCAAAAAGACGTTTTCCCACGCTGTGCTGGTAAGGAGGGCTAGAGAGTTTGTGGAGGGGCAGAAGAAGAAGGTCGCTGCCGGTGGCATGGCAGCTATTGGACGAGCTGCCTTGGCGTTGCCGACACGCCAAGGGGATGGGACAGAATCTGTCAGCAATCGAGGCGCCGGCGAGCACCAAGGGACTTCGGTCCCAGAAAAATGACAAGCCCCTTCCCCAAGCAAGGGGAAGGGCAAAGCAAAACGTCCTCGCGTGGTCTCGTCGTCGCCTTCCCCCTCGCCAGCCCCAAAAGACACTGAGATGGAAGACCTGGAGAAGGCGTTGGCGGCTAGTCGCCTCCTGCCTCGTGACACAGAGGCTGGCCCCAGCGGTCTCTTGTCGCCTATTCACTTGGCGGCAAGATCTCTTGGTGGGGAGCAGGACGAGGGAGAGCGGGCGGCAATTGGCGACTTGGCGCCTCAAGAGGAGCAGGAAGACGCTCCCGCAGATGTCGAGATGGGGGAGGAGGAGAGGGCAGAGGGAGCGGCAACGGGAGGGGATGAGGACGCCGAGGGTGAAGATGAAACCCTGGCGACACAACGGGAAGGCGACGAGGTGGTGGCAGGTGAAGGGGAGGGAGCGGCAGGATTTGCCAGGGAGGAGCCTGAGTGGTGCTGGCTGCCTCCCTACAGTAGCGTGGCCCCTTGAGAGGTTTCAGACTCCGAGGACGTTGCCGGTCTGGAGCCTAGGCGCCCCGTGGTTGCCAGGGTCAATCCCTCTTGGACACCCCAGCCGCAGCCAATGGTCACAGGCGACGCTTTCAACTGGCTGGGACAAGACCTCGTGTACCCGGTAGTGGCGCTTAACCCGTGGGAGATGCTGGAGAGGTTTTTGAGGAGGGCGGCAACGATGGAGGCGGCAATGGGGCGAGAACGGGAGCGAGTCCGAGGGCAGCTAATGGCGCTAAGGTTGCGCTATGCCAACCTTGGTCGTAGCCTTAGCGTTCTCCGCGACTACCAGGCAGATTGCCAACAACATCTTGCTGGGCGACCTGCTTCCTCTTCGTGACTCTTTATTGCCGATTTCCGACGATTCGTTGCCGATGCCAACAACATCTTGCTGGGCGACCTGCTTCCTCTTCGTGACTCTTTATTGCCGATTTCCGACGATTCGTTGCCGATGGAGGATGATAGTGAGTGAACGGACCTTAGCGTAGATAGGCCGTCTTTTTTTTTGTACATTGTTTTTATTGGCGCCTCGATTTTATATAATTTTGTTGGTTTCCCTGCCGAGTGGAGGAATTGAGTCCAATAATCTGAGTTAGCGTAGCGGCAGAGAGCAAGGAAAGTATAGCAAAGAGAAAGCAAGCGGTAAGTATTCTGAGGTAGGTTTTAGCAAGAACAATAGTATGTGAGGGACTTAGACATATTTTGAGGAAAGGGAAACACTCAGTAAATCATCATAGCGAAAAACCCTTGGCGAGAGTTGCGCAATGCGCTAAGCGTTGGCGACACGCTAGCGCTGCGGCTTGACTATGTAAGAAATTGTCTGTTTGAATATAGTATAGTAAGTATCGGCAAGAAAGATAAGTAAGATAAGTAATAGAAAGAAAGAGCTTATCAATATATAGTCTTTTCTAATCATTTTCTTCTTCTTCAACTAGAGTCGGCAAGTCATCATCGTCCAGTAATTCTGTTTCTTCAAGTTCTCTTAACTTGGCGGTGTCGATATCTAGCGCTTTCAATGGCAAGTCAATCTGTTCCCTGGCGAGATACGGTAATAGGCGAAAGGCGGCAACAGGTCGATGCAGAACTGAACCATCTAATTCACAGAGCACGTAAGCGCCTCCACGGTTATGAGAGATAACTACCAAGGGTCCTAGATAGCGAGGGCACATTTTCTTGTTGTATGAGGTTTCAATTTTAGAGTTGCGCATAAGTACTAGCGCTCCTCTCGGGAAGTTGTAATCCTTGATGGTAGCGCTATGCTCGGTTTCGAATCGTAGGGCTGCTTGGCGACGGGCACTAAAGACTACCTCGTGAAGTCGCTCTAAATCTTCTTTCCTTCGCTGGAGATCAATAGCTTGTCTGGCGATCAGGTCGGTAGTCGCTAAGATACTGTTGGGTGCTGGCTGAAGATAAGTCGCTTCTATAATGTTGGCAGGGAGTAACGGATGGGTGCCAGTAGCCGCATAATAGGGAGAACAACCCATGTGCTTATGAATGGTAACTCTTTCCGACCAAAATACTGAGTAAGTCGCTTCACTCCAACGAGACTCGTCGCCATCGACTGCCTTAAAGAGCGCTTGCCGAACGTCAAAGTGTGGTCTCTCTACCAGGCCATTGGCGTGCTTGTTGTAGCCAGATACTCGAATGTGATGGATACTGTATTTCTTGGCGAGATAGGTTAGCGCTTTGATGATGGGTGCACCGTTATCCGTGACGATTTCTCTTAGCGCTCCCCAACGGCAGATGACGTCCTCAAATAGCCACTTGGCGACCACGTCGGTATTTTCTCTTTGAAGCATTCGAAATTCAGGCCAGTGGATTAGTGAACAACAACCTTGAATGATGTACTTGTAGCGACCGGATTTGGGCATGTGCATGGTATCGACGTAAATTTTGCTGAAGAGAGGAGCTGGCGTTGCAACGGTTGGCGGGATGAGTACTTGGCGTGTCTGTTGAATTTGACAAAGGTGGCAAGTCCTAATGTACCAGGCGATGTCGGCACTAGCGTGTGGCCACCAGAATCGTTCTAACAGAGAGGCTCGGGTAGCGTACAGACCTCTATGTCCTAGCTCATCATGCATGGCGCGCAAGACTCGTAAGCGACTTTCTGGCTTGATGATCAGCTTGTGAGCGCCATCTCGATGTCGTCGCCAAAGTCGGTTGTCGGTAAAGAAGAAACGGGTAGCATAGCGGATAAATTTCGCGTATTGTTCGTCGGTAAGGTCTGGGGGTCGCTTAAGGTCTCGTATCCATTGTTCAACTACTAGCAAGCGACTGTCTTCCGCCTTAGCCTTGGCAGATCGGGGAACAGCGTCGTAGGTCAGGTTTCTGCTGTCTTCTCTTAGCAAATGAGGTTCCTGTACGACTTTTACTGGAGGCAAGTCTTGTCCAAGGATGCTTGCCGTGTAGAATGTGAGGGGTGCGCTAAAGATTTCTGGGCGGTAAGGGACAATGGGATGTAAAAGGATGCTGGCAGGCTGTTGCCGTCGTAGTAGGGGGATTGGCTGTTGTATAAGGTGCACGAAACCATGTAATCGGTCGATCTAGTCCTCGAAATCGCTATCAACCTGGGGGTCCACTGCCGGGTCGCCAGGCTGTCGTGGTCGCCTAGAGAGTCCATCCGGTCCGTGGAAAGAGCTCTTGACATGTACCAACTCAAAGTGAAACATGAGGATGGTGACTACCCACCGGTTCATGCTAGCGGATGGTTGGATATCGGGATTCTGCAGCATGCCTTTGATGTACCTAGCGTCGACTTCAACAATAAGGTTCCGTACGCCAATCAAATACATCTTTAGCGACCGGAAGGCTTTGAAGAGTCCATAGAGCTCCAGCTTAGGCTGACTGTAGCGAGACTCTCTGTCGTTTAGCGTGATAGAACCAAAGCGGTTGTAATGTCTCTGTTTCCGATTGTCGCTAAGGCACTGGCACAAGAAGTAGCCAACGGCAATGTACGAGGTATCCACCGCCAAGATAACTGGGTCAGCAGAGGTATAATTGATAGGAACTAGGGGCTTGGCGTCTTGTAGGGCTTTCACTAAATCTCGCTGTGCAGTGACCTGGTCTGGCCCAAATTCAAAGGGCTTGTTGGCGCGGGTGAGTCGGTTAAGGGCATGTGCGCGATGGGCAAAGTTTTTGACAAATATCCTGAGAACGCCAACAGTACCGAGAAAGGCGCGGACTTCAGATAAGTCGCGGCAAGGACCCCATCGCTCCAGGAGTGCTAGGCGAGACTCATTGGGAACACGACCGTCGGGAGTGCAGATGTGCCCAAGTATTTTGAACCTTGGCACGCATAGGAGGAGTTTGTGGCCGCTAAAGGTTCCACTGCTATACTTCATACGTTGGAGAACTCGGTTGAGTAGCTGGAAAAACTCCCATAGCGCTAAGCGAATGTTGGAGTTTTCGGGATGGGTCGTCGGTAAGCCGTTTACGAGTCGCCAGTCTTTGGGGCCTTTGACGCCAACGTCATCAATGAAGCTTAGGACATTATGCGGTATCTCGGGCTGGAGGATAAAAGTGATGTCGTCATGGAATATAGGGACTGAGTTTGTCCAGCCCATCGGTAAGGTGACTAGGCGCAAGGCGCCAAACGGAGTTTGAAAAGTAGTGAGATCCCGGGAAGAAGGGTGTATCAGGCGTTCGTCGTAGCCAACGTAGAGGTCAAGGGTGGCGCCACAAATACGCCCGGCAAAGGACTCGGCAACGTGGTCAGGGAAAGGCGGCACGCCAGAGTGTCGTATCGTAACTCTATTCAGTGGCTCAAGACTGTGGACTATGCATAGATTGCCGTTCTTTTTGAGGACACAAAATCAACAGGAGCGGTAAGAACTATTGGAGGGCTCGTAGATGCCAGCCTTAATCTTGGTCCTAATAATTTGGCAGACCTCGGCTTCGATTCCAGGCGGTAACGGTCGATTGTGCTCAGTCCACGGCACGTGAGGAATGGTCGGGATCACCACAGGCAGGAAGAAATCTGTACGTAGACTGCCGTGTTCCGAGTCCTCCCAAGTGAAGGCTTTATCTTGCTTAGCGACGAGATCGGTAAGGACGTTCAACTCATCTTTAGTCAAAAATCCTGTGTCATGCTCCTTCGCGAATTGTTGTTGGCGCTCTGTGGTAAAACGTTCCGTGGACTGAAAGGGTGGCGGATTTGGTGATAAAGCCGGCATGTCGGCAAGAGGGTCGCCAATGATCTGGCGCTCGATTCTAAACGTCTTGGGAGAGTGCGTAGCGACGGGTTTTGTTTTAAGCGCAACTGGCTTATATTTCTTTTTGACTTGAACCCCTTTCCTTTTGGGAGCGTTAGCTTGGTTATATACAGAGGTGGAAAGGGGAACTGTAGCCTGAGGGGCGGCAAGTCCAAGAACGGCAGGAGACGAGGCTCCGGGAAGAGTAGTGAGGTAAGTATTGGTAGACGCAATATTTTGAAAGGATTCGGAAGCGGTAAGGTACAAGTAGGCAAGAGAGGAGTCGGTAATGTTTTGATTTTTCTGGGGAAGCTCTGCGTCGGTAGTGGGTAAAGTAGTTAAAACATCTTTGTCAAGAAAAGCGGTAGACATAACATTTACAAGACCAGTTGAATGGTCATATTCCAGCGTTAGCGCCACATCTCTGTGATCGTCGCCAATCACCTCCTCGATGGTCTGTGAAAACACCGGTGGGGAGGCTCATTGGCATGCTGGTCGGTAAACTCCGGGGGCTTAGCGTGGGCGCCTTTTCATTGTCCCCTAGGGAACGTTGGCACCGTTCGTCGGATTCCGGAATTGGGGTCGCTAATTGTTAGTGTCATTTTGTTGTCGGTAACTGTCTTGACGACTAATCGCGCCAAGACGTCGAAGAGTCTGCTGAGAAGTAAATCGTATGCTGGGGAACGTAAGATGTGTATCTGAAGATAAAACGTAATGTCACCAAGGGTGCACGGCACATTCTTGGCGAGGCCTAGGGATCTGTCCACTGTTCCATTAGCGCTCTGCATGTTTAGTATCACCGTAGGGTCATAAATGAGGCCCAGATTGTTAGCGACTTCAGCCACCATAGAAATGATTTGAGACCCGCTATCCACAATTGCCTCTACCTCGTGCTTATTGTCTATGGTTAGCACGACTGAGCGAATAGCATGCGATTCTTGAGCGACGGTAAGGATTGCGGGGTCTTCTCCATGGTCTACTGACCTAAGGTAGGTCTCCACTGGGTCTACAGAGGTGGTGTTAGCAATGGTGTTGGCAGGAGAGTCTTCAGCGTCCAAAGAGTCGACGGTAACGGAAAAACCAGGGAGCGCGTCGTCGAGATCCTCGACCTCAGCAACGGTTGTTGCCAAGGGACGTCAAGGAGTGACTGCTGTCTTGACTTGGTTGCGGACGTCGGGAGCAATACTACAAAGTTCTTCAACTGATAAGGTAACGGCGGTTTTCATAATGCGGCTGAAGACGTGGTTGGATTTTTCTATGTCAAAAATTGGCGCAGTAGATCAGTAACCACCTTCAGGACGTTTCTCGGGAGTGGCAAAGTTTCGTTGTGCTGGTGCGTGATAACGGTCGGGAATCCCTGAGTAGGGATGGAGAGGCGGCAAGGGCGGTTCAGGAGCGGTTCAGGAGCGGCAGCGGTTGACGGTGGTTCTGGAGCGGTAGCGGGGGTAGTAGCAGGCAGTGTGGCAGGAGCAGGAGTCGGTAGCTTGCTAGCGGGAGGCATTGGCTTGTATCCTTTAAGAGGTTGTTTAGGCTGCTTAACTTCAACCCCATCAAAGACCTGATTCTTAAGCGAATCCAACTCCTGCTGTAGCTTGGCGATACGTTCTTCTCGCGAGAATGTAGGATGGTCACCAACGCTGTCGAAGTGTAAGATCTCGTGAACCATTTGCTGTTGGGTCGCCTGTTCAGGGTCGGGGTTGGCGTTGCCAGAAAGCGTGCCGGTAACAATTTGTCCTGGGTTGCGCCTATGCCATTCATCAACTCGCTCCTGGAAGGACCTCTTGTCTGGGTAGTTGGGAATGATGGCGCCAGTGGTGAGGACTATCTTGCCATCGATAGCCCTTCGAATTCTTCCTTGCCGAATATAGTTTTCTAAAGTCACGCAGCGTCCTCTAGTCATAGTATGTCCAATTTCCCCACAGAAGTGGCAAGGGCCAGACGCGGGTACATTAGCGGGTCAGTTAGCGAGATTGGTGGTAATCATAGTTTTGATACAAATCATGGCGGAAGCGACGGCAGCGGTAACAGCAGCGTTGAGATCCTCCTTCTTAACGAAGTCGGCAGGAGGGGGCGGGATGGGAATGATACCATTAGTTCGCTCAGGTGGTGGGCTTGTCCTAGCACGTTGCAGCCCAACGCCAGTGTCCATTCCCTTGAGAACCCATTTACCGGCTTCGAAGACGTCGGCAACGTTATAGGGCTCGTCTGGGTGATGGGCCTGATGAACAATTTCTAGGCGACGAGCAATACACGTCCAAAGCGAAGTCGGGATGCCTTGTTGGAATAGGCGACGTTCCTCGTTAATGTATAGCTTGCCGTTCTGTACTAACCACCTAGCAATCTTCTGGAATTTGTGGTAATACGTGGAGAATGCGCCAAGAGATGATGTGCCACTGTCGAATGATTCCTGTACTAATTTCTGGAGCTCGTTTACTGAGTATCGGGTAGCTTCTTCAGCACCAGGGTACAACTGAATCACTGCCGTCTTCCAGCCTTCATACGAAGCGCCTTGGGCTGGAACAGGTGGGGCGGCAGGAACAAAGGCGGCAAACTCGGTCAAACCTGTCCACGTCTCTGCCGTGTCATATGATACGTATCTTGCCGCGTACTCCTTCATCTGCGTTGATGACGCCCAAAGTTTGGTCAGTAACAAATGTAACAATAGTGTTACCGTACCAAGAGTTTGCGTTGGGCGCGCTATAAGTGATGTGAGGAGTCCCGGGCAGGTCCCAGAGAACGTGTCTGTAAAAATAGGGAAAAGTCGGTAAGGGAGTCGGCAAGTGTAAAGCGCTAAGGTAAAGCGCCTATGAAAGAGCGGTAAGCGAACACGGCAATGTGAGCGGCAAGAGCACGGTATGCTTAGCGAGGTCTAAGCGTCAATGATGCCTGCCGTAATTGCAAGGTGCGAGTGTGTCGAATGTTGGCGAGCGTCTGTAACTGCCGATGAGCTAGACGTTGCCGACCGTAGCGTAAATGAGCTCTTGAGCGTAAGGGAGACTGAGAAAAGGGGAGTAGTAAACTCTGGTCTATTGTTCGATTATTGTACAAGTCGGTAAGTACTTTTATACTACAAAGAGTTCACCGTCGCCAGTGGCTAATGACGCCAGAGTGCGGTAAACTAGAAAATTTCAAAGGGGTAGCTCCAACGGTTTCAGATCCCTACCGTCCATTCAAGAGCCTTAGCGATGCCAGGCGACAGATCGTGAAGCTAAACCATCACTCCATCACCCTTCTGTCTGTCAGAGTACCTAAGCGATGTCAGGCACCAAATCGAGACGCTAAGCGGTGTCAAACGCCAAGGTCAAACGCCAAGCTGTCCATCAGTTTTTGATAGATCATCAGGCTTCTTGCTAAGCGCTGTCGTCAGTGACTGATGCCATCTGTCAGTTGTCATTCTGTCTGCCGATCAGCGCTATCACTGATTGGATCTGCTTCTTGCCGTGTCCGGCTGTCGGGAATGGCTTAAAATAGGTAGAACGCGTGCGCTAAGTTCGGAACGAGTGCGGCAAGATTTCCGGAGCTGGTGCCGAGCCCGCCGTCGCCTGCCGTTGATGCGCTGCTCCTGTATGGGGTCCTATCAGCGTGTGGTCGGTAATGTTACAATCTCTGAATAAATACTCCAACTCCTTGAAATACTGGGAGAGCTCCCATGGCTTGGACTCGTCCCATTTCGGTGCCGAGAAGTGGTTGCGTGGCGGCATGCGCTGGACTTGTTGTTCCATGGCGACGGTGGTAACGAGTTCGGTTAGCGGTAGTGGGGAAGGAGTTCTAGAGATTGGCGACGGGGTAAGCGAAATGAGTTGTGAAAGAGGTGTTAGCGGAGTGATGGGAGTAACTGGTTGCGGAACGGTAAAGGGCGACGCTAAGGGGTCGTTGGCGCTATAATTGAGGGAATGCGGGAAGAGATCAGGAAATGCGTCTACAGTGGCGTTCTGTAGTTCCTGTGCAAGAGAGAGACCCGGTAAGGCACCAGGTGGTTGTGGAGTTGATGGATGGGAAGGAGCTATGCCTTCTGCCGACTGGTCTAGCAGGCGGCGCCTACGCTGGAGATGGGTTTCTGGCAGAATTCTGCCCTAGAGATCTCTCGCGGTGGGCTCCAATTTGATGACGCCCAAAGTTTGGTCAGTAACAAATGTATTAATAGTGTTACCGTACCAAGAGTTTGCGTTGGGCGCGCTAAAAGTGATGTGAGGAGTCCCGGGCAGGTCCCAGAGAACGTGCCTGTGAAAATGAGGAAAAGTTGGTAACGGGGTCGGCAAGTGTAAAGCGCTAGGGTAAAGCGCCTAGGGAAGAAGCGGTAAGTGAACACGGCAAAGGTAAGCGGCAAGAGCACGATAAGCTTAGCGAAGTCTAAGCGTCGATAATGCCTGCCGTAGTTGCAAGGCACGAATGTGTCGAGTGTTGGCGAGAGTCTGCAACTGCCGACGAGTTCGACGTTGCCGACCGTAAATGAGCTCTTGAGCGTAAGGGAGACTGAAGTAAGGGGAGCAGGAAACTCTGGTCTATTGTTCGATTGTGTATGTACAAGTCGGTAAGTACTATATATACTACAAGGAGTTCACCGTCGCCAGTGACCAACCATCGCCAAAGTGCGGTAAACTGGAAAATTTCATAGGGGTAGCTCCAACGGTTTCAGATCCCTACCGTCTTTTCAAGACCCTTGGCGCCACCAGGCGGCAGATCGCGGTGCTAAACCATCAATTCATCACCCTTCTGTCTGTCCAAAGTGCTTAGCGATGTCAGGCGCCAAATCGAGACGCTAAGCGGTGTCAGGCGCCAAGGTCAAACGCCAAGCTGTCTATCAGTTTTTGATAGATCATTAGGCTTCTCGCTAAGCGCTGTCGTCAGTGACTGATGCCATCTGTCAGTTGTCATTCTGTCTGCCGTCGGCGCTATTATTGATCGGATTTGCTTCTTGCCATGCGCGGCCGTCAAATATCGCCAAAATTGGATAATTAGCGCGCGCTAAGGTATCCCGAGTCGGTGCCGCATTGCCGTTGCCTGCCGTTGATGCGCTGATCCTGTATGGGGTCCTATCAGCGCCCGGTTCCCGACCACTACTCCGCACAGACCCCCCACCCCACCTACCCACCTCTCCCATATGAACCCCAATATCTCCACCGCCACTGGGTCCCTGACCCATCCCTCTATGATCTGGGGCCCTCAGCCAGCTGGGCCCCTCTGCCCAACCTAGCCATGGCATGACCCGTGGAGGTCCCCTTGTACCGAAGCATCCCTGGGGGCCTGCTGGAGACCCCACCAGTTCCCAGTGGACCTCGCCCGATACCCCCCAGCGAGGGCCCCTTTGCACCCACCCCCTATTACGGTTACCAGCGCCCTGCCAACTACGACTATCCCTCTCAACACTACCCGACTGCCACTCCACCCGCTCAGACCCCTCCCTCGCCAATGGGACGACGACGCCTCAAGGACTACGAACGGCAATGGGACAAAGTGCTCTGCTCGCTCAGGATCTCGCTGGAGGACTTCATGCAACGGGCAAGGGCGCTACTCATGGAATTCAGACACGACAACTTCGCAGGCACTCCGGAGGACTGGGCCCATTGCTTGGTCAAATTTGGGGATCACCTCACACAAGGAGAACTCCTGGAGCAGACTATGGTAAAGTATAGACGCAACATGATCCTCCACAAAGAATTGCAACAACTGCTCGACAAAGTCCACGCGTCCCCCTCTCCTCGACCCCTCAACGACCTCACAGACCCAGGCTGCTCGATTCACATCTGATGGGAACCCCTGGAACTGGCCCTGGCAGCCCCTGCAGTCCCCACTCTGGAGCAACAACAACGGGAAGAGTGACAAAATGCCTCGGCCATACTACGGTCCCTCAACCTGATGGGAGGGCTATTTGATCAGCCTGCTGCCCACACGGTAGGCTTGTCGACTCGCCGTAAGGCTAACTCCATTCCTAGCACCTTTGAGACCTGGGGACAGCCCCAGAGACCCCTGGAACCGCTCCTGCAAATGGACAATGCCCGACTCCTGCCTCCAGCGACCTCCGGTAGACCCCGGACACCCCTAACACAGATGACACGCTGTGCTACATCAATGAGCTTGCTCGCAGCAACAATGAACAACACCCCGCGTCCACGACCGCCCCAGTACCGCCTCCCACGTCTGCCCCGGCCCCCCCAGAGCCCAACTTCTGTCACAACCCCTCGCCTCACTTCGACCTGCAAAACCCCCCATGGCCTCCAATGCAAGCACGACCCTCCCAGGTTGAACATCCTCCGCGCAACCCGGCACCCGACCCAGCACCCGGCTCTCCTCAGACCAACCTGACACCACCAAACCCTCCCCAACTGCCTCTGCCACCCCCAGCCAAACCTCGAGGACAACCTCCAGGCCCCCCACCTCTGCCACTCCCTGCATGGAGACCCAGGCCTCCCTCCGGTCAGAATGAACCCCTCTGGGACAACGGGCCTCCCGGGCATGGACCCCCAGATGAGCCACCTGGAGGAGGCCCTCCAAGCAGGTGGGGTCCTGCCCTCAGTGCCTTTTCTCCACAAGGAGGGGGGGAGTAACCATTATTACTACTACTACAATGCTGGCCCCCCTCCCCGCAACGCTGCCGGAGCAGACAACGCTTGCAACGCCCTCGCCCGCGAAATGGACATCTGGACATTCAAAAGCCCGATGCATTCACAGGCCGGGATCTCCGAAAATGGCGTACATTCCTCACCCAATGTCTTAACACATTTCAGGCAAAACCACTCACTTTTCAGGTTGACAGCTCCCGGATGGCCTTTGCCGCCTCATACCTCCAGGGGATTGCCTTCAACCACTACACAGCCCTTATCCAGTTTGATTCCAACAACCTGGCACTCTCTCACTGGCAAGCTTTTGTCGACGAATTCTCTGGGAAGTTCAGGATCTACAACACCATGGCCGAGGCCGAGGACAACCTCTTCAACCTCTGGATGCGCTCTGAAGAATGCTTCACCACCTTCATTGTACGTTTTGAGAAGGAAGCTTATGAGACAGGTTGGAATTACAGCGCCCTCCGGTACGCTCTCCGCTGCGCACTGCTGCAACGTATCAAGGATGTCCTCCGACTCGCCCCGAAACAACCCTCCTATGACAAATACAAGGCCCTCATCATGCAGATCGACCAACGCTACTGGAAAGACCACAGTGAGTATTTGAACTCCCGAGCCCCCTGAAACCCTAGAGGAGGACCCCCATGGTTCTCTGGTGAAACCCCCAACCCCCAAATTCAAAACCCCGGTCCCCCCACGTTCCCTGGCAGCCGACCCCCAGTGAGTCGTGGCCCACCCAATACTAACCCCGGCAGCGGCGCCCACCCCCAGGCCCAACTCAACACCGCCATGGCTGCCAGCGACCCAAGTGACGTGCCAAGCCCCGAGGAACCTCCGGAGAACCCTGAAGATCTCGACTTTGCCGACGAACAGGACGAAGAGGCCCTCTGGGCCAACCGGCTCCAGAAAAAGAGATGACCCTGGATCGAGGTGCCGAAGGACATGCAGGAACAACGAAGAAGGGAAGGCGTTTGCATACTCTGCAGTGAGAAAGACCATTTCATCTCTGAGTGCCTCCAACGACAGGTTATGGGACGTGCCACCTGGACCTTCGAAGGGGAGGACGCTGATAGGACCCCATACAGGATCAGCGCATCAACGGCAGGCTATGGCAACACGGCACAGGCTCAGGATACCTTAGCGTGCGCTAACTAACCAATTTTGGCAATATTTGACGGCCGTGCATGGCAAGAAGCAGATCCAATCAGTGATAGCGCTGACGGCAGACAGAATGACAACTGACAGATGGCATCAGTCACTGACAACAGCGCTTAGGGAGAAGCCTGATGATCTATCAAAAACTGACGGACAGCTTGGCATTTGACTTTGGCGTCTGACATCACTTAGCACCTCGATCTGGCACCTGACATCGCTAAGCATTTTGGACAGACAGAAGGGTGATGGATTGATGGTTTAGCTTTGCAATCTGCTGCCTGGCATCGCTAAGGTTCTTGAATGGACGGTAGGGATCTGAAACCATTGGAGCTACCCCTATAAAATTTTCTAGTTTACCGCACTTTGGCAATGGTTGGTCACTGGTGACGGTGAACTCCTTGTAGTATATAAAGTACTTACCGACTTGTACATACCCATTGAACAATAGACCAGAGTTTCCTGCTCCCCTTTCATCAGCCTCCCTTACGCTTGAGATCTCATTTACGGTCGGCAACATCAAACTCATCAGCAGTTGCAGACTATTGCTAGCCTTCAACCTATTCATGCCTTGCAGCTACGGCAGGCATTATCGACGCTTAGACTTTGCTAAGCTTACCGCGCTCTTGCCACTTACGTTGCCGTGTTCACTTACCGCTTCTTTCATAGGCGCTTTTGCCTTAGCGCTTGACACTTGCCGATCCCCTTACCGACTTTTTCCTCATTTTCACAGGCGCGTTCTCTGGGACCTGCCTGGGACTCCTCACATCACTTATAGCATGCCCAACGCAAGCTTTTGGTACGGTAACACTATAGTTATATTTGTTACTGACCAAACTTTGGGCGTCATCAAATTGGAGCCCACCGCGAGAGATCTCTAGGACAGAATTCTGCCAGAAACCCGTCTCCAGCATAGGCACCGCCTGCTAGAGCAGTTGGCAGAAGGCATAGCTCCTTCCCACCCATCAACTCCACAACCACCTGGTGCCTTACCGGGTCTCTCTCTCGCACAGGAACTACAGAACACCACTGTAGACAAATTTCCTGATCTCTTCCTGCGTTCTCTCGACTTTAGCGCCGACAACCCCTTAGCATTGCTGCTTGCCGTACTACAACCAGTTACCCCCATTACTCCGTTAACGCCTCTTTCTCAACTCATTTCTCTTACCCCATCGCCAATCTCTAGAATTCCTTCCCCACAACCGCTAACCAAACTCGGTACCACCGTCGCCATGGAACAACAAGTTCAGCTCATGCCGCCATGCAATCACTTTTCAGCACCAAAATGGGACAAGTCCAAGCCACGGGAGCTCTCCCAGTATTTTAAAGAATTAGAGTACTTATTCAGGGATTGTGGCATTACCGACCACACGCAGATGAAAGAGTACATGGCAAGGTACGTGTCATATGACACGGCAGAGACGTGGACAGGCCTTGCTGAGTTTGCTGCCTTTGTTCCTGCCGCCCCACCCGTTCCAGCCCAAGGCACCTCGTATGAAGGCTGGAAGACGGCAGTAATCCAGTTGTACCCTGGCGCTGAAGAAGCTACCTGATACTCAGTAAACGAATTACAGAAACTAGTACAGGAATCATTTGACAATGGCACCTCATCTCTTGGCGCATTCTCCACATATTATTGTGAATTCCAAAAGATTGCTAGGTGGTTAGTACAAAACGGCAAGCTATACATTAACGAGGAACGTCGCCTATTCCAACAAGGCATCCCAACTTCGCTTTGGACTCGTATTGCTCGTCGCCTAGAGATAGTTCATCAGGCCCATCACTCAGACGAGCCCTATAATGTTGCCGACGTCTTTGAAGCCGGTAAATGGGTTCTCAAGGGGATGGACACTGGCGTTGGGCTGCAACGCGCTAGGACGAGTCCACCACCTGAGCGAACTAACGGTATCATTCCCATCCTGCCTCCTGCTGCCGACTTTATTAAGAAGGAGGATCTCAATGCTGCCGTTACTGCTGCTGTCGCTTCTGCCATGACTCGTATTGAAACTATGATTACCACCAATCTTGCTAACTGACCCACTAATGTACCTGCGTCTGGCCCTTGCCACTTCTGTGGGGAAATTGGCCATACTATGACTAGAGGACGCTGCGTGACTTTAGAAAATTACATCTGGCAAGGAAGAATTCGAAGGGCTATCGACAGCAAGATAGTTCTAACCACTGGCGCCACCATCCCCAACTACCCGGACAAGAAGTCCTTCCAGGAACGAGTTGATGAATGGCATAGGCGCAACCCAGGACAAATCGTTACCGGCACTTTCTGGCAACGCCAACCCCGACCCTGAACAGGCAACCCAACAGCAAATGATTCACGAGGTCTTACACTTCGACAGCGTTGGCGACCATCCTACTTTCTCGTGGGAAGAACATATCGCCAAGCTACAACAGGAATTGGATTCACTTAAAAATCAGGTTTTTGATGGGGTTGAAGTTAAGCAGCCTAAACAAACTCTCAAAGGATACAAGCCAATGCCTCCTGCTAGCAAGTTACCGACTCCCGCTCCTGCCGCACCGCCAGCCACCACTCCAGAACCATCGTCATCCTCTGCTGCTTCTGAACTGCCCTTGCTGCCTTTACATCCCTATTCAGAGATTCCTGACCATTATCATGCTCCCGCACAACAAAATTTTGCTGCTCCCAAGAAACGTCCTGAAGGTGGTTACCGACCTACCGCACCAATTTTTGACATAGAAAAATCAAACCACGTCTTCAGCCGCATCATGAAAACCGCCGTCACCTTGTCAGTAGAAGAACTTTGTAGTATTGCTCCCGACGTTCGCAACCAAGTCAAGACAGCAGTCACTCCTCAACGTCCCTTGGCAACAACCGTTGCCGAGGTCGAGGACCTCAATGACGTGCTTCCTGGTTTTTCCGTTACCATCGACTTTCTGGACACGGAAGACTCTCCTGCCGACACCATCGCAAACGCCACCTCTGTGGACCCAGTAGAGACCTATCTTAGGTCAGTAGACCATGGAGAAGACCCCGCAATTCTTACCGTTGCTCAAGAATTGCACGCTATTTGCTCAGTTGTGCTAACCGTAGACAACAAGCACGAGGTAGAGGCGATTGTGGATAGCAGCTCTCAAATCATTTCTATGGCAGCGGAAGTCGCTAACGATTTAGGCCTCATTTATGACCCAACTGTGATACTAAACATGCAGAGCACTAACGGTATGGTGGACAGATCCCTAGGCCTCGCCAAAAATGTGCCTTGCACCCTTGGCGACATCACCTTCTACTTGCAGATACATATTTTGCGCTCCCCGGCATATGACTTACTACTCAGCAGACCCTTTGAATGTCTTGGTGCGATGATGAGCTCTCATTATAGATAACCACGGATAGCGCCAACACAAGCACCTCACATTGGCACACTGGGACCACCAGGAGCGGCACGTCTTAGCACTCCAGGGGCTAATTTTTGCATATTTTTATGTTAATAACTTGCAGCTGGAGCCTCTAATTACTCCAGGACCACTCTTTATGGCACCATCTATTCTTAGCACTCCTCTTGACACCTTGCCGCACCTTGCCACTCACCCTTCAGGGCCATACATGGACACAGACACTTGGCACCCATGATGCCCTTAGCCGGTGGCAGCAGAAATGATGAAGTATTTTATGACAGACAGCTTGGAGTTTCACCTTAGCACCTGACGTCGCTTAGCTTCTTGCTGACTCAGACTGACAGCATGATTGTGGACTTTTTCACCATATAGTTTAATTCAGGGCATTTACTTACATATAAATACTTACTCAGACTGACAGCATGATTGTGGACTTTTTCACCATATAGTTTAATTCAGGGCATTTACTTACATATAAATACTTACTTTTTGTTAGTAGTACATCATCAATTTGGCAGTAGGGATTGTATCCCAACATTTTGGTCACCCTACGCAACAGACTACCTTTTGTTGACTGTGTCGGCAAGGGGACTCTGCTTTAGTTCTCTCTCACCCTTTCTGTCTGCAATCTCTTAGTGCCTTGCAACTACGGCAAGGCATTTGTGCTTAGATCTGCTAAGCAATCTCGTCATTTTATCATCTCTTTTAGGTGCTAACACTTAGCACCTCTTAGTGACCCCTTTACAGTGTCTCTTAGCGCCTTTCCTTGGCGACTCTCTCCTGTGCTCCTTAGCGCCTTTCCTTGGTGACTCTCTCTCGCGCTCCTTAGCGCCTTTCCTTGGCGACTCTCTCTCGCGCTCCTTAGCGCCTTTCCTTGGCGACTCTCTCCCGCGCTCCTTAGCGCCTTTCCTTGGCAACTCTTTCCCGCGCCTCTTAGCACCTTTCATTGGTGATTTTTAGCATACTCTTGCCGCATTTTTGGGCCTTAAATAAGCGCCAATCTCCCCTTTTCCTTACCACCAACCTCTTGCCTACTGTGCGTTCTCTGGGACCTGTCCGGGACTCTCTCCCATACTTAGCACGCCCAAAGCTATATTGACTAAGTAGCTGTACTAGTGATAGTGCACCTTAGCGCAATTTGGGCATCATCAGCGATCAGTCGTCAAGACTGTTACCAACGACAAAACGACCTTAACAATTAGCAACCCCAATTCTGGAATCCGACGAACGGTGCCAAAGTTCCCTAGGGGACAACAAAAAGGCGCCCACGCTAAGCCCCTGGAATTTACCAACCAACACGCCAACGAACCTCCCCACTGGTGTTTTCACAGAACATTGAGGAGGTGATTGGCGACGATCACGGAGATGTGGCGCTAACGCTGGAATATGACCATTCTACTGGTCTTGTAAATGTTATGTCTACCGCTTTTCTTGACAAAGATGTTTTAACTACTTTGTCTGCTACCAACGCTGAGCTTTCCCAGAAAAACCCAAACATTACCAACTCCGCTCTAGCGTACTTGTATCTTACCGCTTCCGAATCATTTCAAAACATTGCGTCTACCGATACTTATCTCACTACCCTTCCCGGAGCATCGTTTCCTGCCGTTTTTGGACTTGCCGCCCCTCAGGCTACAGTTCCCCTTTCCACCTCTGTATATAACCAAGCTAACGCTCCCAAAAGGAAAGGGGTTCAAGTCAAAAAGAAATATAAGCCAGTTGCGCTTAAAACAAAACCCGTCGCCACGCATTCTCCCGAGACGTTTAGAATCGAGCGCCAGATCATTGGCAACTCTCTTGCCGACATACCAACCTTATCACCAAATCCACCACCCTTTCAGCCCACAGGACGTTTTACCGTGGAACGCCAACAACAATTCGCGAAGGAGCATGACACAGGATTTTTGACCAAAGATGAGTTGAATGTCCTTACCGATCTCGTTGCTAAGCAAGATAAAGCCTTTGCTTGGGAGGACTCGGAACGCGGCAGTCTACATACAGACTTCTTCCCGCCTGTTGTAATCCCGACCATTCCTCACGTGCCATGGACTGAGCACAACCGACCGTTACCACCTGGAATCAAAGCCGAGGTCTGCCAAATCATTAGGACCAAGATACAGGCTGGCGTCTACGAACCCTCCAATAGCTCTTACCGCTCCCGATGGTTTTGCGTCCTCAAAAAGAATGGCAATCTACACATAGTTCACAGTCTCGAGCCGCTGAATAGAGTTACCATACAACACTCTGGCGTACCACCTTTCCCTGACCACATTGCCGAGTCCTTTGCCAGGCATATTTGTGGCACCACCCTTGACCTCTACGTTGGCTACAACGAACACCTAATACACCCTTCTTCCTGGGATCTCACTACTTTTCAAACTCCGGTTGGCGCCTTGCACCTAGTCACTTTACTGATGGGCTGGACAAACTCAGTCCCCATATTCCATAACGACATCACTTTCATCCTCCAACCCGAGATACTGCACCATGTCCTTAGCTTCATTGATGACGTTGGCATCAAAGGCCCCAAAGACTGGCAACTCGTAAACGGCTTACCGGCGACCCATCCCGACAACTCCAACATTTGCTTAGCACTATGGGAGTTTTTCCAGCTGCTTAACCGAGTTCTCCAATGTATGAAGTATAGCGGTGGAACCTTTAGCGGCCACAAGCTCCTTCTTTGTGTGCCAAGGTTCAAAATACTGGGTCACATCTGCACTCCCAATGGTCACGTTCCTGATGAGTCTCGCTTAGCACTCTTGGAGCGATGGGGTCCTTGCCGCGACTTATCTGAAGTTCGCGCCTTTCTTGGTACCGTTGGCATGCTCAGGATATTCATCAAGAATTTTGCCCATCGTGCACACGCCCTTAACCGACTCATCCGCGCCAACGAGCCCTTTGAATTTGGGCCAGACCAGGTCACTGCACAACAAGACTTAGTAAAAGCCCTACAAGACGCCAAACCCCTAGTTCCTATCGACTATAGCTCTGCCGACCCAGTTATCTTGGCGGTGGATACCTTGTACATTGCCGTTGGCTACTTCTTGTGCCAGTGCTTTAGCAACAATCGGAAACAGCGACACTACAACCGCTTTGGGTCTATCATGCTAAACGACCAAGAATCTCGCTACAGTCAGCCTAAACTAGAGCTCTATGGGCTCTTCAAAGCCTTCCGGTCGCTAAAGATGTATCTGATTGGCGTACGGAACCTGATTGTTGAAGTCGACGCTAGGTACATCAAAGGCATGCTGCAGAATCCCGATATCCAGCCATCCGCTTACGGAACCTGATTGTTGAAGTCGACGCTAGGTACATCAAAGGCATGCTGCAGAATCCCGATATCCAGCCATCCGCTAGTATGAACCGGTGGGTAGTCGCTATCCTCATGTTTCACTTTGAGTTGGTACACGTCAAGAGCTCTTTCCACGGACCAGATGGACTCTCTAGGCGACCACGGCAGCCTGGCAACCCGGCAGTGGATCCACAAGCTAATAGCAATTTCGAGAACTGGATCGACCGATTACATGGTTTTATGCACCTCATACAACAGCCAATTCCCCTACTACGACGGCAACAGCCTGCCAGTATCCTTCTACATCCCATTGTCCCTTACCGCTCTGAGATCTTTAGCGCACCCCTCACATTCTACACGGCAAGCATCCTTGGACAAGACTTGCCTCCAGTAAAAGTCGTACAAGAACCCCATCCACTAAGAGAAGACAGTAGAAACTTGACCTATGAGGCCGTTCCCCAATCCGCCAAGGCAAAGGCGGAAGACAGTCGCTTGTTAATAGTTGAACAATGGATACAAGACCTTAAGCAACCTACAGGCCTTACCAACGAGCAATATGCGACCTTTATCTGATATGCCACCCACTTCTTCTTTATCGACAACCGCCTCTGGCAACGAAATCGAGATGGCGCTCACAAGCTGATCATCAAGCCAGAAAGTCGCTTACAAGTCCTGCGCGCCATGCATGACAAGCTAGGACATAGAGGTCTGTACGCTACCCGAGCTTCTCTGTTAGAACGATTCTGGTGGCCACACGCTAGTGCCGACATCGCCTGGTACATTAGAACTTGCCACCTTTGCCAAATTCAACAGACATGCCAAGTGCTCATACTGCCAACCGTTGCAACGCCAGCTCCCCTCTTCAGCAAAATCTATGTTGATACCATGCACATGCCCAAATCTGGTCGCTACAAGTACATCATTCAAGGTCGTTGCTTGCTAATCCACTGGCCTGAATTTCAAATGCTTCAGAGAGAAAATACGGACGCGGTCACCAAGTGGCTATTTGAGGATGTCATTTGCCGTTGGGGAGCGCTAAGAGAAATTGTCATGGATAACGGTGCGCCAATTATCAAAGCGCTAACATATCTCGCCAAGAAATACAATATCCATCACATTCGAGTATCTGGCTACAACAAGTGTGCCAATGGCCTGGTAGAGAGACCACACTTTGACGTTCGGCAAGCACTCTTCAAGGCAGTCGATAGCGATGAATCTCGTTGGAGCAAAGCGACCTATTCAGTATTTTGGTTGGAAAGAGTTACCATTCGTAAGCGCATGGGTTGCTCTCTCTATTACACGGCTACTGGCACACATCCTTTACTCCCTGCTGACATTATAGAAGCGACCTACCTTCAGCCAGCACCCAACAGTATCTTAGCGACTACCGATCTGATCGCCAGACAAGCTATTGATCTCCAGCGAAGGAAGGAAGATTTAGAGCGACTCCACGAAGTAGTCTTTAGCGCCCGTCGCCAAGCAGCCCTACGATTCGAAACCGAGCAAAGCGCTACTATCAAAGATTACAACTTCCTGAGAGGAGTGCTAGTGGCCAAGCAGCCCTACGATTCGAAACCGAGCAAAGCGCTACTATCAAAGATTACAACTTCCTGAGAGGAGTGCTAGTGCTCATGCGCAACTCCAAAATTGAAACCTCATACAATAAGAAAATGTGCCCGCACTATCTTCGACCTTTGGTAGTTATCTCTCGTAACCGTGGAGGCGCTTACGTGCTCTGTGAATTAGATGGTTCAGTACTGCATCGACCTGTTGCCGCCTTTTGCCTATTACCATATCTTGCCAGAGAACAGATTGACTTGCCGTTGGAAGCGCTAGATATCGACACCGCCAAGCTGAGAGAACTTGAAGAAACAGAATTATTGGACGATGATGATTTGCCAACTCTGGTTGAAGAAGAAGAAAATGATTAGAAAAGAATATATTGATGAGCTCCCTTTTTCTATTACTTACCTTACTTATCTTTCTTGCTGATACTTACTATACTATATTCAACAGACATTTCCTTACATAGTCAAGCTGCAGCGCTAGCGTGTCGCCAACGCTTAGCGCACTGCGCAACTCTCGCCAAGGGTTTTTTGCTGTGATGATTTACTGAGTGTTTCTCTTTTTACTCAAAATTTGTCTAAGTCCCTCTCTTATTACCCCTCTTGCTAAGACCTACCTAAGAATGTTTGCCGTCTGATTTCTGTTTACTTTACTCTTTTTGCCCTACACTGTTGCGCTAACTCAGATTACGAGACTTATCCATTCACTCAGCAAGGAGGCGGCAAAATACATTTATAAAGACAGGCGGTATCAAAAAGCTATACAATAAGCAGCCTATCTACGCTAAGGTCTGCTCAATTGCTATCTTCATCCATCGGCAGGGAATCATCCGATACCGGCAAAGAGGAGTCGCACAGAGGTAGGAGATTGCCCAGCAAGATGTTGTTGGTGGTTTGCCAATCCATAGCGGCTTGGCAATCGTCCTGGTAGTCGCAAAGGACGCAAAGGCTATGACTCAAATTGGAGTAACGCAACCTCAGTGCCATCAGTTGACCTCGGACTCGTTCCCACTCCTGACTCATTGTCGCCTCCATCGTTGCCACCCTCCTCAAATACCACTCCAGCATCTCACAAGGATTGAGCGCTACGACTGGGTAGACAAGATCTTGCCCCAGCCACTGGAAGGCGTCGCCAGTAACTGTCGGTTGCGGCTGAGGGGTCCAGGCAGGATTAATCCTGGCGATCACGGAGCGCCTTGGTTCCAGACCGGCAACATCCTCAGGGTCGGACACCTCCCATGGGGCAACGTTACCATAGGGAGGCAGCCAGCACCACTCAGGCTCCTCCCAGGCAACTCCTGCCGCTGCCTCCCCTTCTCCTGCCACTAGCTCCCTTGCTGATGTCTTCTCCTCTCCACCGTCCTGTTGTGTCGCCAAGGTTTCATCTTCACCCTCAGCGTCTTCGTCCCCTCCCGTTGCCGCTCCCTCTGCCTTCTCCTCCATCTCGACATCTGCGGGAGCATCTTCCTGCTCCTCTTGAGGCGACTAGCTGCCAACGCCTTCTCCAGGTCCTCCATCTCGGTGTCCTTTAGAGCTGGCAAGGGGAAAGGCGATGACGATACCACACGAGGGCGCTTGGCTTTGCCCTTCCCTTTGCTTGGAGAAGGGGCTTGACGTTTTTCTGGGACCAAAGTCCCTTGGCGCTCGCCGGCACCTCGATTGCCGACAGATTCTGACCCATCCCCTTGGCGTGTTGGCAACGCCAAGGAGGCCCATCCAACTGCTGCCATGCCACCAGCAGCAACCTTCTTCCTCTGCCCCTCCACAAACTCCCTAGCCCTCCTAACCAAGATGGCACGGGAAAACGTTTTCTCGACGAGGGCATCTGGCGTGCTGCCACGCTTGCGACTTTTGGCCCCATTGATGGTGCAAGCGCGTTTCAGCGTGCCACAGCGATAGCAAGGCTGGGCCCCAGTCAGGAACCAGCAGCCTTCTGGGTCGTTATCCGTCCAGCACTTGTCACACTAGCGCTAAGAGTTAGTAAGAGACTCAAGGAGACAGAAAAGTTACTTACCGCTCCCCATGCCTCCTTAAACGCCTGCCAAGTCGCCAGGGAAACAGTCTTCTTCCCCTTCATCTCCTCCATTACGACCCCAGCCTCTTGCCCCTCGTCAAGGACGGCCTCCTCCCGACGCGGCAAAAGCAAACCTCTTAGCTCCTTGTCGTCAAAGGAACTTTGTGTTGGCACCTACAGAAACTTAGTAATTCCAGTCCAAAAAGAAAATACCACTCACCGCGTATTGAGGAGCCGCCTTGTGACTCTGTAGATGTCATTAGCGACTGTCGGCAATGGCAAGCAAAATCAGCACTTACCTTGCGTTTGGAAGCACCTACCGGCTTCCTCGGTGAGCCCGACTTGCTAACCGGCAACACTGGGCTCAAAGTGCTGCTGGCATGACCATCCTGGCTGGATCCTTCTGCTACCAGCCTCTTGGTGGCAGGCGCCTTCCCTGCAGCAACTTCCTCCATCTCTGCTGCCAACGCTGCCACCCTCTCTTGCTCCTCTAGTGCCCTGGTAATCTCGCGGGCGTCCTGAGAAACCTCCTCTTGCCTTGCCACGATCTCCTCCTCCATCTGCATGCGTGCTAGAGGCACCAACACCTCTTGTTTACTGTGGGGTGACAGATCAGACCAAAGCTAAGTCAAAAGAATGGGTTAGGAATACTCACTCTGCCACGGGCGCACTTACCGTCATCGGCAAGGCACCGGACAGAATATCCTCCAACTCGTCCTCAATCGTTGGGACGGGAGGAGGCGCCTGACAGCTCGATCAGCTAGCAACACGGCAAGGACTAAAAGCACTTACAAAGCAAGAAAACGGCGGTAACCAGTCGGCGCCACGATTGTCAACATAGCGGGCTCAGCACCACTCCCACACCTCAATCTCCTTATCCCACCCTATGCCAAGAACGCGAACCTCATACCAGCGTTCCAACAGTTTCATCACGGCAACAATCAAGTTTGGAGGCGCCTCTGCGCCCAGACCCTCGATGCGCCTAACAAACCTGTTGGCCTTTTTGATATAAGCGGAGGCGGCGTCTTGAGCCTCGCGAGACGGTACTGGGGGCGGAGTTGGAATGTGGAAAGACATTTTATTTTAATAGAGCGCCAGATAAAAGATGGGGAGGAGAAACGAAGTCAAGACTCATGCGCCAGGACTATAAACAAAATCTCAAGAATGCACAGACCACTTGTCACAAAAGCGGTAACAGTAGCCTTATTTGGTGACTGAGAACAGTCAATTTTTCAGTTGGGGGGAGATAATAGAACCCCATACAGGATCAGCGCATCAACAGCAGGCTACGGCAACACGGCACAGGCTCAGAATACCTTAGCGCACGCTAACTAACCAATTTTGGCAATATTTGATGGCCGTGCATGGCAAGAAGCAGATCCAATCAGTGATAGCGCCGACGGCAGACAGAATGACAACTGACAGATGGCATCAGTCATTGACAACAGCGCTTAGGGAGAAGCCTAATGATCTATCAAAAACTGACGGACAGCTTGGCATTTGACTTTGGCGTCTGACATCACTTAGCGCCTCGATCTGGCACCTGACATCGCTAAGCATTTTGGACAGACAGAAGGGTGATGGATTGATGGTTTAGCTTTTAGCGCCTCGATCTGGCACCTGACATCGCTAAGCATTTTGGACAGACAGAAGGGTGATGGATTGATGGTTTAGCTTTGCAATCTGCTGCCTGGCGTCGCTAAGGTTCTTGAATGGACGGTAGGGATCTGAAACCATTGGAGCTACCCCTATAAAATTTTCTAGTTTACTGCACTTTGGCAATGGTTGGTCACTGGTGACGGTGAACTCCTTGTAGTATATAAAGTACTTACCAACTTGTACATACCCATTGAACAATAGACCAGAGTTTCCTGCTCCCCTTTCATCAGCCTCCCTTACGCTTGAGATCTCATTTACGGTCGGCAATGTCAAACTCATCAGCAGTTGCAGACTATTGCTAGCCTTCAACCTATTCATGCCTTGCAGCTACGGCAGGCATTATCGACGCTTAGACTTTGCTAAGCTTACCGTGCTCTTGCCACTTACGTTGCCGTGTTCACTTACCGCTTCTTTCATAGGCGCTTTTGCCTTAGCGCTTGACACTTGCCGATCCCCTTACCGACTTTTTCCTCATTTTCACAGGCGCGTTCTCTGGGACCTGCCTGGGACTCCTCACATCACTTATAGCATGCCCAACGCAAGCTTTTGGTACAGTAACACTATAGTTATATTTGTTACTGACCAAACTTTGGGCATCATCAATGCCACCTATGAATATTTGGAAAACGACCCAGCAATTTAGACCCCGAAGATGCCCTAAATTGCATAATCAACCCCGACGTCTTCTCCACCCTGGTCTCCCATCTTTGTTCTATGACACTCGCACAGGACACCCTCACGGCTTACTTACCCTCCCACTCCTTGCACTCCCTCCTCCTCAAAACCCACCTCACCCCCTCTGGAGCCCCCCTCAATACCCTCATCGACAGTGGCACCACAGACAACTTCATTGACGAGGCATGGTCTACCCTCACCCCAGAACCTGCTCAGCGACTCCCGGTCCCAGTGCGACTCTGCCTCTTCGACAGAGACACCTCTACGGCGGGAGACGTCACTCACTTTGTGTGTATGCCCATTACTTTTGCCAACGGACAGACTCACACCCTCCGGATGTTGGTAACCAAACTCCACCCCTCCGCACTCCTGGTCCTGGGGCTTCCATGGCTCCAAGACACCAACCCCCGCATTGACTAGCGACATCTCACCCTCCACCTGACCCGGGAACCGATGCCTGACGACCAGCAACTCCTCTTTGATATCCCCCCCTCTCCAGACCCGACCCCGAAAGACCCCCTAGACAGGCCCCCACCGCCCCCCAGACTCCAGTCCCACTCGTCCTGATCCTTCGTCATCAATGCCAGGTTGGACGGTGCCCCAGGACCGATATTGACCCTCATCGACAGCAGAGCTACCGGAGTTTTCATTAGCGATGCCCTCGACCTTCCCCATGACTCCCTCGACCAACCCCTCTGCCTGCAACGCCTCAACGGCACCCCCTCCTCCTTCGGCCCCATCCAGAGGTCTCATTTTGGATGCGTGACCCTGGACAATGACTACGAGTTCACCTTCAACTTCCTGGTCACGCAACTTCACAAATCGACCCTGATGGTGCTGGGACTACCCTGGCTACGTGACACAAACCCCGACATTGACTGGAGGACACTCACCATGACATTCTTGGGACCCAAAGACTACCCCTCGACCGCCGTGCACCTCCAGGCCCTGGGAAGCGACCTGGTGTCCAACATCCCCGGAGTGGCAGCTGCACCCCCCACCCATATGCCACCAACGCCCATCCAGACCTGCAAGGCCCCCAATCGACCCCCAAACATCCCTCAGAACAGGTACAAAGGGCCAAACTACCCGGGCCGGTCTCAGACACATGTCAAACCCGCTCCAGCCGATGCATCTGCGACCCCAATTGACCCGAACACACTCGACATTAGGATCATTGGAGCCGCCCCCTTCACCTGCCTCATGAAGGACGGAACCCCCATGTTTCAGCTACACACCTCGCCATCTCTCCCGGAAGAACACCTACAAGGGGACGCTATCCCCCTGGAAAAGAAAACTGAGGAGCAGATCCTCCGAGAAGTAGTTCCCCTGGAGTATCACAAGTTCGCTGACGTATTCTCCGAAGGAGACACTAAGGAGATTCCCCCTCACTGCCCCTATGACCATATGATTGACCTCGAGGAAGGAGCTGCCCCCCCTTTTGGCAAGGTATACAACATGTCGGAAGTCGAACTCTGGGCCCTCAAGGACTACCTCGATGAAATGCTCGGGAAGGGATTCATCTGACCCTCTGCCTCCGCCGCCGGAGCCCCAGTTCTCTTTGCCAAGAAGAAGGACGGTTTGCTCTGACTCTGCGTTGACTACCAGGGACTCAATAAGATCACCAAGAAGAACCGCTAGCCAAGAAGAAGGACGGTTTGCTCTGACTCTGCGTTGACTACCAGGGACTCAATAAGATCACCAAGAAGAACCGCTATCTGCTCCCACTCATCGGCAATCTGGTCGATCAACTCCGCAGTGCCAAGGTTTACACAAAAATCGACCTCTGCTCCAGCTACAACAACGTCCGCATCGCCCTGGGACATGAGTGGAAGACTGCATTCCATATGCGGTATGGTCTGTTTGAGTACCTTGTGATGCCTTTTGGAATGACTAACTCCCCCGCCACATTTCAATACTTCATGAACAACATCTTCCACGACATGAGCGACGCTTTCGTGATCATCTACTTGGACGACATCCTCATCTACTCTGACTCGAGGGAGGACCACCAGAAGCATGTCCAGCAAGTCCTTGAATGCCTCCAGAAGCACAACCTCCACACCAAACCCAAGAAGTGTTCATTCCACATGGAAGAGGTTGAGTATCTCAGCGTTATCGTATCCCTGAATGACGTTTGCATGGATCCCCACAAGGTCGAGGCCATCGTCAACTGGCCGCAACCCTGGAACATCAAGGAAGTACAATCCTTCTTGGGTTTTGCTAACTTCTACTGGAGGTTTATAGACAACTACTCCGGTATCACGAAACTCCTCAACTAGCTCACACGCAAGGACATTGCATGGAACTGGAACAGTAAGTGCCAGAGCGTCTTTAACCTGCTCAAGGAGGCTTTTACAGCCACCCCCATACTCCGGCACTATGACCCCGCCCTCCTGATCATCCTGGAATGCAACGCCTCCGACTACGCCATCGCCAGGATTCTCTCGCAGATGGGATCCGATGGTGGGGAGCCCTGGCTGGCCAGTCACTTTCTACACCCGGTCCATGATCGACACCGAGCTCAGCTACAACATCTATGACAAGGAGCTCCTTGCCATCGTCGAAGCCTTCAAACAATGGCAAGCCTACCTCAAGGCAGCCCAGCACCGGATCCAGGTCTACTCGGATCACAACAATCTGCAGTACTTCACCACGACCAAGCAACTCAGTTGACAGCAGGCTCAATGGTCTGAGATCCTCTCAGAGTACAACTTCACGATCTAGTACCGCCCAGGACGACTTGGGGCTAAACCCGATGCCCTCACCTGATGACTGGACGTCTACCCCAAGAAGTTGTTCGAGGCGGAACGCAATGCATTCAATTATTGCATGGTGATCCCTCCCAAACATCTGAATGCTGTACTGATTTTAAATGATGAAGGAACCCTAAGCCAGATATGCCGTGCCCCCCAAGACAAGTACTTCACCGACCATGACCCTCACAACTCCCCTGACAGAACCGACCAGGACCCCGCCTTCTCCTTGTCCCCCGACAAAAAACTCCTCCTCCAGAACAGCTGCATCTATGTCCCAGATCACACCCGACTTCACTACAATGTTCTCCGCCAACACCACAACCACAAGCTCTGGGGGCACCCTGGGATATGTAAGACCCTCCAGCTTATCTCCTAGGCTTACTTTTGGCCAGGATTGAAGAAGGATGTGACCCGCTACATTCAATCATGCGAACCCTGCCTCTGGGCTAAGGTCCCCCCGCACTGACCCTACAGACTCCTGAAACCCTTGCCAGTCAGACGACGCCTCTGGTCTTTCATATCCCTGGATCACATCGTCGAACTCCCAGAATCTGAAGGGTTCAATGCCATTCTCGTTGTTGTGTGTAGACTAACCAAACAGGGCATCTTCCTATCCTGCCACACCATGAACACTGCCCCAGACTTTGCTTGGCTGTTCCTCAAGCATGTCTTTGCCAAACATGGACTCCCAGACGACATTGTCTCCGACTGTGGCCCACTCTTCGTGTCCAGGTTTTGGACTTCTCTATGTAAGGCCCTTGAAGTAAAAACTAACCTTTCTACCGCCTACCACCCCAAAACTGACGGTCAAACCAAAAGGGTCAACCAGTCTCTTGAGCAATACCTCCGGCTGTACGTCAACTACTTGCAGGACGACTGGCACGCTAAGCTCCCCCTGGCCGAGTTTACCTACAACAACACGCCACACTCTGCCACCGGGGTATCGCCCTTCTTTACCAACAAGGGGTATCACTCCTGATTGACACTCTTGCTCCGGGACATCCCGTTGCACACCGCCCACGAGGTTGCCCGGGATCTTCAGTCCCTTCACAAGTTTCTCCGGGAGGAAATCAACACTGCGAACCAGGCCTATGTGAAACACACTGACCAGAAACAGGAAGACACTCCCGACTAGACCCCCAGGACAAAAGTATGGTTAGATCGATGCCACCTCCGCACCTGCTGGCCTTCTCCAAAACTCAATCATAAGCGCCTCAGCCGGTTCAAGATTTTGAAGAAAGTCTCATTCCACGCCTACAAGATCGAGCTCCCCCCGGGACTTAAAGGTCTGCACCTGGTATTCCACGTCCGCCTCCTGAAACGACACCCCCCGGATCCCTTCTCTGAACGACGCCCCAAACCCCCTCCCCTGGTCGAGGTTGAGGACGAGTACCACTACGAGGTTGAAGACATCCTCGACTCCTGGAACATTTGTGGACAACCCCACTTCCTCATACGATGGAAGGGATACGGCCCAGAGGACGACATCTGGGAACCACGCCAAAACCTCGAAGGCGCCCTCGACAAACTCCAGGACTTCCAGCAATGGCACCTGGGAAACGACCCTCCTGGGCGCAGGACTCACAGACGGCAGTAGTGGGCATAACCTCTGCCTCTGGGCTTAGTAGAGATTCAACTCCCATGTATACTTTCTGTTCCCCCTCTCTAAAATCTTACTCCTTTTTAGTACTCTTCCACAGTAGCGCCCCGGAGTCTGGGCAAGGTGCTTTTTTCAGTTTTTCCACCACCTTACTTACACTACTTTTGACTCCGGGAGACCAAGTATATACATTTTTATAGTTACAATATTCTACAGCCATAGCTACCATGGAACAGTCAATGTCAAGAAGAAAACGGGGGCCCCAAACCGCCCTCACCATCTCCTCCTCTTGGCCAGCCCCAGAAATCCTCCCCCACCCCCTCTGGACCGTGCTCCCGCCACACTTCCTCGGCCAACTGGTCCCAAGATGGGAGCTGTTTGCCCTCGTCCAGGACCCGCTTGAACCACTGGACTCTGAGGCCGGGACGTTCCTCCAGCAATGTGCAATCACCAACCTCCCCAACAAATTCAGACCCCGCTCCACCCTGGGGTTCCCTGCCTCTGACCGTAACCCCTCTTGCAGGGATGCAAACGCCACGGCGACCCCATCCAGGAGCAGGCAATGCTCCCAAGCCCAGCCTGGAAATATTAGTACTAATCCGACCACAAAAAGGGAAGAACACTCACTTAAGGAGGCCATGCGCCCAATCACCATGTCCCGGTGCAAGGCCTCAACCAACCCCGGGCTTGAGAGACCTTGCCCTGAGAGCCCCACCCCCTGCTCCAGCCTGGCCCTCATGGCATCCAGCTGGGCCTCGGCTCCCCCCCAGGCCACTCTCGCCTCCTCCAGCTCCCGGAGGGCCGCCTCACGATCCTCCTCCAGCCCCCTCCGGAGCGCCGCCTCTTCCCTTGCCCCCTCCTCGTGCTCCTCCCTCTCCCGGTTAGCCTGCTCCAAGCGCTCCTGTAAGGCCCTCACTTTGACATTTAGCGGTTGCCCAGATATTGGAAAGAACGTCGCCAGAGAGAGGCGTGCTGGGGAGGCCGGGGATGGGGTCTCCGCAGGCAGACGTGCCCTCTTAGAGGGCCCCGGGGAGGGACTGGGTGACGCCCGCCGCTTCCCCTTGTCTAGGCACCCCCCAAGACCCCCCTGCTCCTGGATACTGGACCGAGTGACCCAGCACGTGATCAACACCATGGGCCGGCCCCAGCCCCCTATCCAGACGACACCCCCCTCCGCCCCACCCCTCAAACCTCCCGTGGGCACCCCCCCCGGACCCCTAGCAGGCACCTCCTCTGGGACCTCCTCTGGCTCCGCTATCCAAGTCCTCTCCTCCACCCCCATCCTCCGGGTCACCCCTTCCAACGGCCACCCCTGCTCTTGCGACACACCATACGCCCTCCACAGCGCTGAGACAGAACACCGCTCGTGATTGAGGCGACACGCCTCGCACACTGACATGTCCCATTGAGATGAGGGGGCTGGGGCCTCGAACAAGCAGGAGACCTGCCGGCGGGCACAGTGGAGGCACTAGGCACTCAAATCAGCTGCAAAATTAGGAACATGAGACCACTTACCGGCCCATTGCTAACGCACCAGGCATGGGAGGGCAAACCCCGGGGCCTCTCCAGGGCATGCTTGAACTGTTCTTGCGACATGCTCACCCACGAGATGCGCCGGTCCTCCAGAACCATGGAAATGGTCTCTGTGCCCATCCCAGACCGCCGGAAATGGGGAGCGGCGAGATGAGGCTGCAGGAAAGGGTGACGGCAGAGAGGCGGACAGTCATCCACACAAAGGAAGGCATGGAATGGCTGGAGCCCACCCCAGGAGCAGACTCCGGAAGCCAGCTGGGACCCGCCTCCGGGGCAGGAATGTTGCGTTGTTTTGGAAAAGGAAGGTCAGTTGAGATAAGCAGACAATGTGGGAAGCACTCACGTTGTTGGGCAAGCGCCGCCATGCGCTCCTGGTCAAAGCAAGCTCAGTACCGTGCATCCCGGGCATCCCATGCCATGAGGGGTGCGACCTCGTTAGTATGTGGGGGCGTCAGGGAATGCGTCAGTGTATGCGACATGGTTTAGTTTGATGGTAAATTTTTTTTTTCAATACGTGGCAGGACAGGTGCCGGATCCCATGCTTGAACCCCGGTCCGAACCACCAGCAACATGCACCTCAGAGGGTCTCGGTGCTGAGGGGGAGGTGATGTCATGACCCCTCCCCTCCGGAACCTCCCCGGGACATCCCTGGAGCCCCATTCAGGAGCCTCTTTTGTCAACCCCACAACGTGCCCTGCCCCCACAGCTGCCGATGCCGCCATCACACGCATCAAAGACTGCCATCAGCCAGCCCCCCTGGAAACCCTGCATCACGGACCCTGGATCAACCACCATCAATGATCGGATCGCGTGACTTGCTTCCAGCCATCACACATCATGCATCACAGCCCCCTCCACACCAATTGATCATGCACCCCACATGCGTGATCTAAGTATACAGTCCCTGCCTGCTACTAGGATTTCCTATGCCAGGTTGGACACTTCTGGGGCCTCTGAAGCATGGAAAACAACTGTACAGTACAACAAAACCT
Organism: Macrolepiota albuminosa; assembly: GCA_027475525.1. Lineage (NCBI taxonomy): Eukaryota > Fungi > Basidiomycota > Agaricomycetes > Agaricales > Agaricaceae > Macrolepiota > Macrolepiota albuminosa. Next base: position 127,027 of record JAMWFC010000053.1, on the reverse strand, counting down.
TAAAAACTCAAAAATTGCCTATACAAACAATTGCACAAATAAGGGGCAAACTCTGGCAAACTCTGGCTTATATAAGCAGTCTGGAAGCGGTGCTGAGGGGCCCACACTTGTCTGAATGGTAGCTAAAGAACCAGAGCACCTCAAGGGCTGAGAGTAGTACTAACAGATAGTGTTGAAGGAATAGAAACAGTGAAATGAAATAATGTCAGAAAAAATAAGAGAATGAATAAAGGGAGAGTGAAGAGATAAGGAGTGAGAAAAGGAAGAAATGAGGAGTCCTCTGACAACTTTGTATATTGCTGTTGGCTACTTCTTGTGTCAATGTCTTAGTGACAATTGGAAGCAGCGACACTACAACTGCTTTGGATCTATCATGCTAAATGACTAGGAATCCTGCTACAGTCAGCCTAAACTAGAACTTTATGGACTCTTTAAAGCCTTCCAGTTGCTAAAGATGTATTTGATTGGCATGCAAAACCTCATTGTAGAAGTTGATGCCAGGTATATCAAAGACATGCTGCAGAATCCTGACATCTAGCCATCTGCTAGTATGAATCAATAGATAGTCACTATCCTCATGTTTCACTTTGAACTGGTACACATCAAGAGCTCCTTTCATGGACCAGATGAGCTCTCTAGGCAACCATGGCAGCCTGGCAACCTGGTAGTGGATCTACAGGCAGATAGCAATTTTGAGGACTGGATCAATTAATTACATGGCTTCATGCATCTTATCCAACAACCAATTCCCCTGCTGCATTAGCAACAACCAACTAATATCTTTTTACATTCCATTGTTTTTTACTGACCAGAGATCTTTAGCATACCATCCACATTCTACATGGCAAGCATCTTTGGCCAAGACTCATCTCCAGTGAAAATTGTACAGAAACCTCACCTGCTGAGAGAAGACAGCAGAAACTTGACCTACAATGCCATGCTGCAATCTGCTAAGACAAAGATGGAAGACAGTCATTTATTAACACTTGAGCAATGAATTCAAGACCTTAAATGACTAGCAGACCTTACCAGTGAACAATATGCTATATTTATCTACTGCACTACACACTTCTTCTTTACCAATGATAGGCTTCTACTCAGACTGAGCACATCAAAGAACATTATAGGCCAACCAATACTTGACATACTAGAGACTCTAACAACTAGTTTGGGTATAGAGCAGCCCTAGCTCTGTTGCTCTATTGCAGGACTTATCCATTGACCCTAATCTCCAGTTACCAGTTCTTCAGCACACTCTATTCATTTATTTCAAGGACCAAGGAGGCTCAGAATGTATAGCGCTAACATGACGGTGGGAGGGGAACTCTAACCAAACCCTGATCATCTCCAGAAGGGGTCATCAGTAGGTGCTGCCATTTGACAAGGCACCTCAATCAGAAGTCTAAAAGAATCAATGATGGCAGCATAGGATATACTTAAACCCGACATCTGGACCTGTCAGGAATTGATACAATAAGTAACACTGACATTAGCGCTCACAGTGTTTGTTGAGAATTTTCTGACCATATCCCAAAACACTCTGGCCAATCAGAATTATATTAAGAGTGAGCAGACCCATATAATTCTAAGTCAATTTAGAGTCACCGTTGGTCGCCATTGACAGGTCATCATTAGAGGAAACTATGAGAAGAGGTGCTAGGAGGTAGCGCTGCAGATGGATTTATCTTGGAAAACACAGTAGTGCATAGTATATAAGTTAGCTACTTCACATATATATAACAACAAATTGTAACCTCTTGAGCCCCCAGTTACACTTAGCATTCAAATTGTGCTAGCTTTGCCTGACTTCATTACTAAGTTGGGCACTAGCTTTGTCTATCTCATTTTTGTCATTTACAGTGCCACCTATGGGCACATTACGCTGCACTACTCATCTTTTTCTCTTTATCTTTGCTTAAGCTACGGCACTTACCATTTGCTAGGTAGCATCTGAGGTGCTATCATTTAGTGCATTGTTCTATTACATCTGCTCAAGCACACCAGGACCCTGTCAGGACTCCTCACAACTACATATGCCAGGCACTAGAGACAGCATTGTACTGCATATACATCCAGCACATTCAACCACAGTTGGTGTCATCACCAACAACCGTCTTTGACAACAAAATTGAGATGGCACTCATAAATTAGTCATTAAACAAGAAAGTTGCTTACAAGTCCTGCACACCATGCATGATGAGCTTGGACATAGAGATCTTTATGCTATCCAAGCCTCTTTATTGAAATGATTTTGGTGGCCACACGCTAGTGCTAATATCATATGATACATTAGGACTTGCCACCTCTGCCAAATTCAGCAAACATGCCAAGTGCTTATCCCACCAACTGTTGCAACACCAGCTCCTCTCTTCAGCAAAATTTACATTGATACTATGCTGTAACGAAGTTACGAATTTGAGAGAGCTTAGTATGCACACAACACTGAATCAGACCAGACCGGTCTATTGACAATGTAGTTTACAACAAAATAAGCTGCTTAGTAAGCAGCACATGTAACTTATTTATAGTACAGTAAATAATAATATTATATTATAATAATAATATAATATCGACTACAGTAAGTAAAGCTATGTGGCCAACGCCATATAGCAGACTACGCTACATATGCACATGCCCAAATCTGGTCACTGCTTGCTAATCTACTAGCCTGAACTCTGAATGCTTTAAAGAGAAAATACTGAGGCAGTTGCCAAGTGGCTATTTAAAAATGTCATTTGCCAGTGAGAAGCACTAAGAGAGATTGTCATGGACAATGGTGTGCCAATTATTAAAGCGCTGACATATCTCACCAAGAAGTACAACATCCATCATATTTGAGTATCTGGCTATAACAAGTGCACCAATAGCCTGGTAGAGAGACCACACTTTGACATTTGGCAAGCATTCTTCAAGGCAGTCAATGGTGACAAATATTGTTAGAGTAAAGCAACATACTCAGTATTTTGGTCAGAAAGAGTCACAATCCATAAGCACATGAGTTGTTCTTCCTATTACACAGCTACTGGCACCCATTCTTTACTCCCTGCCAACATTATAGAAGCAACCTATCTCCAACCAGCACCCAACAGCATCTTAGCAACTACTGACCTGATCACCAGGAAAGCTGTTGACCTTTAACAAAGAAAAAAAGATTTAAAGCAACTCCATGAAGTGGTCTTTAGTGCTTGTTGCCAAGCAGCCCTTCAGTTTGAGACAGAACATAGCACCACTATCAAGGATTACAACTTTCTAAGAGGAGCGCTAGTACTTATGTGCAACTCCAAAATAGAGACATCTTACAACAAGAAAATGCACTCATGCTATCTGGGACCTTTGATGGTTCAGTCCTACATCGACCCATTGCTGCCTTTTGCTTGTTGCCATATCTTGCCAGAGAACAAATTGACTTGCTGCTTGAAGCGCTAGACATCAACACTGTTAAACTTTGAGAACTTGAAAAAACTGACTTATTGAACAATGATAACTTGCCAACCATGTTTAAAGAAGAAGAAAACAATTAGAAAAGATAATAATAAGCTCTTCTTTTCCACTACTTACCCTACTTATCTCTCTAATACTTACCATACTATACTCAACAGACATTCTCTTATGTAGTCAAGCCACAGTGCTAGCATGTTGCCAACACTTAGTGCTTTGCACAACTCATGCCAAGAGTTTTTTGCTATGATGACTTACTGAGTGTTTCCCTTTCTAAAAATTTGGTGAAGTCCAACTCAGCTTTGTTACTTATAACTTTTTCACTTGCTCAATACAATAGACTCAAGAGAAACTAGGTCATAGTCTGACCTAGGAATACCATGAGTGTTGATTCTCCATTTTTTAGCCATTTTGAACACTTTCTCTGATATGTAGATCTGTCAAAGCATGATTGAGCATTAGTTGCTTCTTGCTTTAGGTTCCAGAGAGCTTTAGTTGCTCTTGCTGGGTTGTTTCTTGATGGGAGGTGGTCCAGGGCTTCTTCAACTATATTAAAGTCTCCTAGGACAACATCTATCTTTCTCTCCAGTTTATCTTCCAGATAATCCTATATTTTAATCTAAAAGGCTGCATTGTCCTCAGCATCTATTGCAGTTATATTTGGTGCATAAATTGCTAGCAAGAAGATCTTTTTATTCTTGTGCTGGGTCATCTTAAGCAGTGCCTCTCTGCCAGGCACTATCTCTGTTAGGCTCATGTTTTCTACATTGACTAGGCTTCTATTCATCACAAAGGCCACTCCCCCCCTTTGTGTGGGATGCTCTGGAAACTCCAAGATTACAATCTTCAGTCTTTTTCCAAAGAGGTTTTCAATTTTAGCTCTTCTCTCTTCTGTCAAGTGAGTCTCTTGGACTGCCAGGATGCCAATTTTCTTGTCTCACACAAGTTGATTATGTGGTTTCACTTAGTGGAGTTACCACCTGGTTCTATGTAACCTCTTATATTTACTGATGCAACTCATATAGATGCCTTTGTATATAAACAACACATCTGCAATGATTAGGTGCATGTTTGTTCTCCAGGAAGGTGCAATGAGATGCCTGGAGGGGGGTGTGATTATCCCTGTCTTGTTCTGCTATCTGCAGGCCATCCATTATCTGCAGATTTTAAGCAGTCTGCTCTGGAGGGAGGTTTTTTGCTCCTGTTTATTGTGCTGTGATTTTGTCCAAGCTGATTCTCTTTATCATGCCTGTGGAGCATGGAGGGTGATGGTGGGCTGTCTGTCCCCATTGTGTCATGCCTCTGTTCATTGCTCATTGAGTTGGTAGTCCTCCATGCATTGTGGAGCTTGCTTTGGCCCCATTGCACCTGTCTGCCACCTATCTCTACCCATCTTTCCTTGGGAGAATTGCTGGTGGGTGAGGCTCTCCCCCTTCTTGATAGGCAGAGGCTTGAGCCTGATACCATGGTACCTAGATAATTGTGAGTAGAGGTTAGTTGTAGATTATTTGTTGCAGACATATATAAAGTATTTCCAGGCAAAGCTTGCAAGGTGCTGCCTGGGTTTTGGTAGTCCTTTCAGACAGGGCTTCTAAAAGGGCAGAGGGGTGTTTTTGAGAATTTACCTTATAGGCTGGCTCCACCAACAGCTAGAGAAACATATTTTCACTCTCTGCTCCAACTTATCTCCTTCTAGCTTTGGGCATTTGCAGAGAGCACTGCTTGGCCAGCAGTCTACTCTAGCTTGTGGGCACAGCCCCACTCTCTATCCAGAATTTGTCAGGGGACCAGTCTTTGGACTGTGTCCAAACCTATTCCGAGCTTAGTCTGATGATGTGCCTATTCCTAGCAGATCTGACCAGCTGCTTGGCCCACTCTTTTCCCTTCATCTCTTAAGTAGTCAGCCTTGATGAGTCATATGCATGGACTTTACTCAGCATCAATTATTGTTAGTCATACTCCTTTACATACTAGGGCCTGCTTAGTAAACAGTATTAGTAATAGCACAGCCACCAATGTAGTATATATAGGCAGCCAGTGGGATAGAATATCTCCAGGCTGAACAATAGCAGTGTTTTCCTGGCCTACACACCAAATTGACTGTAAGCTCTCTGCCAGGGGACTCCTCATTTCTTCCTTTTCTCACTCCTTATCTCTTCACTCTCCTTCCATTCATTCTCTTATTTCTTCTGACATTATTTCATTTCACTGTTTCTATTCTTTCAACACTATCTGTTAGTACTACTCTCAGCCCTTGAGATGCTCTGGTTCTTTAGCCACCATTCAGACAAGTGTGGGCCCACTCAGCACCGCTTCCAGACCGCTTATATAAGCCAGAGTTTGCCAGAGTTTGCCCCTTATTTGTACAAGTGTTTGTGTAGGCAATTTTCAAGTTTTTAAGGTTTTGTTGTACTGTACAGTTGTTTCCCATGCTTCAGAGGCTCCAGAAGCGTCCAACCTGGCATAGGGAATCTCTAGACTTGTTCTCTTTGGATCTCCCTCTGCCAGGTGAGTAGCTACCTTGATATTGTCAGTATATATTCTAATACACTTTGGATCTCCCTCTGCCAGCTGTGTGACTGAGCCACAGCCTCTAGAGGTCGCCCTTACACTCTCTAGCAACATCCAACTGCTTGGTTAGCCTTGCTGGTCTCTTGCCTGCCTCTATGCCTGCTCAATTCTTGCTTGTCACCAGCACTTGCTAGTCTGTGGAAGGAGTTCTGCAGACATTCAGCATTGCCCTTACAGGTTGTTCAGCATCCTACACTGTCCACCCTTCTAGCCCACAGTACCCAGCTCTATCTCCTACTATGTCTTCTGACTCTCAGTCTCCCTCTACTCCTATGACTCGTACTCTGACAGCAGCCCCCTTTGTTCACCCTTCTGATCTGGCCTCTGGTACACCCCCCATTTCTGAGACTGGCCCTGCCAAGACACCTTACTGGACCACTGAATAGTTTTCTATAATGCAGCAGATGCAGCTGACACTAGCCATCCTCAAATGCAGACTAGCTGCTCTAGAGAACAGACATGTGCTTGCTGCTGCCCAAACCACTGATAAGCATAGTAACGCTCTGGCTGCCCATTGTTCTGCTCCTCCTGGCTGTCCTAAGCCCTCTGAGTCTTCCAACACTCCTACTGTGCCCCCCTCTTGCCATTCTTTACAGGCTCCATGATCTACTTCTAATACTTCCCTGGCCATCCCTCTTGCCTGGGATCTTCCTCCTACTGACAATAAAGTCTCTCATTATGAATGTGCTCTTGAGCTCCCCAACTCTCTTATTGTGCATGTTGTTGGACATCAGATGCAGGGCCTTAAACAAGCCCATGACCTGTCTGGCTTCCAGTTAGCTGCCTTCTCAGTTGGTCCAGCTGGTGGTGAAGGCTGGCACTTTGTCACTATCTGGGGCACTGACCAGCAAATTAGTAAAGCCCTTGTTTTCTTTGGAAAGTGCATCGCTAAGAAGTGTGTGTGTGCACTGCAGAAGCAGTGATCTGGCAATGCTGCACTGGCAATTGCTAATCCAGCCCCCTCTAGAGAACTCACATTGTCCACTCCAAAACCCTTTATTCTGTCTGCACCGCCTCCTCCTCCTATGGCTCCTAAGCAGGACTCTACCATGGACTTCCAAGAACCCACTGATTGGGATGATCCATCTCCTATGCCAGTCTTGGTGGCACTTTCACTACCCACCAGCTCACCTATAGCCCTCTCTACTCTGACTCCAGCTCTGTCATCTCCCATAGTCATCAACTACACCTATGGACATTATGCTCAAGACACTTCAGAGGCACCTCTACATGGCACTAACACTGCTTAATGCTCTCGCCTGACTCAGGAAAGGTAACACTGTTTGTCGAGGCAACGAATCTAGAGGAGAGGCTGATGTCAGGAGACCAGTTTTTGAACTGTGTCCAAACCTATTCCAAGCTTAGTCCAACAATGTGCCTATTCCTAGCAGATCTGACCAGCTGCTCGGCCCACCCTTTTCCCCTTTATCTCTTAAGTAGTCAGCCTTGATGAGTCATATGCATGGACCTTACTCAGCATTAATTATTGTCAGTCATACTCCTTTACATATCAGGGCCTGCTTAGTAAACAGTATTAGTAATAGCACAGCCACCAATGTAGTATATATAGGCAGCCAGTGGGATAGAATATCCCCAGGCTGAACAATAGCAGTGTTCTCCTGGCCTAAATACCGAATTGACTATAAGCTCTCTAGTGACGTCCAACCGCTTGGTTAGCCTTGCTGGTCTCTTGCCTAACTCTTGCTTGCCTCTACACCTGCTTGACTTTTGCTTGTCACCAGCACTTGCTAGTCTGTAGAAGGAGTTCTGCAAACGTTCAGCATTGCCCTTACAGAATTTCACTCCTCCATCTTGTGTGCAAGTCCAAGGCAAGACTATTTTTTCCTCTAAGAGGCTTACTATGTGTGACAGCAACTACTAGGATTGGTATGTTATATGGGTCCAACCTCCCTGGATAGCATAGCTATTGTCAAATCCTCTGCTGTGGCCTCTACCCCTGCCTCTCCTGATTGCTGAGCCCCTTCCACAGTATCCTTGGACATCCAGGAAGCTTGTGCTAGGATGTGGGAGGTGGCTTCCAGTTCTTGTTGGACGCCGGTGGTACACCGTAAGTGGCACAGTATGATATGACCCAAAAAGGGTTGAATGACATTAATTTACTTACCCTGATACAACTCAAATAGACATATATACAGACCACACAATCTATGTCACCCTCAGTCAAGTATACGAGACTGAGGGTGAATACAATACATACCTATATACGACCTTCACTTACAATCTCTCCTACCATAGTACTCACTTGTGTGCTATAGGTAGGATTAATACTAGTCAAGTATACAAGACTGAGGTACTCACTCGTGTGCTATAGGTTTAGGTTGTAACAGGTTATGGGACTGTGCTGCTTCGTGCACTGACATACGATCCTACAACCGAGACCTTTTTTTTTCTTTGCCTGTGTGGACTACCTGCCCGACATGTGTGGGTCTCTACTTGATATTGCTGTCTGATTGCCATGTGCACTGCGTTGCATGTTGCCTCTGCCCTGAGGACACGTGCTGTTCTGGTCCCGTATCTTATCTCTGTTCTTGATTACAATCACTACTATGGTGCTGCCTACTGTTACTGCTGGAGATGCTGAAAGTTCTCCTCCACCTGTGGCTGATGATGACGTGTGGGAGATGCGTCGTGTTGATAGCTCTACACTGATTGTTATGCAGATAAAGGTCTCCCTTCGATACTCTGGGGACCTCCTTGCAAAGGATGACAGAAAGTGGACCCCATGGTCCAAATATATGAAGTTGGAACTCACGATGTCCGGACTCTACAAGTATGTTTTTGACCCTCCTGATTTACCTCACAAAATGCATGAACTGTGTGCGTACCGGAATTGGCAGCTAAACAATCGCCTTGCCCACTCCTTCCTGATGCTGGGCCTCTCTAAGTCAGAGCAAAACCTGGCTGACAACTCAATCGATGTGCGGGCTCTATGGGAGTACTTGCAGGCACGGCATGGGGGGCAGGTCCGGTTCAACAAGTTTGACTACTTCAGAAAGCGTTGACCACGAAGTGTTTGCCGGCAGAGCCTATTATCAAGACGATAGATCGCATTTTTGAGAAGATTAATCATGCGTTCGATGTCAGTGAAGTGACAAAGGACCTCCTACAATCCATTGCTGCCTTATTTTCCCTTTCTGACAACTCCCTCTATGTGAATGCAAGGTCGATCATCTTTCATGATCTTGTGGCGGCCACTGCCACCTTGCCCTATGGTCCTGATGACATTCAACATTTTCTGGAGAATGAGCAAACACTCTTTGTTGCTGACCAGGGCATAGCTGACACGACACCGAACTGCCTTAGCTGTTCGTCCCACCAACCGACGTGATGACTTGATCTGCAATGCATGTAAAACTCGTGGACGACCTACTTACACAGGGCACACTAAACCTTGGTGTGTCTTGGAAGGTGGTGGTATGGCCGGGAAGACGCTTGATGAGGCAAGGACTGCCCGCCTGGCCCACTATAAGGCAAAGAGGGACAACAGGGACAAGAAGAAGGGCACAACAAAGCTTACTTTTACGCCATCAGGCAGCGCAGCTTTTACGGTTGAAGGTGACCCTGATACCCTTGCAGCATATGTTGTGAGCCAGGTGAAGCTTCCTGCTACTGTGACAAAACCAGAATTTGCAGGTTTAGCATCTGATACAATTCCTGACACTGATGGACTCGCGACAGCAGAGAGTCTTGAGGTTGATGCATGGGTTGTGCTGGAGGAGGAGCTGAGAGTGAACGTTGATTGGAAAGACTATACAAACACTGAGATGACGCTTTCCAGCACCACCAGTATTACTACCGACACTTACCCCTTCTTCCTGGATTCTGGCGCAACTGTTCACATCTCACCGAACATATCTGATTTCAAGTCTATTATACCCATTACCAAATCCATCCGGGGTGTAGGTGGATCAGCAATCTCTGCTACAGCAACAGGAAGAATATGCTTACCCCTCGTTGATGGATCCTACCTCACACTAGATGATGTGTTACTTGTCCTAAAAGCTACCGTCAGACTTCTATCAATCAGCTCAATGGCGAAGAAAGCTGGTATCTTTACAACTTTCAGTGACGTCGAAGCTACACTATTTAAGAAAGACACAAAGAAGTTAGTCGCAAGTGGAACACTAGTCCCTATGCAAAACTTGTACGTGCTGAACCTTCAGAACAAGTCTGCATTTGCAATTCATTCATCACCCACCATTACAACATGGCACCAACATCTAGGCCATGCTAACTACCAGACAATCATCAAGATGGCAAAATCTGGAATAATTGAAGGTATGCCCTCCAGCTTCCCTACCAAACCTCTGAAATGTGATGAGTGTATCCTTGGCAAGCAGGCAAGGACACCAGTCCCAAAGGTCAGGAAAGAGGGCATAGGGCATAGGGCGACACAGCGACTAAGAATTGTATGGGTAGACTTGATTGGAAAACAAGATATAACTTCACGCACTGGAAATAATTATATCATGAATATAGTTGACAACTATATGAACAAACCATGGTCCATACCGTTGAGGCTGAAGAGTGATGCTTTTGGCAAACTAAAAGCATGGATCCTAGCATGACAGGTTGAAACAGGACTCAAAGTAGGAATCTTATGGTCAGGTAATGATTCTGAAATTATTGCTAAGGAGAATGAGACATGGTTCCGTTCACAAGGTATAACGACTCAACATGGCGCAGTGTACACTTCAGCACACATAGGGCGTGTTGAACAAATGCATCGGACACTTATGGGAAAAAGTATTGCGATGCGCCTGTATGCAAAATGCCCATCATTTCTGTGGGACGAGTTCTACTTAACAGCGGCTCACCTTCACAGAAAAACAAAAACGTCAGCTGTAAACAATATTACACCTGACAAATTGTGGTACAAACGATGGCCCAACTATTCATACATCCACAAAATTGGGTGCCGTGTATTTGTCCTGATCCTTGGTAAAAGCAATCCAAAGATCTATAAGCAATCTATTGAGTGCGTGTTGATTGGTTACGATCCAAAAGCCAAAGCATACAGGTGTTATGACCGGGCTTCAAAGTGAGTTTATAGCACGTACCATGTGAAGTTTGTCAAACACCATGACAATAGCAACAGTGGCACCAATACCTCTTACTCAACACTTCCAGACCCTACAACTGTACCGACAATTGACACTATATCAAAGAGAGCCATGGATCAACCATTTATCATTCCTGATGACAATGATGAACCCGAAAGAATACCTGCACCTCCAGATATACCTGCTAATCCTGTCCCTAACGTTGAACAAGTAGTTGAGGAGAACGAGCCAGCACAGAAGCTCCCACATAGATCTACATGGATCCCGATACCAACAGCCAAGAGTAAATCTGATGATGCATCAGAGACAAGGGTGCAACAAGCTGTAAGGGAATCCAAGGAGTCAGCAGAACAGATACAAGCTGCAAGGGTGGAGCGCCAACAAGCCATACAGGAGCTTCACCATGGCAGAAATGGCATCGAACAACAGGAAGTAGCGGATGAGAATGTCAACTTAGATCAACTACTGGTAATGTTAAACGTAATCGAAAATGTACCAATTATCAACACCAGTGATCTTGATCCTGAGGTGCCGAGGACATGGAGCCAAGCTAAATCAAGCCATGACGCATCAAGATGGAAGGCAGCGTACAAGGATGAACTTAGATCCTTGAAGGAGATGGGGGTTTACAAGCTCATACCAAGGGATGAAGTACCTGTAGGTCACCGAGTCCACCGTGGCCAACCAGTATTTGCCCTTAAACAAAATGAAAAGGGACACATTGTATGTTTTAAGGTGCAGCATGTTCTTCAAGGTTTCAACCAGATATATGGAAAGGAATACACTAAGACCACATCACCGACTGTGCACGTGGAATCCTGGCGCATACTCCTTCACCTAGCAGCAGCACAGAGCTGGAATGCGATGCAGATCAACATTAAAACGGCTTTTCTGTATGGTGTATTGCCTGAAGAGAAAACGACTTACATGGAACAACCCAAAGACTTTGAAGAACCAGGAAAAGAAGACTATGTATGCAAACTTGAGAGAGGGCTTTATGGAATGAAACAAGCCGGTAGAATTTGGAATAGGACACTCAATGAGAACATGGTCACAAAGTAAGGTTTCACAAGACTTGCCTGTGAGTCCTGCGTGTATTACAGGAAGTCTGATCAGGGAGTAGTCATTGTGGCTATCCATGTTGATGACTTCTTGTCAATTGCAAGTTCCAAAGAGGCAAATGCTTGTTTCAAGTCCCAGTTGCAACAAGCTTGGATGATTTCTGATTTGGGCACACCAAGACAACTTGTGGGGATTGCCATAGACTGGGACAGAAAGAACCATGCAGTTTACCTTTCCCAAACGCCTATCATTGACAGATTGATCTCTCAATTTAGACAGCAAAATGCACACCCTCTCTCTTTGCTGATGGAACCTGGCCTGAAGCTGCATTGCGCAGATTACTCGACATTAGACCAGAAGGAATGTGATGACATAGCCAAGATCCCCTACCAAAAACTGGTCGGAGGCCTAATCTGGCTAGCTATATCCTCCAGACCCAACATACAGTATGCTGTTCAACAGCTCAGTCAGTACTTCAACTCTTACTCTGTAACGCACTGGAATGCAGCAATCTGGGTCCTTCGTTACTTGAAGGGCACGAGAGACATAAGACTGCATCTGGGCAGATCCTCTCCTATCTTGTTAGCTGGCTTTACTGATTCCGACTGGGCTAATTGTCTTGACACTCGACGAAGTGTCGGAGGGTATGCTTGGTCCCTAGGTTCCAGAGTCATCTCATGGGCTTCACATAAACAGAAAACGGTGGCAGCGTCTTCCTGCGAGGCAGAGTATATGGCGGCGTTTGAGGCGGCGCAAGAATGCATTTGGTTATGAACACTCCTCTATGCAATTGGCTATGGAGAACAGGATGCAACAGCCATTATGTGTAACAATAACGCTGCAATAAACCTGTCAGAAGACCCACTGCTGCACTCCCAAGTCAAGCATGTCGACATCAAGTATCACTTCCTATGCGAGCGGGCAGAGTCGAAGGAACTCATTGTGAAATACATTAATATGAAGGACAATATTGTGGACTTATTTACTAAACCTCTCCCCTTACCACGGTTCTCCCGACTTCAACAAATCCTTGGGTTATCCTAGCCACAATTCCTCGTAAGGAGGAGCCCATAATGCCACTTACGGTGAGGAGGAGTGTTGGACGCCAGTGGTACACCGTAAGTGGCACAGTATGATATGACCCAAAAAGGGTTGAATGACATTAATTTACTTACCCTGATACAACTCAAATAGACATATATACAGACCACACAATCTATGTCACCCTCAGTCAAGTATACGAGACTGAGGGTGAGTACAATACATACCTATATACGACCTTCACTTACAATCTCTCCTACCATAGTACTCACTCGTGTGCTATAGGTAGGATTAATACTAGTCAAGTATACAAGACTGAGGTACTCACTCGTGTGCTATAGGTTTAGGTTGTAACAGTTCTGAAGGTGGTGCTTGGTTTGGAACCAGCCCAGTCAAGAGTTGCAGGCAGGGAGCATGCATGCACAGGGTGTGTCAGCTTTGCACCACATGCATTCTCCTAAGCACTTTTCTACCTCCAGCAGATGAGTACTTGAATGCTCAAATGGCCTCAATCACAGCCTTGTGCAGTTCCACATTCATAAAGAGAGGTTTGCCTGTGAGTTGCCAGATTGAGGCTGTGTCACCCCTAACATTGTTGGACTCAATGAAAGTTATGTCAAAAGTTTTAGTAGCCCACAGGATCATCTCAGTCATCTCTGGTACATTGCTCTTCAATAGTGCCTGCCACATTTGCCACCACCCTGAATCTTATGTTGAACTATACGACAGATTTGATAGTGCCTAATGCTTGCTTTTTTATGTCATCACCAGGTTTGACTATGTTGCCTGAGATATTTATTATGATCCATAAATCAAAGGGATTTCTTGAAGAGGACTATGCTAAAAATAATCAACTTGTTGATGGCAAAGGTCTGTTGCCAGAGCAGGTATTTTTAAGGTCTGCAGCAAAGCCTGACAGGAGGAGCATTTTTATGGGGTTTGGAAATTTGCCTCTTGGCTTGGCTCTCCATCTCACTTTTGCAAGCTGGAGCATAGTGGGAGTGGTCTGGATGCCAAGTGAGATGATGAAGTTGAGGATATGGATGTTGATGGATGGCAAGTCTGTGTATAGCTTGGTCCTGGCTCCAAAAGACAGGACAGCTAGGAAGTCATCTGGACTGTCCTCTATCTGCTGGAGGAGAGCTTCATTGAGGTTTGTGACTAGCTTTTTATATGGGATGACAAGCTTTGGGTAGACTGCCTGTGTAAAGGTCATCACATTTGCTAGGAGACACAGCTGGAGTGGCACCCATTTGAGTAGAGTGGGTGTTGAGGTTCTCATCCACACTCTTTGGAAGGTTTGTTATGTTAGTTGTGTTGGGCCACAGGAATGGAGTGCCTCTCCTTGAAAGAGTGCAGGTTGGGTAGAAGTCTCTTTTGTCAATTGTTTCCTCTGTGGGAGAGGGTTGTCTCTGCTGACATGCTATTTGGTTGCTGCAGGGAGGAAGTAACACATGCCCACATACCTCATCATGGGTGCACTGTTAGTTGGCAGGGTGTGATTCCATTATGGATTGAGACTAGAGACAGGACAGAGGCCAGAGACTGGGCTTGGCTGGGGTTATAAGGAGTCACCTGGGTTGCCCAAATCAGGATGACCCAGATGGGCTGGAAAATTTTCTGGACAGATTACACTTGGGCATGCTACCATAGAGTGGGTGGTAGGTTTAGTGTCATGAGTATTGCTTGTCTTCAAAATTAGATAGGGATTATTGTCTGTTTTTTCTTTCTTAGCATATGAGGGTTTTTCTTCTATAGCCAGATTTCTCCAAGATAATGACTCTCAATATAGGGGTGCAGTCCACACATGTGACTCAGTGGTACACTCAGTAATGCTATCTGCATTCTTGGTTAACTCTACCCATCAAAGTGTAGAGATGTTTATTAGCTTCTCCATTGTGGGTACTGGTCCTTTAAGCTGTGGAAAGGCTAGATGCTGGATCACCATAGAGATGAATGTCCTTGATCAAGGGCTTGTCAGCTCAATGTTTGGACTTCTGGTTCTGGAAGATCTTAGACTTGTTCTCTTTGGATCCCCCTTTGCCAGGTGAGTAGACTTAGATTGTACTGGTATTCTGTTGTTTAGATTGTTGATGGTGCTCAAAAGTTGGTCAGTAGCAGACATGGTTTATGGCTACAGACTGGGAAATATGTGTTGGGCATGCTAAGTGTTTGAGGAAGTCCTGGGCAGGTCCAAGAGAACAAGTCAGAATTGAGTTAAATGGCAAGTAATGGCGAGAGTTGGTAAGGAAAGTCAGTAAAGGATATGCAGTAAGGAGAATGTGCCAATGAATAAGTGCATCTAGAGAAAATGGGAGAAGACTTTGAGTAAGTGTGGCAAGAGATGCAGTAAGAAAACTAGAGGCTTAGCAATGACTAAGCTGTGTATTGCCTGCTATAAGTGCAAGGCATGTAAGTTCCATATGCATAACTGCAGCAAGCAGGCTAGAGACATTCAGACAGTTGGCAACTTTGAACTAATTTAGTGCAAAAGAAATCTGAACTGTTGATGACACCAACTGTGGTTGAGTGCACTAGACATTGTGCAGTACAATGCCATCTCTAGTGCCTGGCATGCATAGTGTGTGAAGAGTTCTGACAGGGTCCCAGTGTGCTCAAGCTGATATGATATGACAATGTGCTAATTACTAGCACTTGTAACACTATCTAGTAAGCTGTAAGTGCCATCATACTGATAGAGATATTGCAAAAAGAAAGAATAGTGCAGTGAAATGTGCCTATAAATAACACTATAAACAATGAAGACAATATAGATGAAGCTAGTGCCCAATTTAGTGACAAAGTTAAGTTTAGCTAGTGCAATTTGAATGCTGAGAGTAACAGTGAACTAAGGAGTTACAATTTGTTGCTATTTACATGTTAAGTAGCTATTTTTTATACTATACACTACCATAATTTGAAAATAAGTCTATTTGTGGCACTATCAATTAGCACCTCTCCTCATGGCTACAGCTAACAGTGATAGGCTTCTACTCAGGCTGAGCACATCAAGAGACACTATAGGCCTACTGACACTTGTCAGCCTGAAGACTCAAGTGACCTTCTTGGACACAACATCTCTGGCTTTGGTGCTCCAATACAGGCCTTACTTACCAGCCTTAACCACCATTTATCAGCCATTCAGCATCCACTATTCATTGACTTCAAGGACTCAGGAGGCTCAGGACTCAAAACACTATCATGATGAGGAGGAGGTGACTCTGACCAAACTCAAATCAATTTTGAAAGAGATTAGCATTAGGCACTGCCAATTTTCAAGGCACCTCAATCAGAAGTATAAAAAATTAACAATGACAAAACCAGAATATACTAAAACCTAACATTTTAACCTATCAGAAAGAGGTACAATGTTTAACACTGGAATTAGTGCTCAAGTCATTTTACACAGTTTTGGGAGATAGGCTACAATTTTTAACTTATCACTTACAGTTTTCAGCATTTTTAGGGTATATAGAAATTATTGACTCTTTTTGTCTGCCTCATTTGAGGCAGACATATCAACAAATCAAAACATTTTGAGTATCAACAACATTTAATTGAATGCTTAAACTATGAGATGCTACAGTTTGATACAACATGTCATAGAAAAATGACAAGAGTGCAAATGTATCCAGTGCATTAAACAAAAATAATGTTTTCAATGTTTTCAAAACGAAATCAGAAGTCAAGACTGGAACAGTTTGGTGATGAACAGGTATAGAAAACAGGGTCATTCTAAAAGGACTTCGATCTAAGCTATTGTCAGAGTGGGGAAAAAAATTAAAAAAGAATGCACTGTTACAGAGAGAAAGGCAAATAGAATCAGAAGGATCAAAGAAGGAAATATCCTCAAGAGAAACGGGACATTGGCCAGTGGTAATAAAATATTTGTGGAAATGTGTGAACCAGTTGAGACCAGGGGTAACGACCGAACCCCACTGCCAGGCAATATCATGAAAGAGACAGGAAAAAGAAATCTGGGAATGGAATGAAGTGACAAGATACATGGACTGCCCATCATAGTCGAGAGACGATAAACCAAAACCCATGAGAAGGGTATTAGGAATACTACTGAAGTCCACAGAGCGATTGAAAACAACAGGGACTCTAAATGAGTCCAAAAAGACGCTCATCAGAAGCAGGATAGTTATAAGAGATAGAGAAAGTGGTTAACAACAGTTCAAGAAAAGAAGAGAAACTGGCGAGCAAAATTGACTAGACCAAAAAAGGGGTAAAAATGAGATAAGGGCACTAAACGAAGGCGGGAGAGACAAAAATAGGGAGAAAACCCGACACATTGGCGGATAGGACGAAAACGCGGGAACAGAGGGGGGGCACGTGATGAATTGTCAGACAAAAAAAACCCACGAGCCAAAGACCCACTACTAAAGTAGCGGGAATGAAAAAATGTATTTTAACACGTTTCGTCATCTCGGATCCTTCTTGAAAAATGTTAGAGGTATGGCCGACGGCGACGCGACGTTATATTTTCTATGTACTTCGTTAAGAGCGATTATGACAGTGGGTGCATCAGCAGTATATTCGTCGTCCTTCGGGATCCTGTCACTGGTCCCATAGTCAGTGTCCAAATTCATCGAGATGATGGCCACCCGGCTTTGACATGTCTGTATCTAGGAAAGGGTATGCGAGGAACACGACAGGAACTACCAGTTTCTTCTTGGACAAAAACGATAACATTTTGGACGATTCTCGGCTATTTTTTGTTGCATCAGTTATACTCTCTTCCACCCAAGTCTTCTCCTCATTCTCAAGCCTCAGCTTATCTATATTGTGTTATATGGTCTGTTTTCCTACCGGATTTGTCTCCGGGGAAGCGCGGCCCGCGATCGATTGACTCTGTGTGAGGGAAGAACTGCCAGGTACGCTAGTAGAGTGTCGTTCGGCTGACCCAATACAACTAGAATTCTAAGACTCCGGATATTACTGTATTGCTGATATCCACCTTTTAGGTCACCATCTTACACCATTTCATAGCCTAGTTTTGGCTCGAAGGGATTGACGCGAAAATACCCCACGTTACAATTCCACAGATGCTGTTAGCCTCTTTTCGTGCGATGTCCTCGTATACCGCACATTATTTGTCAATGCACTGACATTTTATTCACGAATGACTTCTGCTGCTTTTGCATTTCATATGGCTGTGTCGCATGCCTCCGGGTGCCCAAATGGCCTTCGCTCCTGAAGGTCTGCTGTCTCTTTTGGCCGTCCGTAAACCTTATCTGTGCCCCTTCGATGACGCCAAAAAGACTTGTCCGCATATAAATGGCGTTAGAAGCTGAAGCTTCGAAGGTTGAGTTGAATGCGACATTGTCAAGTCTTGAAGTCAACCTCGAGAAGAATTGTGATCGAGATCATCCTCGAAATGTCGTGTATAAAATCCACGAGTACCTTGTACAACAGCAGAGGTCCGCCTCTTGGTCCACAACCATGCCTTGGAAACTCGCCTCAAACGCCTTTATCATTTGTTTGGCTTATGTCCTGCTTTTTCTACTGAAGACCAGCCTTCGTTTTTTGAAAGCTCGGCTTGCACTAAAGCACATTCCAGGCCCGCGACCGTCATCCCTTGTCTGGGGAGAAGAATGGTTGCTCTATCACAGTCTTCCTGGTTCAGCATACCTCAGTTGGCATAAGATATATGGCAAGGTCGTCAAGTTTACGGGTGCCTTTGGAGTCAGTAATGCCTATCCAGACATCCGTCGTTACTCAACATTCTCCTATTACAGCATCAGTTTTTGTCGATAACGGATCCACGAGCAATATCGTTTATAATTGGGGAAAGTATTTATGCCTTTCCAAAACCAAACGGCGTCCGGGAGTGGTTTCGCGCCACCCTCGGCGAAGGTATACTCTGGGTCGAAGGTGAGAATTCCCTAGGTCAGAACATCCTCTGTGGCTGACAATTTCTAGGTAAGACGGCTCACGAAAAGCAGAGACGTATACTTGCTCCCGCATTGAGGTGGGTGTCCGTAGAAAAATAAAGTCTGGCATTTACATCCTCCAAGTCAACAATCTGTACGAAATTTGACACTTATTTTTCATGTGACCTCGTCAAAACTGGCTACTGAGTGGGCGGCACTTTTCGATAGAAGACAAACTGATGAGATCGTGATCGATGTTACACACTGGGCAGGACGTTTCGCGTTCGTGTTTTTTTACTTCTCCTCGCATTTAGCAACAACCGATTCACAGACTGGATACCATCGGCCGTGCCGCCTTTTCCTATGATTTCAATTGCCTCTCCGACAGTCCCCATTCCCTCGCGGAAGCCTTAGACGGATTAACGAACAGCGAAAATAGTCTATGGTCTTTTTACATGCGGGCTCTCTTTTGGACCTTCCCTTCGGTTTTGTCCGTTGGAAAGAAAGGCCAGATGATACGTCTCACAAAGAAGGAACTTGGTGCCATTGCTTCGAAGATGTGGCAGGATGCCAAAGTTGCCGGAGATGAAAGGGACAGGACTCTCATGGCTCTCATGCGTGAGTAACCACCCTCAACCGTTCCGTGATCTATGTATGATATATGCTGATGTAATCCGTGACAGTGAAAGCAGACAAAGCATCGGGACCGGGTATGAGCGAGGAGGAGATTGTCTCCCAAATGCGTAGTGTAATTTCCGCAGGTTATGAGACGGTTTCTGCGGTTGTAGCTGTGAGTTGACCGGTTTCAAAAGGATTAAAGGCACTCAAGTCGCTGATGCCAATAATCAGTGGACGTTGTATGAACTTTCTCGAGATCAGTCTCTCCAAGCCAAACTTCGCGAAGAAATCCACAGCATCGCTAACGCCTCTTTCGACGACATCAACTCTAAATACCCGTTACTTGACGCGGTGCTGAAAGAGACACTTCGAATACATCCACCGATCCTTGAGAATCATCATGAAGCCAGCGAAACAATTATCGTCCCACTCTCTGACCCTCTTCCCGGCACTTTCGAAATGCACATCGTCATCCCCAAGGGTACTATCATCATTATCCCTGTAAACGTCGTACAGACCGATGAATACGAATGGGGCGCCGATGCTGAGTTTTTCCGACCGCAGCGGTGGATCGATCGTAAGAAAGCAGGCATAAGGGGTGGCCGTGACCTTTTAGCTTTTAGTGAAGGGTGAGCGATCTTCAATTGGATGCACCAGCGTCATTGACAATCATCCTCGATAGCCCTCGTGCGTGCATCGGAAAAGCCTTTGCTTTGGTAGAAATTAAGGTTCTTTCTTTTCGTTTGAATGTCAACTTCCATTCTCATCATATCGCACAAAGGTTCTTGTGGCAACCCTTCTTTCACAATATGTGTTTTCTTGTCCCTATGAGATCGAAGCATTCCAGAGTTTCGTCATCCGACCTCGCGTAAAAGGACAAGGGCATAGTTCTCTTCCTCTTCTTATTCGAAAGCTTTGATTTTCACAAAGGACTCGGGAAACTTATTTCCTGTCACACCATTTCATCACTTCTATCGGGCCAAGTAGACAGTAGTGCAGTTATTCCGTCGTAACTTGTGAGAGGTATATAATTAAGGTTTCATGCTTGAATATGCCGAATGAGTGTACAAGGTGCTAGGTCTCCAAGTCAAGCGGAGGCAAATACCATGATAATGTACCGTCAAAATAGTGTTAGCTCGCCCTCTGGGTATAGGTTATTTATGGGCAATATCTTAAATTTGTTCCAAATTTCCTCAAACATTCAGCGAGAAGAGAATTTGAGACGACATCCATCTTTCGGGAAAAGGGTAGCGATAATCCTGGGTGAAAATGTCAATGAATGCAGAAAGGAACCTAATTGCTAGCCATACTCGATCTGAGAACTCTGGGGTGTAATTTCATGCTCAAAGTTCATCAGGACAGAAGCCATGGCGAGGACCAGGACAATGTTTAGTTGGGCATACTCCAGACCAATGCATCGGTGAGGTCCAGATCCGAACACAATGTAGTTCTTAGGGTTTTGATTTGCCGAACCTTCGAGATCAAGCCACCGCTCAGGCAGAAGATGGTCTGGTTCCGGATACACAGATGGATCGTGCAAAGAGTTGTAGAATGAAGGGATAACCATGCTGTTTGCGGGAACAGTATAGTCGTCAGAAATGGGGAAAGCTTTTGTCGTTTTATATGGAACCTGATAATATTAGTTTGAAAAGTGTAATACAATTTATGCGTAGGACAAAGCTGACCATAGTGACGGGAGGCATAACACGCATGCTCTCCTTGACAAATGCATTGAGATATGTCATTTGTTCAATCATCTCAAGTGTAAGAGGCTTGTCGAAATTGCCTTGACGGATAGCCATCTGCTCGGCACGAACCTTCGCAAGGATGTCTGGGTTGTCTGCCAAATGTTGAAAACCGTATATCAAACCACTGCTCATGGCATCCTGTGAAGCGAAGAGGAAAGAAAAGAGGACCATAGCCATCTCACGGTCGCTGAAATCTCTCTTGCCTTTGTAAGTGGGATCATTGAGAACCTGCACCCATTCGTCCAGCATGCACTCAGGATCAGCACCGGAAGTCATTGCTTCCTTGCTTTTCTTCGCGGCAAGTTCAAGCCAACGTAAAGCAACCTTGCGCGCTTGAATAGCTTTATAGACTTTGGTACCAGGGATTGCAAGGGGGAAGTTGACGAGTTCAAGGGACTGAGTGATAGCCCAATACTTCTCGTTAATTTCAATGGCGGCTTCTTCCGATATGTGTTTGCCACAAAACACGCGTAGGGATGTATCCATGTTGAGGTGACGCGCGGTCATCATAATGGGTTGAGCTTCATCGGTTTGCGCGGAGGTAACGAGCCATTTAGCGAAGTGCTTCCGCGTGATTGCTTCCTGAATACCGACATAGATACTGAGGAAACTTATGAGCATACGCTACATCAAGATTACGGGCACTTACCCAAGAGCTCTGCGCGTAAAGAGACTATTAAGGCCGCGGCGATAAGCCAAATGGTCTTTTCCAGTTAAGAAAACCCTGTTTGATTCAGTCAACGGCAGCATGAAAATGATAAAATTACGACGGACCAATTCTCTGGAAGCAGAATCTGCTTGGCTGAGTGAACAAGACAGGGTTCAGCGTGGGAAGGAGAATTCAGAATTTTTCGCGCAAATTCATTGGAAGAGGCCATCACAATAAAACTGAAGGCGCGGTCAGATACACTCAGATAATTGAAAGTAAGACATACATATTAAATACACTGATCGCGCTCAGAGCACCTGAGTCCCATTGTTTCTTATAGTTTTCCATAGTGGGATGCATGGAATCGGCAAATTTGCCAATGATGGGAATAGTCCATGTCGCGCCCGGGAGATGTCGTTTTTTGTACCTGTATACGGTCTGCTCGATAACGAGGAGAGACGCGACGATAGCAAGGGTTGTCCAAAGCCAGGTGGCATGTGTGGTTTGGCTGAGGGACGATAACGAAGGCGTAGTCAAGTTGTAGGGAAGGGAGTAGGACAACGATGACGGTATAGAGGCAGGGATAGCCTCGAGATTGGAAGACATGGATGTGCGCGCGTTCCGACACATGCCTCTGGCTGGACTGATATATGCCCAAATGAACCGATTTTTTTTCGTCGACCAATCACATTGCACATACCAATGGTGTTTAGTCAGCATCCATCACTTTAGCTCGACCTCGATTATATGGTGCACGTGCATGAGCACATCCTTGAAATTCCACCTCAAAGACGTGTCGTCGTCTTGCGCCTATTGCTCTCGGGAACTGAACATCCGGCATTAATGTATGCCGGTCATGAGTCATGAGCATTCTAGAAGGCATTTTATGGCGTCCCTGATACCCTTTCTCGATAATTCAATGAATCGCTTAATTCGGGGGCGTGCGCTGTGAAGACTTTAGCTGGCAACTGTAACTTTCTGTAACCGGAGCTGGAAATTTCGTAGATGTCGATGAAATCCGACATTAACGCATGTCTGGAGTAATACTGAGGAAGTATTAGTGCGGTTGCGCTAGGTTTCATGAGAAACTGATTGATAGCAGCTCACCGGTGGGTCAAGTTTTAGTCATCATCTCAGCTGCTGAACCAACATAATCTTAAAGTCTTCCTTAGGCTTCACCGACTATGAGGGACCAATGATGAGTCGGCGACTCGATCACCCTTAGGCCTCGGGCCTTAGGTTAGTTTAACGGTTCAAGGGCAGACATTTCTTGACCAAGTCTCAAGCAATGTTTTTGTCGTCATTGTCGTTATGTTGTTCAGTCCGATATGCAGATGGAAATAGCTCTATTGAAAAGTGTCAGGCGTAATTTTGGACGGAAACGAACATCGTGTCAAAACACAAAACCTTCATTAGCGCCACAAAAAAGCATCAGGTTCGTGACTGTAGATATGCTGTGGGCTCACTAAATATTAATGCGACGCGTCTCTTCCAGGACACCTTAACGACTTGTGCCAGGGACACGTTGTCTCAGTATCACATGATTCGATATGACGATGATGACAGCCTGACGACGTCATAGCAGTATATACCGCTATATAAGCTAACTCTCTACTTGTCGAAGCCAATTAAATCAACTGAGTTTTTTTTTGTGGTAGGATGAATTCTCTCGCCACGTTATTTCGCTCTACTGTGCTTCGCTCTTCAATCAATGATTTTCGTGCATTTCACTCCACTCCAATCGTCGCTAAGACTGTGACAGAGAAGGTGACTGACGTTGCAGACAAGGTATGTGTCTTGTGTTATAGATCTATCTCATATTTGAAGTGTGGATTAGGTTAATAAGAAAGTTGGAAAGAGGCTTGCGTCCGCAATTGAAAAAGGAGAGCAGGTAACTCAATCAGCCAAAGAGTCTATGGGTAGGTCATGAAAGCGCAGCGACTGTATCACACCCATCCATGACCACGCAGGTGTTGCTTCGGGCAAGGTAGAACACAACGCAGAAGAAATCAGTCATGCAACGGAACAGGCCTCAAAAGCTGCAGGGGATCAAGTGAAGCACGCTTCGAACAAAGCGGGTCAAAAGATAAATCAGGTTAGAGGAAATGTGCGCTTTAAGTACCAATAATGTCCTGATTTATGCAATTAAGGCTGGCTCTCGTATTCGAGAAAATCTCGAGGAGTTGCCGAAGTGACATCCCAGATCTCAGTAGCATGCTGCGCGGCGGTCTTGTGAATCGTTGTATCAATAACGGCAACAGTTTTGGTGTAATCAGTAACGCTTGCGTGCACATGCCTTCGAGTAGACATTGTAACGACTTGAGACTGGTCAAAGGTACCTATCGTTAGCAACAGGAACGAAACACTTAATCGATAAAATGACGAGTCCTGTTGCTCGAATGTGAGGGAATCTGCGCGGTTGCATGCAAGATAATTATAAATCTTTCAGGCTAATTTAATATCAGCATTTTAAGTATGCGTCCGCAGGAATAGACGTAGATGGGGAGGTGCCAGAGGCCATGCTATGGTTGGTATCTGTGTCCGTAAAGATGAAATTATACATTGGCCCTACTCACTCTGTCATCAAAACTTCAGCGCGCTTACGGTGTTCATGGGTATCCTCCGACATATAGCAGGTTCTGAGGATCTCTGGGCTGTCACTCTCAAGCTACCCATGACAACAGTTTTCTTAGTTCTCTGGCCGCCGCGAAACTCTTCTCGTGGCTGTTCTACGCCGAGATGATGACCCCCGCCACTGAATAAAAGCTTTTTTATAGAAATGGAAAGTTATACACTTCTTTTTGACATTCTCGATAGCATGGAGTCGTAGAAGTAGTGCCCGTGAGTGGGAAGACTAGAAATAAGAGCGCGAGAACGTGACAATGAAGACGGCAGATCTTGTAAAGATACGCAAGTTCAGGAAGGAGAGCTGGAATGGAAAAGATCGATCAAATTCAGTTACTTACATCAGAAAGAATAATACAGAGTTCACAGTAGCCAGCTCTTCAAATTTCAAGCAGGGCCGAAAATTGAAGGAATTAAGCCCATCCATTACGCTTAATTTTATCATCCTCTGGAGCGGTTGTCGTTGAACGTTCGACGTATAACTGTGGTCCTAAACTCTGTGCAAAATGGAGGAGAGAGAGAATTTCATTGAAGTTACTTATCAGGTCTTTTCAAGGAGACACCCGTCCCTCTCAGCTTCTGTGAGGTTAAACACAAAACTGTACATATCATGAGCGCGATGTATGAAGTGTGGAGGCTGATATACATGATACCTCCCAATCTTTTGTCGTTTGATATGATCACTTGGTTGTTCAGATTAGAACTCCGCCTGAATACCTGCTAAAACAATTTTCTTCGGAACCGAAGAGGCCCTCAAGTCAATCTTCACCCCCAATAACCCAATAACCCATTTCTGAAGGCAGTAAAACTCCCCTTCACACCAATAGAATTGCATGAAAGGGTAGGAATTGTGGTTGTTACATCTTCAAAGGACGTTCTGAAATGGTGCGATCACATATAGAGAAGAGTCCACACTTCAAGATGCCCCCGTAGATGAAATCGAGTCCAATTGGGACCAGGTCATTGATAGGTGAATTAATTTGAAATCTGGGCTTGCATGCAGTTCTTACATTGATGGTATAGCTTCGATAATATGGACCTCAAGCCTGAGCTCCTTCGTGGTATCTATGCATACGGGTATCTATTTCTTATCTCAATCTCATCGCCACCACCTTTAATGACGTTTTTAGTTTTGAACGCCCTTCTGCCATTCAACAGCGTGCAATCGTCCCTGTCGTCAAGGGTCACGATGTCATTGCTCAAGCCCAGTCAGGGACTGGCAAAACTGCTACTTTTTCTGTTTCCATCCTTCAACGCTTGGATTCAAACTACAAAGGGACTCAGGCTCTGATTCTTGCCCCGACCCGTGAGCTCGCTCTCCAGATTCATAAAGTCGTGGTCGCTCTCGGAGACTATATGAATGTCTCCAGTCTGGCCTGCGTTGGTGGAACCGCTGTTCGCGAAGATATCGCCAGGCTCCAGTCTGGTGTTCAGGTTGTCGTTGGTACTCCTGGTCGTGCATTCGATATGATTAAGCGTGGCGCCCTTAAAACAGATGGTATCAAAATAATGTGTCTCGACGAAGCCGACGAGATGTTGTCGCAAGGCTTCAAGGACCAGATCTACGAAGTTTTCCAGCTCCTCCCCGGTGATACTCAAGTTGCCCTTTTCTCCGCCACCATGCCTGCTGAGGTCTTGGAGGTTTCTAAAAAATTCATGCGTGATCCTGTCCGGATTCTCGTAAAAAGAGATGAGTTGACGCTTGAAGGTATCAAGCAGTTCTACATCGCTGTCGAAAAGGAGGAATGGAAACTCGACACGCTCTGCGATCTCTACGAAACCATTACGATCACCCAGGCTGTAATTTTCTGCAACACCCGCAGAAAGGTCGATCTTTTGACTGACCAGATGCTTAGCAGGGAGTTTACTGTTTCTGCGATGGTGAGTCGACAAATGGACTTGTGAAGCATAAACAAAAGTAATAAATTATATTTCTAGCACGGTGACATGGAGCAGAAGCAGCGTGAGGTGCTTATGAAGGAGTTCCGAACTGGCTCTACACGTGTTCTCATTACCACTGATCTCCTTGCCCGCGGTATTGACGTGCAACAAGTCTCTCTTGTGATCAACTACGATCTTCCTACCAATCGTGAGAACTATATCCATCGTATTGGTCGTGGTGGCCGTTTCGGTCGTAAAGGTGTTGCTATCAACTTCGTTACCACCAACGATGTTGCTATGCTCCGTGATATTGAACGTAAGTCGTCATTGACCTTGTGTGTTGGTAACTTTAGCTGACCAAACTATCTTAGAGTTCTACAATACCCAGATTGATGAGATGCCTCTCAATGTCGCGTGCGTATTATCATTTAAAATATCAACCCAGAACTTGACATAAATTTCTCTTCTACTAGTGACCTCATATAATCTGGATTTTTCATGTCTGTTTGAGTTAATGCCTGTACATACATTTGTATTCGTTCCCAGGAATACAGATATGTATTCCCTTCCGTAGCTACCTCTCTTCTTAGAGCCTGTCAGTCAAACGATCTCATACAGCTGTAGCTGCCAAAGCTTTTGTAAATTCTTGATGTCAGTGTTGAACTGGAAGCTGGACGGAAAGTGTCTGTATAATTTATTTTAAACTTTGTTTTTTTTGTGAGGAAGCACTCATTCCTATTTCCAAAACCGTCACCGATGTACTGTCATATCTTGAAACAAACGCGAAACATTGCTTTTCGGCCTTCCAGCAGCTGGCCTTGGAACATATCTTTCCGCTCGCGCACTGTTACAACCAGTGCAGATTATGACTCCAAATACGGAGAAAAACTACGTCGACGAGCCTTGGAGTGAGCAAGTCTGTGTTCTTTCTGCCGCATGGTCTATAAAATTATTATCAACAGAAAGGGATTAACTGTGGACGCGCTGAGAGCAAAGGCCAAAGAAGAGCAAGCTGAAGAGGCCCATCGCAGACGTGAGGTCGAAGCTGCTCAGGAAGCACAGGCAGCGGCCAAGGTCTCTGTTCCGAAGCCTTTTACCCGAGCACAATCCACCTCACTCTCAACTGGTCGAAAGGACAGCTCGCCTGTCAAGGTGCCGTTCTGCTTGTTTTCATCACAACTGATCCTGGCTCACTCGACACAGCCTTTGACGTCGATTCTGAATCTGCAAAAATTAATGGCCACGTCGCATACGCCCGACCAAATAGGTGCTCTCTGGACGGCATATCATCTCTCAAAATCAGGCGGGACAGGGCGAGGATATGTATGTGCTGCTATACCATTAGAGCTGTACAAGAGAATGGTTGGGATTGCAGAACAGTATCCGACTTTCGTTGTACCAGTCCGCCGGGAGAAGCTCGCGACAGAACCCGAGATGAAAGGCGAGGAGGATGTTGCATACGAATTCTACTTTTTGCAATGGGATTTCCATCATGTCCCACCTGTGCCCAGTGCAACCGATGACCTGTTCGCCTCTTCAAATACAGCTTCTGCCGGAGTCAACCCACGGATTTCGACTATTCTATTTACGCCTCTTCAGGAATACAAGATGCGGGCTGCATTTGCAACGCCATACCTCGTTCTAACTCATTACACGGATTTAGCATTCTCTCATGGTGTCGTGCTCCTGAGAGGAGAAATTACGCCAAACTCGGGTGGGTCAGGGAGCTACATGTTGACTCAGAAGGATGCACAAATACTGTCAATGGCCGTTCAGAAATTTTATTTATGGGACAGTCAGGATCAAGCGAGCGCAGGACTTTTAAAGTGTTTTCATGAAAAGCCTCACGAGTTCGAATGGGAGAAGTTACTTGAAAATGCGAACTTGATTTGACAACGCATGGATGTGTCGATAGTATAGTAACATGGTCAATAAAGTCTATGTTTCTGGAGATGCAATCATTTAGAACATATGAGGGGAGCCTTCTTCACCCAATTCCTCTTGCCTATCTCATCAATGACGAATGCAGCATATCCTGCTCGCGAGAGCCACGTGTTGGTTCTTCCGTCTCCTACATATCCTGTGATCACCTCCTCCGACTCCTGGTTTGTCAAAAGCGGCACCCTGACAATGGTCCATTCTAAATCCCCACCATGTGTGCGCACATTCTCCCCTATAGCCACCACATCTTTGTATGCTGTTCTGGCACCTATTGCGACGCCGCTGACGAGAATCGAAAACGGGAGACTGAATCTGTCTGCAGGGTCCTTGATGGATGCCGTTCCAAGGCATATCAGTCGTTTGATACCTTTTTGGCGCATGATGTCGATGACGGAGAGATATGCATTTGCGAGAGGAGTGTTAGTCGGGTGGAATGGCCCTTGTTTGACACTCGGACCTAAAGCAGACAAGACAATGTGCACGTCATCAAAAGCCTGAGCAAGAGCTTGCCGATCTGTGAGTTGGCCTTGAATGATGGTGATACACGGATTAGACCTGAGGTCATGGGGGATTTTTTCGGGAGATCTGACATAAAGTACTATTTCACAAGATTCCAAAACCTTGAGTGCTCGGCGAATGAGTAGAATGCCAATGGCGCCTGTTGCTCCAAGAATAAGAATGCGCATAACGAGTGAGGCGTTTCCCAATGCCAACTCGTGATATTGTTCTTTGTGGCTCGTGATCTTCACGCCAGATCATTTCACTACCTAGACGAATGTCCAAATCTACAATGTCGGCATTTTCGGCCATGGCCCGGCGCGCTTCGCTTCTTCCTCTAGTGTTGCAATAGCCTCCCCTATCTCCCCTTCCTCCTCAAGTACCATTGGCAGCATTTCCCTCTCGTAAAGATGTCCAAACCGACTGACAAGACCAGGTATCTCGTCCTCAACGCGAACAGCTTCGGACTGAGCTGTCTCAATGGAACTCGCGTTCACACCTTCTAATCCACATGCTATAATTAGATTGAACCAGGATATCGGCTCCCTCGTGATATTCAACGAGAAACCATGAGATGTCAGTCGATGCCGCACTTGCACCCCAATGCTACCTATTTTCGTATTGGAATTCAAGAATACACCCGTGTGGTGTGACGGCATCGGTGTTATCTTATGAGCTTCTTTAAGATGCAGTTCTAAAGTCTTCTGCATGCGACAGACATAGTCCCGTACACCCAAAGTCGGAGAATATCGCGAAAGGTCCATCAAGGGATAGCCAACAATCTGTCCTGGCCCATGATAAGTCAGCTCTCCCCCTCGTGTTGCCGTCACGAAGTCTGCGCCCATGGTAGTTAACCGTATTCGTTCGTCTCGCACATATTCTTCTGTTTGTCTACGTCCCGCAGTATACACAGGCCTATGTTGAAGTAGGAGGAGGATATCTTTGTGAGATTTAGTTTTTCTCTGAGTCAACTGAATTTGGTGTATTTTTTCTTGCAACGCCAAAGTCTGCACATAGGGTAGTGGTTGGCGAAAATAGTGATAGATGATCGTAGAAATTGACATGGAGAACGACAACTGCACAAGAAAGAAATGCAAGTTATGCAACCAAAAATATTTCATTTGTCCTTGTTTGACTACTACCAGCCATCGTTGTTCCGCTTTAAGCTTTATGCCCAGTCGGTGCAGTTCTTGTCACTCAAAACGTTAGAAACCGGTTCGTAACAGATAAAGCCCAGTGAGAACTGGATCTGGAGGGATCCGGGAGGATCGGAGAATCTGTGTAAATTTCCGGTCTGGGCTGAACTGGGCTGAAATTTCGGCACAACTCTCAATTTAGACAATATTAGTCAGATATTTGTATATTTAGAACAGCTGCGATGTCATAAGCTGCGCAGCAACGTCCTCAGCCTGATCGGCTTGTACGAGTTAGAGATGGGTAGAGATGCAAGTCACATGTAGCAAGTCACATGTATCACGCGGCTGGAAGATGGTCGCTGTCTTGTACCACTTACCGTCGCTCTAATGTCTAATGGCTCTGACTTTAATTTTTCTTCTCAATTAAGCTCTGACTTCGGTTTCACTTCTCATTCACTTTCTAATAATACTCAGCAATCTCAATACCATGTAAGTGGCACACTAAAAATGTGATCACAATTCCTGACTTGTGTTCGGTAGCCAACTGCAAGGTTTTCAGGTCATGAACAATCTTTTCCCACTCCAAATGCTGTGAATACTATGCGTGCTGACCTTGTAAATTCTTTCCCAGTCATGGAATCCATACTTACTATTTATATCTAGCCTGCACAATATTTTCGAACACCAGTTCTTGCTAATGCCACGCACACTGACCTCATCTGTGCTGGAAACAATGCATATACTGAACTTTGGAACATATCTACTGAGCAAAAGGTCGAAATACGAATGTTAAAGTGTGTATATGCAGTTTAGTTGCATATATCATTTATTAATCATTTAAATTAATAGTAACGAACTCACACATATTCGCCAGCTGTTATCAAATACTTTAGCCTCATCAAATACAGGTCTTGTATCATCAGAACTATGCACGCACCCTTCTTCATCATCGAATCTCCAAGTTCCTGCCAAGATTCCTACTACAAAGGACCGTGAGGACCATCCGAATGTACCCTTTTGGGAGCTGCAAGAATGGACAAATTGGGTAGAGACAGAGAAGAATCGGGGACGAAAAACAAAGAGGTTTGGCTTTATTACTGATAGTAATGGACATTCAGTTTCGAAGAATCGCCTGAAACAAATTTCGGAGACGGCACGAACCTGTTGGAATGAGTTCCGTCTTCACTCTCAGGACCCTCCGACATGGAAGAAGAAGTCGAACCTTGTACAGGATTTCTTCTATTTTCGCATGCTTACAGCCCACCCAGAGTTCCTATTTGCTGAAAATTACTGGAAAATCGAGACTTATGCAACAATCAAGTACCCTGATTGGACTGGTAATCTCTCAGATGATAACGATGATGATAATGATGACGACAATGCCGATAACAATTTTATTCGCCGATTAAAGCCAAAAAAGCGAAAGCGCTCTTCCTCCCCAGTTTTCGAGAAGTCAAAGCATTTCTCGCCTCCCTTTTGTGGTGCGTCAGTCTTTGAAATTGACGATGATGGGCTTGAAGGTGCATTGCTATTCTTTTTTCTGATTTTATGCTGATTTTTATTGTAGCAGTAAAATCTTCATCGCAAGCACAGCCTTCTTCGGAAGCTGAGTCTCTGTTGCAAGCCCAGTCTCCATCACAAGCCCAGTCTCCATTGCAAGCCATATCTCCGTTACAAGCTCCATCTTCATTGCAAGCTCCGTCTTCATTACAAGCTCTGTCTTCGTCACAAGTTTTATCTGCATCACGCGCTCCATCCTCGCAATCTCTGTGCTCACAAGCCTCATCTGTATCACAAGCCCCACCCGAATCCCAAGCCCCACCTGAATCCCAAGCCCCACCCGAATCACAAGTCACGTCTTCGCAAGCTACATCTGCATCACAAGTCACACCATCACAAGTATCTGCATTGCAAGCCTCATCTTCGCAAGCCCCATCTCCCTCACAGGATCCATTGTCCATGTCCTCTGTAGCCGTTGCGTCTTTGTTTACTGTTTTATTCCTTCTCGATGCCAAACTGACCCTGCCACGTCACAGGTACCAATTCAATCATTGCATGTACCAGCACCATCGCATATGTCAATTACAGTCACACCCTCCACCGAATCACCATTACTGCTGGCATCAACTGCCTCTGAGTCAGAGCCACCTCATTTTCAACAGCCAAAGACTCATCGGATTCTTAATCCCTTGCAAGTTGATCGATCAATCACAGCAAGGACCTCGAACTAATAAATTTTTACAGGAAAAATGTTCATGTTCCACCACCACCGATCTCGATTCCTCAAATCGCAACTGAACCAAATCCCATCATCAAGAAATCAAATTCAAAACCACTCAAGGCAAAAGACGGAGTTACGACAGCTCGGTATGTTATCATATTCGATTTTTCATTTAAATATTTACATGTTCATGTACAGGAATCTTTATCTCATCGACTACCTCACATCGCATCCCAATGCCACTGAAGGGGAGTTCGCTATAGCATGGAAATGCTGCGATGGGCCAACAAAAGAAGTACGCTATGTTAATTTGCCCATGTACATGATACTCACCAAGCCAATCTCACAGAAATATCAGCAGCTTTCGAAAGAAGAAATCAAGGCACGGAAGAAGAGAGGACAGACAACTGAGAATGCCACATCAACTTTGCTGAATGTTCCCGACAAGAATTCATCACAACCTCTAAGGTATGCTTGCTGCTTTGTCGCTTTAGCTCAATTAAACTTAGTCGATCTTCAGAATACATTTGAAATTAAGTGGCAGATAGTTTTGGTGGTAATATGATAATTTCAGTCGTAAACAGATGGTATCAGATACATCGTTGAAAATACATTCTGTAATTCTCAGACCAGACGTGATAAGACCTGATATATTCAGATATATTCAGATGAATTGATTCTGTTGTTTTCGGACTAAACAGGACGAGGCCAGATGAGGCCAGATAGAAACTTATACACATTCAGATGCGAACCGACAGGACCTTACAGGACCGTAAGAAAATCTGGGAAGTGGGTAAATTACAGGTTTGTTCTGGATCTGATTTGATCCTTATAGAGTCTGATATAACCCGATAGGCCCCGACCAGCCCAGAGCCAGTTCTCACTGGGGATAAAGGCCAGCCTTTGCTTTGGTTATCACCACAATTTATCTTCTGCGCATATTGTTTTCTACGTCTTTTCATCAAGCATGGCTATAGACGCAATTTCGGCATCTAACGTTCCCAGTCCAATTGAACTTATATTTCTCGGGACGGGAACATCCTCGAGTCTGCCTCATGTAGACTGTCTCACAGCTCCACCAGAGGCGAAGCCATGTAAAACTTGCCTTTCCACGTTGACCTTGGAAGGAAAGAAAAACATCAGGAGGAACACAAGTGTCGCCCTTAGACTGTCTGCGAGAGACGGCCGGAAAGTGTACGTCAACTGCTTGCCCTTTAAGAGCCTGCCTTCGTTTCTATACTTTCCTAAACCTTTCTAAACTTCATCTTTTATCTTGATTTCATATAGAACCATTGTCGTAGATGCTGGGAAGAACTTTCAGGCTGCTGCTCTAGAATGGTTTCCAAAATATGGATTAAGGCAAATAGATGCATTGTTGATTACACATGCCCATGCAGATGGTACGATGTGGTGATCTAAATGATATGCGTGTAGATTTGACGGTATAAATCAGCAATGAACGGGCTAGATGACTTGCGAGGTCGGTGTAATAATAGGACGCCAGTCGTCCAACAGTTATCTTATTGCCCGTATCTGATCAGTCTGGACCTTGAACAAAGCAATTCAATCGCACATTGACGTGTACGTTTCTCAGAACACCTTTGAAGGAGTACGAAGATCGTTTCCTTATCTCGTGGCGAAGGAATTTGCGTCAGGCGGTGGTGATGTGAAGGATCTTTAGTCCTCTGTACTAATTGGATTCATATCTTTTTTCAGGTCCCAGAATTTAAATGGCACATCATCAGAGATAACGTTCCATTTGAGATTCTCGATACAGGAATCCAGGTCACTCCTTTTGCTGGTTCGGCATGATGGTTGTCCACACTGGTATTCAACTGATTTGCAAGGATAGTTCATCATGGTCGAGTTTTCTCTGTTGCACCACCTCTTGAGCTCACGCCATCTGCGACCATGCTTTCCGCGCCTGCGAGACCGACGATACCTTCGTATGAGCTTCCATCTGGTCAGGAAAAAGTCACGGAAGAGATTCTAAGCCCTTACTTCTGTTTTGGGTTCAAATTTGGGCACGAGATTATTTACATGTCAGATGTGTCATACATCCCAGATGATAAATGGCCCATCATAGAATCCAGAGCCCCGAATGGCAGGCCCTTGCCTGTACTCATCTTAGATTGCCTTCGCCTCCGGCCGCACACTTCACATTTTGGGCTCAAGGACGCGGTCGACACCGCGAGAAGGATCGGTGCAACAAGAACGTACCTAATCGGGTTTGGACACGA
Source organism: Macrolepiota albuminosa (assembly GCA_027475525.1). Taxonomy (NCBI): domain Eukaryota; kingdom Fungi; phylum Basidiomycota; class Agaricomycetes; order Agaricales; family Agaricaceae; genus Macrolepiota; species Macrolepiota albuminosa. Next base: position 92,395 of record JAMWFC010000053.1, on the reverse strand, counting down.
GGTAGCCCATGATGATCTTGTCATGCTTGGAGAAGCAGTTGGTGGGAAGATTCCAGAAGATACAGAAATACTACCAGAGACAGTCAAGGCTGGTCTAGAGCTGATTCACCAAGGGGAGAATATATGGTTGCGGCCATCACATGACGGACTGCAGGTATTGGTGGGGAAAGATGGATGGGTCCACGATTCGAGTAACTAATTATAAGTGTAAATACTTTACGTTAGAATTGTAAAGAATTTCCAAATACGGAATCGGAAAAGAAGTCTCAGTGTGACTTCATCAATCTGCATCCGTTCTCCAGCCCCCGCTCCATCCCACCACGACGGCCTTTTACTTGACTTAGGAGCTGGGGTTGGTGCTCATGAAGTTCTTCTCGCAGACCTTCTTTTATGAGTATGTGGTTATTCATTACCCCATAATTACTGAGGAATTTTTCAATCACTAGTGATCCTTGGTCTATCGTTTCTTTAGCGTACTTCTTGCGCTATCCAAACCCATATGCATCACACGTCCTTTCTTGTGACGTTATTTCCAGGACCCTCACACCATCCGGGACACTACTCACCACTCGGCTTATATTGAAACGCGGATCCCTCCCAAGGTGGGCACAAAACTTGGTTGGGAGAGCAGAATCATGGATACTTGAAGAGAGTGAAGTTGATCCTATGGGCAAGATTGTAAGATGCCGAACAAAAAATTTGGACCATGTAAAGGTCATGCAGGTCGAGGAATGGGTTATGTTCCGGCAGAACCTGGAAGGGTGATTTTTTTCTTTTTTAATAATCTTTGATCTATCTCAGTATTCTTTTTGCAGTCAAACGCTTCAAACTACGGAAGCTCGGATTCGGTCTGGCTTTGGCTGGGGCCTAACAAAGAAAATTGAGAACCACGGACTCAATCGGTTCAAGGCCAACGTTCAACGAGTGAGTATTGTTATAGATAGCGATGGGATTCTCACAAGTCGCGGACAGTCTCGCGAAGGCGTATCGCTTATTCTCAACCTCTTGCGTCAATCCCGACTTCAACCTATGACCATCGGTGGCACAGTGCCTCACAGTACAACCCTTGAAAGCCCGAGTAGTGATGCTACATCCCATTCGTCTAGTGGTATCTGGTCGCTCCTAAAATCCTGGTTTTATCCTACATAAAATGGTGTAACCACGTATAATCAACCACAGCTGCCTATTGTATTGTAGTGAGCGTGTGCCTCATACTCTAGTACAGTAATAGCACCTTCATGCTGTCGGTCACTTATTTGTACCATTAAAGTTGAACACATCTCAATGATATCTAAATCTGGACGTCATATATCGTTACGCGGTAGTCGGTGTCGACCGGTGTGAACCAGTACTTCCTTAAGCCATAATATTGCCAAAGTATTGCCAGCGAGGTACCCAACTCTCCCTTGCAATCAGCATTTTCACTCGAGCTGGCTTGAAATCTTAGACAGGGAGATGTACTTTCCGACATCAGCAGCCCGACAGCTCTCTACTGTACCGGCTTTACCGAATTTGCCACCTGAAGCCGTCATTTGTCTCTGCTCAAGTCCCCGAAAAGCGCTTTTTTGTACTCTCACGAGAAACGGTGTCACAGTATGGCGTGTTAGAGTAAGTGGACTTCCCTATTGATTACTTGCAAATCGTTCTTAAACTCGCGTGTCCAGCCGCCGGCCGTGTTGGCGTATTTGTCGCGGACGCCAACCTCTCTCATTGATCACGGAGAAAATGTTGACGTCCAATGGTCGCCGAGTAGCACTCGCCTTGTGATTAAGGTGAAAAACTGTTTTTAACTATGTAGTTTTCAAGGTTAAACCCTTCGACAGACGTCCGAATCGTACCTGGTCCTTGTATCTGTGGATTTCAGGCATGAAGAAATTGTTTATCAAGCACCTTCACTCCCGCCTAACGCGCAACGTAATTTCCTTGCGGGGCCGGGTGAAGGCCTTCCATTCCAATCAATTGCTTTGGTCTTCGAAGGTGTGGTACGCGTTGAGGGAAACCTTCTCGGGTGGGTGCTAACTATCGTTACACTGCTCTTCATCGACTGAAGCTCCTTACAAGTGTATCTCCGAGAGATCACCATCTCATTTTCTCTACTAAGAATCCCCCAACGATACAACGGATACCATGGCCGTTGGATTCGGAGGATGGCAGTCAAGATACGGGGAGGAAGTTGACCCAACATGGATATGAAACTTGGACTCTCAATGACCATGACTTTCCTTGGTTTGTTGATACAGATGGTGAGTCATTATATGACTTGAAAGTTGAACGAAATCGAAACTCGAACCTAGTATGCATAACCCAAATCATCCATTCACGCGTCATGGGAATTGAGACATGGTTGACTTCTGACGGGAGGGCTTACTTTGTCCGTCTGCACGAAAGTACTGAAGTAGAAGACAACGCCTCATATTCTCATGAAGTTGATGTTCAGGTATACCGGTCATCATTCTGGCAATTGGTCGCGGAAAGTAAAGATTATCATTTTTTTTCAGGATGAAGCTCGTTATCGTCGTGTCTCCCCGGACAGCGTCTCAACCGTGCAATCTCGTCAAGGGTGGCGAGGAACCTGTGTCCATGACTTCGAGACCCCTCGATGGGTGCAAAAGCGACGTCGCATTGACCCAAACGAGTCCCGCCAGGTGGGAATTCGTGTTTACGAAGAACCACGAAGGGCAGTGGCTATCGCCATTAATGGCAAATTCTCCTTCTTAGCGATCGGGACATACAGGTGGGTTCTCGTTAATACTCGGCTCCTTGCCGTCTGCTGAGTGTGATGCATTAGCGGAGGACTGGAGTTTATTAATTTCCCGTCTGAAGAAGGTGTTACGCCGAAATCAAAGACTATACAAGTTCCAAATCCCTATAATCGCGTCACTGGAGAGGTTTACGCCTTGGAATGGAGTTCAGACGGCTATGTGCTCGCTGTGGGGTGGAAGCATGGTTGGGGCATCTTCAGTGTTGGAGGCAGGTGCCTTGCTTTTGGGTTTGGTGTTGATGATCTTGTGGATGAGGATAGGTGCGCCCTTTTGTTTCTACCCTCTGTTCACTAATTGCTCCTAGATTTCAGGACGCATTCATGTACGGCGTACGGAACCTGGCGAGTGGCCGTTTAGATGTTCTGCCTGTATTCCTGATGTCCATGACAGTTCTGGGCGCCAGGTAACTATGAATTAGTAGTATTGGCGCAATCCTCGCCTCGGAGTTAGTCTAACATCTATTGATTATTTGAAACAAAGTTTGACAGTCTCGTCAAGAAGTCGATGGCCAGCTCTTTGTAATCCCTTTCGCAAAAAGTGCAACTACTGGGCAACATTCCCCCGTATGCGCTCTGTTCTGATCGAAACGCGAAGGATAAATAACTTACAGTTGGATAGGACAACACACGGTATGCTTTCCTCCAGATGGACGACCGTGCTCTTGTCTATCGAGGTGCTGACCAACCTGATATGAGCGTCATCAACCCAGAATCCGATGTCTGGCAACATATCAAGGTTTGACTCGGACTTTTCGTGTCAACTTGCCTTTCTCAAATGTGTACAGATCCCACAAAGTTACTTGGCGAAAAATTGGCCTATTCAATACTCCTCACTAAGCAGCGATGGTAGATTGATTGCAATAGCTGGACGGAGAGGTCTCATTCATTATAGCTCGACATCCGGACGGTGGAAGACATTCAATGATGAGCAACAGGAACAAGCATTCGTTGTCAAAGGCGGTCTCCTATGGTTCCACCACGTCTTGATTGCAGCGGTTGAAGTCTCAAAAACTTACCAAGTCAGTTCATTTTATCTGTATATTATGCCCGGATCGAACGTCATACCAACAGATCCGGCTATACTCGCGGGATATGGATTTAAGCAACCATAATGTCCTCCACCGCGAAGTCGTACCTTCTCTTGTCGTGATCCTCTCCCTGGTGGACAACTCCCTGCTAGCATACACCGCAAACAATACCCTGTATCATTTTTTGATTGTTCCTACTACGGAAACCATTAAATTACACCTTTGCGGGAGCATAACCTTCAATGGAATAATATCTGCACCAAGCGCAGTGCGAATGCTGAGTTGGATGATACCCACTGCACAAAAGCGTATGTCTTGTTATTGGGTTTACGTCGCATACTGATTTTCGCACAGAACTTGGTGACCCAGTGGACGACCTATCCGTAGCTACGGTTCTTATGGTCGTTGGTGGACAATTGATTCTGCTCCGGCCACGGAAGGTAAGATACATTCCTTCCTAACATCTCATTCCTTACGTCTGGTTAATAAAGTCAGCAAACCAAGAAGTCAAATATGACATGCAGATATTTGCCGATCGTGTTGAATTCTGCTGGATACATCTTCGCGGCATTGGCACCTTGGAAAATTCCTTGTGGGTTTATGATGGGGAGGGCATCCGTGTCTGGTTGAACGCTTTGACACTTGAAGCGCCTCTACAGCGAGAGAAAGGCGAAGATAGCACAGAGAACGTTAAGGAGAGTGTCAACATTCCTCTGGACTTCTATCCCTTGTGTAAATTCTGCTTGTCACTATTCTGAAATCTTTCTGACCATGCTATGCAGCCGTACTTATGGACAAAGGAATTATCATCGGTGCTGAGCACGAAGCCGCAACGAGATCAAATCTGTCATTCGTTATGTTCAGACATGCCACGAGTGTAAGGTCCCTCTCTAGATCGTTCTTGACAATATCCTAAGTTCTGTCCATCCCTTAGTCGCACCTATTCCTGCACCACATACTCCGTTTTCTCCTTGGGAATCGAAAAGTAAAAGAAGCAGTGACGTTTGCTTCCCATTATAAGGACCTTGTCTATTTTGCTCATGCGCTAGAGATCCTTCTTCATACTGTCGTTGAATCTGAAGCTACCATGGAAAGCGAGAACGATTCGGAAGATGGTGAAGTTGCCCCTGATGCAGTGCTACCCACTGTAGTTGAGTTTTTGGATCACTTTGATGCTGCTCTAGATGTTGTGGTCGGTTGCGCTCGAAAAACGGAGTTGACTCGATGGCGACGACTATTTAGCATTGTTGGCAATCCTAAGTCGCTATTTGAAGTACGTATGTCTTCATCCTCTTCGAAAAAATCTTACGCATCATGCCTCCCCAGACTTGCCTAGCTACGCAGCGCCTCAAGACTGCGGGTTCTTACCTTTTGGTGCTCCACAACCTTGAGCAGCTTGACGAAAATAACTATGATGCGGTTCGATTGTTGCAAAGTGCTGTGGACGGAAAGGATTGGCAATTATGCCGGGAGCTACTTCGCTTCTTACACTCTGTTGATGACACAGGTTCTGCGCTTAGGGACGCGCTGTGGAAGACCAATATGGTTGGTTTCATAGAAAACGAATACGAAGTGTCGTCGAAGTCTTCGGAGTCGCCATGATTACGGCTACTTGGGTGTCATGGATTCCTAATCATTCATCTTTCAATGGCATGTTTTGTTATTTAGTTATTAGCCCTGAATTCGAGGGCCGTATGTATCTAAGCTGATGGGCTATGACTTGGCATTGAGGCGATATGCTCACAACATCGCTATAAACTGGCATCTCCAATGCATTCGGTTGGCGGGTTGCATTTGGGTCAAGTTCAGAGATTAGTATTGAAATACTACGATTGACAGTCACCTTACGCAACTGAGTGTATTCAGTTCACTTTCGGGTTTTCCTTTATCTGGTCTACCGTGGTGTATCAACACTGATATAGCCATAGCTAGCCATCTATCGTAGGTAGATGTCTTTATAGTAGTATAGCAATATAACGTTTTTTGAAGCATTCGGCGCAAGCAAACCAAACGTTCTCGAGATCCCGCAGGAAGCAAAGGTCAATCAGGCGTGCTACTTATGTAACAACTCTTCGGCATCTATTTGCTGATCTTGATTGCGAAGCATTCAAAACAATCAACTTGCATTTTCTATGCATTTTACATATACCTTGTTTCGTTTCTGAGAAAGATGGCAAGAAATGTTTTCTGTAGGACAATGGCGATACTGATGCGCATCCATATCAGACCGTGCAATTCACCACGGAAGGTGCCGTCACGATCTCTTATCCGACTCTGGTGTCTTCTCCTCTGACATTAAACGATTCAATCGGTACTTACAACTTTCACTGTCTGCATAATGAGCTGACTTCCTTGTGATCCACTGGCACACAGAAGAAGCATTCGGATCTCATCCTGAGTCACTAGGCATCATAATCATACGAGACCTCCCAGCTTCCTACGTAACCCAACGCGAAAAACTGCTCAAACTTGCCTATAAATTTGCAAACTTAGACGAATCTACTCGTGAGAAGTATACAGACCCTGCTAGTAGCTACAGGTACGTAATTGTAATAGCATCGTTCTCTATTTTTTCTCACTGGTTCCAGCTTCGGATGGTCTCATGGAAAGGTGTGTACTTTCGATAACCCACCCCTCACCAAAGTAAACCATCGTGGCTTTGCTGCTGCAGGAAATAATGAATGGGAGACCCGGTAAGCGTTAAGATCTTTGAATAGTGGCCGTGGGCATTGAGATATCATGATTCAGATATCTTAAAAGGATCTTACTATGCAAATCCTATTGTCGATGTGCCGGCTATCTCTGAGAGAGAGAAGAATGCGCACCCCGAGTATTACGGGAATAACATCTGTATGCGCCGACGCACATCGTGATTAAACTTTGCTGACTCCAGAGCAGGGCCTGAAATTGATGAAAAAGGTGTCGAAGGTTTTGAGGAAGCCTTCAAAGCTCTTGGCCGGTTGGTGCTTCCACTTGAATACTGATCCGGTACTGACGCAAGACCTGCGAAAACAGATTCATATTTCGTGTTGGATGTGAATTAGCTGTTGCATGCCAGCCTTTTGGTACTGTGACCATCTTATTTGACATCTGTTGGCTTATGATACGTCATTGCAGCCCTCACACATTTATCCGATACTTCAGTTTCTTTACACAACTTGATCAGTACTTCTCAAACGACCAAAGCTCGCCTTCTTCATTACTTCTCGCCTACCTCGGGAGTTGTGGAATCTTCCGATGATGAACCGGTGGACAGCTGGTGCGGCTTCCACCTCGACCATTCGATGTTGACAGGTCTTTGCTCTGTAAGGGTTGAATATCTGACAGATACTCCTGAAATTCAAAGACATCTCTAGGCAATGTATTTGCAAGAATATGGTCAAGAGCCCACTATCATCCCTCCTCCTTCCCTCACATCAGGGTTATACATTCGCACGCGCGGAGGTGTTCTTACCAAGGTTTCCATACCCCCTGATTGTTTAGCATTTCAGACGGGGGAGGCCCTTGAAATTGCTACCGGTGGAAAGCTTCGTGCAACACCACACTGCGTAAGGGTAGGGACAAAGCCAAGTGCACAGATGATATCCAGAGAAACATTTGCATTGTTCATGCAACCAAACACAGATCAGTACCTTTCCACCTCCAAGACATTTGGCCAATTCAGTAAGGAGAAATTTCAAGAGCATTATCAGAAATCTACATCGTAATGTACAAGAAGTTTTGATAGAGAAACAGATAATTCTATGAGAAAACGCCTATACCCAAAGGAAGAAAGTCTAATAATAACAAGGTCAGTCGTGAGATATCATTAAGGGCGTTGGCGTCAAGGACCAGAAAGCGAAGAACACCGGGATTTGGGCTATGCTACTGCAAGGGAATCAGGTAGCGCCGAGAAGACCGCACTTAGGAAACTCAAACGATTTGCAAAGGTCTCTTGTTCAAGTTTTGGCTTGAACTAAGCGACAAACGTCGGTCATCTTGTTCGGAAATAACACTCCAATCCTCGCTTGGTGCGTCGCGGATGGATCCACTGGAACTGTGACCTGACTGTGACCCGTGCTCAAGGTTCCTAACAGTCGTGTGTTCGTTGCTCTCATCATCGTTGTCGATGTGCTTTATCAATGACCGAGCATATTCAAGGTCACGGTATATACATTCTATTGCGGTCGAAACACCGTTTTCCTACGATTGGCATCAGCATACCGAGCAGGCGACTCTATGGAAAGCCCTCACACTTCTGATTTGTTCTCCCAGAAGTCTAGCGCGATCAATTTGCTTGACATCAGTAGTTGCAGTGATTAGAGCGTCCGTCAGGGAGTCGACCGTTAGCTTCCTGACGCCAGAGCCGACACCAAGAGCCTCGACGCGGTCAGCCCAGAAAAGCTGGTCACCGAAGAAAGGTCGGATGATAGTCGGAATGCCCGCTACAATAGAGTTCAGTACCGATTTCATTTAAAAAATATATCTAGGAACCTCTCAGGCTGGCGCCAGTCGTTCCAGCTCCACCATGGTGACAAGCGGCATCAATCCGTCGAAACAGCCAATCATGCGGGACGGATGAAATCGCATAAATTTGCTTGGGTAAGGGCTCCTCTGGTTCACAGGCCTCGGAGGCTTTGACGTGAAGGCGATCTGACCATCCCTTGGACAAAATAGCATGGACGCCACTACGTATAACGGCCTCGACTACACAGTGCGTCATGGTCTTTGGATCCGACACCACGATGCTGCCAAAGCCAATATAGACCACTTTCTTTCCTAACTTGTGCGCTGAATCGATAAAATTCACCATATCAGGAGGCGGGGTCCATCTCTTCGCACTAACCTCAGCATCGTCCAAAAACCAGTATCCTACAGATGATGAGTACATTATACCAATTGATGAATGAGGCATCCCGGTTCACCTGCTACCCTGATCCACTCAGGCCAGTCAAGTGGGGGAGGAACAACAGAAGGACTGAAATTGTATAAGAATGGGATTTTATGTGGTTCCATCTTGTCCAGACTGGTGCTGGGTAGGTGTAGTAAATTGCGGCGCCATCGGTTAATCTGGCCTGCAGTCGCTCTCCAGAATATTTGATCAAACATGACGTAAGACTGCGAGCAAACATGGGTACAATCTTCAACAATCTTATGAATCGACGAACCATGTAGTTATAACTGCCACCCATCTCGAGGAAAACTTAGTATGTAAGACTTAACACTTACTACGAAGATCTGTTCACCTTGCGATCCGGGACAGCAAACGCATGTGGATAAGCTCTGTACATTACGGAACCCTCAGTATATGCAAGCGAAAGCGGCAAGAGAAAAGACCTTGTTCGTGACCAGGGCATGGTAAACGCTCTGAAATATGGGATGCCTAATGCTTCTGCGATGTGATAACCACCCATGGCACTGGGGCTCTCAATCAACACATCGGTCTTTTGACAGGCTTCCCACGATGTTTTAAGGAGGTCATCTAGCCATCCGCGGAACTGTGCATCTTGTAAGGAAAGGGCTTGAATTCAATCGATTGTGATGTACCTTCAATAGGCCTTCCTTCAAAAAGGAAACTGTGAAGGTTCCATTCTCGACACAAATCCTCATTAATTCAGCCGGATCACCACCAACGAAGCCGAACTCGATGCCGTACTGTATACTGATGTTCAGAAAATGATCATGGAATGTAGTTGGCAGGCTACTGACAGATTCAATCCAATCTTTAAACTCGCCGTGGGTGGCAATTTTGCACCGATGACCATCAGCCATCAGACCTTTTGCAAGAGCAATATATGGTTGAACGTCACCGCGAGACCCTATCGAAAGGAAAGTGAAATGTAACGAATTGGTTGGTTTGAATGTCAAAAACGTCGACGAAGCCGAAGTAAACATGACGGCAGGCAGAGAATCGGCTAGAGTATCGGAAGCAGACGTTGGAGCCGGATCAGATTCACTTGCAGTAGCATCGAATTCTTCCAAGATCAACGCCTGTCGTTTTCCTGGAGAAGTTGCGTTCATTTCACCCTGTGCCAATCGCCTTCGAACATCTTCAACTTGACGATCTAACAGCCGGATAAAGGCATCACGCTTATCTTCAGCATTGAATTCAAAAAAGAGTTCTTCATGGCCTTTGATGATTATGATAAGACCATGATGGCCAAAACGGGTAGCCTTGGACTTCTCGGTGGCTAAAATATCGCGAATTGGCAACGTCATCTACATAGTCACAATGGTTAGTCAAATTTCCATGAGTCTGGAAAATCTCCAACCCTTGTTCGAAAGGTCAAAGGTCCGCTAGACTTAAAACAGAAAAAGTTGGTAGAAATGTAGAGTCTGCCGAAAATCGGCAGAAGTCTATATAGATATCCAGGGAAATCTGGAGCATATACAATTTAATAACGACACTGATCTCAAAAATAAATGCACTTACATCCAAGTAAAGTCTCTTTCTCATCATATGCAAACGCCGTACGGAACTTCTCAGTTGTTTCAGCGTCCACCGGAATTTCGGGCGTTTCCAGAATGCTGAACGCCAAGTCACCCATGATTGAACGGCTAGTTGGATATGATGGCGAGACCGTTGTCGATGAATACATTTCTTTGACACCGGAGGAGGTAGCGATCGTTTGGTTACTTGAAACTGGACTACCAAACACGCGCCGCGTGTTTTTGAGCCAAGACGGAACACCAACCCAGGAACTACTCTCTCTGCTCAATGAAGGATGATTAGGATCAATGCGTGAATTGGAAGTAGAGGGCGGGTACGTGTGTTCATTCGCCGAAGTAGGCAATGATTTGCTTGTTTGGCCAGGACGTGTCTGTGGATGACCCTCGATGGGTTTGGGTGAGATAGTGATTGGAACAAAGGACGATGAATTCGGGCGCCGAGAGACATGAGTGAAATCTTCGGCTTCAAGTGACCCTTCTGGTATGTTTGTTCGAAAAGTGTCTTGGAAAGGTCGTAGTAATGATGATAGGCGGAAGACAGAACTTGACTTCGTAATATTGCTGTCCGAAGATAGACTTGCAGTTCGATCAGGCCGCGATTGCGTTGTATCGAGAACAGTTGGCGGAGAAGATGGCCGGTCAGGTTGATTTCGATGATCTCGGACGGCGTCTCGTAAATGTTCGAGGGCTTCGGGTATGTCATGGAAATAGGCAAAAAAATAGGAATCGACAGACGAGTCTTCATTCTTGTCAAACACCTTAACCTCAATGGTCTCGCTGAAGTCCATGGCAGTAGATTTATCAACATCGATGATCAGGGAGTAAGGGATAGCAATCTAATGGTAAGACTCAATAAGGGGTTAGGAACAATCAATCAAACAAGAGACCTTGACACAGTCGCCCATGTTCTGAGCTTTAAAAATAACCTTCCGGATAGCCTTTACCCATTCTTCGCGGCTGGGTACTGAATCTGCAGACAAAATTACTGTCTTCTGATTTGTACGAATCCGGAACACTCTATCGCCCTCGGCTTCGCAAGAGATCGCGTAGCGCAAATCGACAATACCGTGGGGAAAGTATGGGTCCTATAGATGTAACACTGTCATCAATTTATTGCTATGACCAAAAATTGTGCCTTACGGAAGAGGACTGATACCATGAAAGAGCATCATTCTTCAGAACGAACCAATGTTTTATCCAACGCTTTGTCCTCTGCGCTTTCTTATTGAGTGAGCCAGATTTGAGGACTTGATCCTGTTAAAACTGTGAATAGGATAGGATCTGATCCTTGATAAACAACCGGACCTCCCGCGAAGGCATATGCGCGAAGAAACAGAGATACGAATTGGTTAGGTACATATAGCCTTGCAATACTGGAGTACGAGATTAGCCTAACGTGGATACTTAAAAGCGGTTACTAACATATAGACCTAAGCAGCCAGCAAGGCATTTCTGAGGACCCGTGAGAAGTGATCATATCAAGATAATCAAGCGAACAAACCTGCTCGAACTTCTTCAATTGCATCGAGCTCAAACACTTCTTTGAGCTTTTGCGCTAGGCCTGCTCTGCGCTGTAGCCGAATAGTACCCAGACTGCCAGCACGAGACGGTATGATCCTGGAGTGAGGGCATGAATCTGCTCGATGAATATGATTATCTGAGGGAATAATCAAATCCGTCAGAAGGGAAGGGCTGGGAAAAGGGGAACTTGGGGGACGTGGAGTCTCTTCAAAGTCTTCAACTTCTTGCTCCCCTTCCAAAATCAAAGTCTCTGGCTCTTCACTCATTTCGTCTATGAGACCATGGGAAAGATCCAGATTATGTTCTTGCGTTGGATAAGGTATACTCAGTTTCTTGGACCGTGCTAAGGGGCGGTGAATGGTATGAATTGAGGAAGCTAGGCGTACTATAACGTAAGGTTTAAAAGCTAACAAAACTGCAATGAGAACAGCTACTTGCGTTGTCCTGGTCCTTCCTCTTCGTCGCTTGAGCTCGCATCGGTCCCCACTATATCTTCATCATTCTCAACTTCGGCCCATGGAAGAGCCTGAAGCGCTTGGATGAGAGTCTGTGTCCCTGCTCGCATCTATAGCCAAGATGATCCTGTAAATTGATAGCTATTGATGTGTACAGATTACCTACCGACCCATCCCCGCGGAAAGGACTCAATGGCGGACGGGCGGGGGGTGGAGATGGAGGTGTAATAAAAGGAGATTCATCGTTGGAAGTCCTGCCCTGGAATGATGGCTTGACCGGTATCGGTGCGAGAAGCGAAGGAGACCCTTCGCGAGATGTGACGCCAGCGGTGAATGTGTTAGCCGGTTTTGGAAAAGTGGAACGTGAGGCACTCTGCGTTAGATTCAAAACTACAGATAATGAATCTGGTCACAAGTCAGTCAAAATTACTGGAAAACAGACATTTGCGCACCCTCAGCATCTCCAGAGTTCTCTTTGGGTTTTCCCTTTCGACTCAGGCTGAATATGCGACTACGGCTTGCTGGTGGAGGGGTAGTAGGAGTCGTGCGACCGCTTATGGCAGTCAAGCCACGACTGAGCTTATCAACCGACTTCTCAACTACTGCAGAAAGTCGCTTGACGCGACCTGGTGTGGATGTGACTTCCTTGGGAGGCGATTGAGGTTCGAGCTCTAGTTCCAGAGCTTCTGGGGAAGTGTCGACAGCCGGAGCGACAGCGGGTATGTGAGCGAGGGTCTGTATGTTTGTGGGATTGCTCATTACTGAGCAAGTCCCAGCTGAAGGACGAAGGAAGAAGTGGCACTTCCAGGCGGAACCTAATCAGGAACCGGCAGTTGCCGATCGTGGGAGGCTGCATTCTCCACGTTCTTGTCGCGTGTTCGTTGAACACGTTCCGTTGCGCCTGAGGTTCTTGAAACGCAGCTGGTTGTCATATTTGTGCACCAGCTTGCTTTTCCCTTTCCTTTTGACCACCTGCTCGCCTGCAAAAGATGCGTGGTGAAGTATGTGTCTCTACGGCCACACTACTGTCGTATGTTGAATCAACTTGGTTGATCGTAGTTTTTAATGGCACTGATGACGTTTCCTCAGGCTGGCCGCGTTGCTGCTGATGATCTTTGTACATGTACGCCTTCTTATATCTTTCTGGACTTCACACAGCTCTAAACTCTTACTCAAGGTTGGTCAAATTAACACTTCTACAGTCCCCAGAAGCATCGCGATGGTACATCATACTTCTCTCGTAAAAGCCTAGCTTATCTTCTACAGGCCAGAGTCAATGTCTCACAGTATAGGCGAGTATAAGCCACCGTTATTTGTCAAACATATCTGATCCTCTCCGCCTTAGCTCTGCCCTTGAACGTTCCCTTACCGACCCATTTGCCAGTATCTATACAACCAATGCCAGCGCTTCTCTCGGAGTTCAAGCTGGCTTACGATACTTTTATGACTTTGGCTTGTACTCATATTGCGCTTACTTGAACAATTCCCAAGGAACGTGCGGCAACGTGACCGTTGGCGAGCAATATCGACCTTATGACGTGATAACTTCCGACATGGCAGCAAACTACTCGAGAATCACACAGGCTCTTGTACAGGACACAACTTTCATGGACTCATCCTATCTCGGAGGTGCTACGAAGGCCGCCTACTGGATGTTGCTGTTAGGTACAATCTGTGCTTCATTGGCGGCGTTCATGTTAGTCTTCATACTTTTATAGTAAACATAACTGACTCTCTGCTAGCGGTTTTTCGAAGAATCACCTTTCTTTCTTTTTTTCAGCGATTTTCTCTGTGTCTGGTAGCATCCTCCTACTCATTGGAACGAGTATCTGGACTATCATGATCAAGAAGTCGGACGGGATCAATGACCTTCTAATTGGTGATCAGGCAGATGCGGTTCCTATAGGAATCATCGTTACATTAGGGTCTGGTTTATACTTATCCTGGGCGGCATTCGTGTGTCTGGCGATCTCGATTATTCCCTACATGATCAGGTAGGTAGAATATATTACTCTTTTTCTTTATAGTTATGTAACTAAACTTGTATAGTTGTTGTACTTGGAAAGGATGATTGGCATGTAATAGCCGATGCAGGCCATCGATAATGCCGACAAGATTGAACTAACCATTTCGCAGGACAATATGTAAATCTAGGATACTATACAAACCTCTAGAATATGTGAAAACATTAAATGCAACATGAGAGTTTGAGTGATTTTCTGGGAAGGAATCTCTTGCACGGAAAAACAAACCCAGTATGAATGCTATTGTTGTTATATAGGAACAGCAATTTGTAGGGTAGATAGATAGATAAGATGGTGATAAAAACAATACTCAATAGCCCACCGCGAGGGTCGAACTCGCAGCCTTCAGATTGTAAAGGACCAACCCCATAAGAGTCTGACGCTCTATCCGATTGAGCTAGGCGGGCCCCCATTTCATCACTAGCAACAAAATCCTGAGACAACATAACATTCAGTGTTGGAAATGAGAAAGAAACTGAGGCACAGCGATCGTATTAAAAATAAACCAAAATGCGTGGTGGAACATGCCTAAGGGAACTTCCATCACGCTAGCCTCCCTCTCCTCTGGGAACTTAAGTCATATTCTGCTGTCAGTAGATCTTCCTTGACGATGACCCATAATTTAGATCACGCCGTAGTGCAACTTTGAGAAACTCTCCTTGTTTACATCCCTACCTCGCTGTACGTCGGCTAACCAATCACGGGAGATCACCACTTCCGCGGGTTCGGAATTGAAAATGACAAACCTCCCACAACAAACACTTTTAGTGCGCGGACTGTCTTGACCGCTGTGGAACTTTCTGACTTTCCCTTTCCATCCACAATACCCTAATTCTGTTTCTCTCATTTTTGGCATTCCGCCCCACACATGCATTTTAACTTGAAAGACGCTGCCCTTGCTGCAGTGTTTGCTTCTATCCTTGTCACTACACAGGCCATTACTAAAGTAACCCGCTCTGGAAGATACCTTTATAACGAGGATGGCAGTCGTTTCTATATCAAAGGAATAGCATATCAAGAACAAGGTACGCATCTTATGTCACTCTTAGTTGTTGCTTCCATTGTTCATGGCTTTACCCCAGGTGCCGTCGTCCAGAGTGACGACAATAGTTTTGGAGAACCTTCAACTTTCATCGATCCATTGGCTTTACCGGATGCCTGCTCCCGCGATTTACCATTCTTGCAGCAGCTTGGTGTCAATACTATCCGTGTATACAGTGTAAACTCTTCTCTCAACCATGATGCATGTATGTCGACCTTCAGCAATGCAGGAATTTATGCAATGTGATTGCCTGTTGTTTGTCAATTGATATTTCTTAACTCATGGTTTCGTGACAGTATTGACCTTGCGCTTCCTCTTAATGGTTCCATTGATCGGATCAGTCCCTCATGGGCGACCAATCTTTTGGATGAATACCTCAAGACCATTGATGTCTTTAGCAAATACGACAATGTTCTAGCATTCAACGTTGGCAACGAAGTGGTTGTCCAAAACGGGACAGCTGTCGCGCCGTATGTTAAAGCAGCCGCACGCGATGTGAAGGCGTATCTGTGCGTTACTATCTCCTATCAACAGTTAAACCAATCAACTCGTAACAATTCTTAGAAAGTCCAAATCCTCGTCTGTTCTTGTCGGCTACACTGCTATTAATGGTCCCTCGCAATTTCGTGACCCCCTTGCCAATTACCTTTCATGCGACCCATCCAACGCCAACTCAGACTCAACCGCTATTGATCTTTTTGGTCTCAATGATTAGTACGTTGTCCTATTATCGGCTTATTTTACGGTTGCTCATGGCTGATATAGCTCTTGGTGTGGTGACTCATCCTTTGAGGCTTCATATGCCGGCACATTCGGTGAATTCGCTGGTTACAATGTCGCTGCGTATCTCAGTGAATTTGGATGTATCTTCAGTCCCCCGCGTCTTTGGACTGAGGTTGATTCCATATTCAGCTCTCAAATGTCCCCTGTTTGGTCGGGCGGTGTGGCCTTTTCTTACTTTCCTGCAAGTAGCGCCCAAGGTCAATTCGGCATGGTGACTATCTCTTCGGATGGTACAACTGTAACCACTAGCGATGATTTTGATCGCCTGAAAACACACTATAATGGGGCCTCCGGGCCGAATTCTCCGTCAGAGGGAAGTTCCACAAGCAATTATCCTAGTTGTCCCACTGTCAACAGCTCTTTTGTCGCATCAACTACTCTTCCGCCTACTCCGAACGAATCTGCATGCGACTGCGTCTTGAGTTCTCTTAGCTGTAGATTCCAACCGGCGACTAGTAACTACTCTGCAATTGTTGGTCAACTTTTAGACACTGCATGCAGCCTTGTCGGTCAACAAGGCGGAACTTGCGACGATATTGGAGGTAATGGACAGACCGGAGTCTATGGCCGCCTATCTGGCTGTGACCCAAGTAAGTCTCTAACGGGTCAATCTGCTACACCGCACTAACATTTCGAACAGCCATTAAGCTATCCTTTGCGATGAGCGACTTCTATCAACTCACTGGTCGTAACTCGCAGTCGTGCAGCTTCGCTGGCAATGGTACTGTCAATCCACTTGCTCCTTCCGACACCTCCGCTGCCAATGCTGCTGCAAACTCGTGTCTCTCCAATGCCGCCGCAACTTTCGTGCCGTCTGCCCCTGCAAGCACTGAGGGTAGCTCAAGCACTGAATCCTCGACGTCATCGACTTCCCCTAAGGGTAATAATGGTACTGTCAGCCTCATAGGCAGCAGCAATGCCCTTCTAGGCATGATTGTGGTGACCCTTGTGAGTTTCGCCAGTGCTCTTTGGACCTTAGTTTGAGCGTCCAAGAATTCTGATTACAAGTGAATGACTCTCTGGGTAGCCACTGACTAACAGACTTATTCTCTGCAGTCTACCATTATGTCATTACTATCCGTAGTTACTCGTTCAGTCACTACAAGTGCCCCCAACATATCTTTGCTATTGTCTTCAAATGACACTGTCTTTACTGTCTTTACTGATGCTTGGAATGCACGGACCCCCAAAAGCGGAGCTTAAAAAATGATCCTGTCTTAATGTTTGGTTGGAGTATTTCCTTTGCGTGAACATCCATCTCGTCATGGCTCCTACAACCGACGACGTCGACCAACCTCCGCACCAGCAGGATAACTGGGGCCCGCAAGATGAACAACATATGGGTCCAGGCGGCGGAGCTGAGCCTCCTAATGGAGCGTCCTTACCTCCTGACGACGACCGCGCTCTGGGTCAAGGCCCCGAAAACCCAGATTATCCTCGCGGATCCAGCGCAGGTGCAGTTAGCGCTACTGAAGGCAAAGAAATTACTTTTCGCGAAAAGCAAATCAAGGTGCTTAGGTCTCTTCTTGTCTCATGTCTCTTCTGCGACATTTTACACCGCCTCGCTCATTACCACGCGTGGTATTCGACGCCGAGCTAGTGCTTCGTCCAGTACTACTATTAATTATTCTTAGCTTGGTTGCTTCGGATTTCCACTGTTGCTTTCGTACTATCGGAGGCTTACTCTGGCTCGGGGCTGTTTGCAACTTCTCTTGCCGTTTCCTTGTGTATCCTCAACTGGGTGTTTACCTTTCGCTGTCCAGCCGAATAAAGTCTATATTGGTGGTCTACCCGAACACACTCAACAAGAGGATCTTCAAAGCTGCTTTGGAAAAATCGGCAATATTGTGAACATTGAACTAAAGTGGGTAGTCTTCTACTTCATCGTCCTCCCTATTCACCGTCAATTTTCAGAGTTGGATATGGTTTTGTTGTACGGAGTCTGCTTTTGTTAGGTTAGACTATGTCTCACGTATGTATAGGAATTCGATACACGGGAGGCAGCCGAGGAAAGCGTAGCAAAGTACCATGAAGGCTACTTCATGGGAAACAAAATACGTGTTGAACTGTCCAGAGGGGGTGGTCGCACCGCCAAATATACAGGAGACCCCGGCGCTTGTTTCAAGTGCGGACAAATGGGCCATTGGGCAAGGTTCGTCGTTGCTCTTGCAGGTCTGGTCTGTTCTTATCACATTTCGTTTCCTTTCTAGAGAATGTCCCAATCACACTGGCCTGTGAGTTGAAGTCCTCCTTGATTTTTCCCTGGTCTAACTAGTAACGATAGAATAGCCCCCAGACGCGCGTACGATGATTTATTTTTTGATTATGCTCCTATTGACTAGCCTACTTCACCCATAGAAATGTGCCACAGCGTGAGGACGTATCAATGGGACGCCCCCGGGACGCCCGTTATGATTATCCGTCGAGTCGCGACTACCGTCGGCCACCCTCTCCTAGGGATTACCGGGACTATCCGGCACCACCTCCCGGTGTTCGTGGGCGAGAATATGACGAATATAGGCGTGGACCTCCTATGCCTGACCGCGAGAGATACCCGCCTCCTGCAGACTACAGAGGTCGCTATCCTCCACCTGATGCAAATTATCGCAGCTACGGTGGTCCTCCTTTACCTCCTCCACCACCTTACTACGATCGCTATGAGAGAAGACCTGGTGGTGAGAGATTCCCTCCTGGATACATGCCTACTGGGAGTGGGAGGCCAAGGACTCCACCCCGGTATAGGGAAGATTTCGAGAGAATGCCTCCCAACAGGTGAGATGTCACGCTATCGAGCGAGCCTGTTATATAAGGAGGCGCACAGGGAATTTGATTATCGGAATCGCCCCCCAAGCCCACCTCCAGCTCGGTATGATGAGTATCGCGGGGTTCCTTTAGACCAATCTGCGCCTGGAAGATACAAGTAGGACCTTGTTTGACGTTGTTTTCTTACACTAAGATTAATTTTCTTAGGCGTCGCTCAGAAAGTCCTCCACGCTCTTATGATCATCCTTATCCTGTTGGAACAGCTTATGGCAACAACTATCCTAGTGCTGCGCCCGGTGGACCTCATCCATCTGGTGCTCCTCCACGCTCCGGCCCTCCTCAACGTGACTATATTCCTCCCCGTAATGGACTGGAACCCAACTCTGGTTACAGAAGACACTAGGTTTTAATCTTTCGTCTCTCTTGTCGTGAGTATCTAAAGATCTGGCTCCTGACGCCAGTATGCTACATGTGTTGCCGTCGCTCCTCATCCGATTTTAGTACTTTGGTTTAGTTTTGAATGCATTATTTGTCGTCTCAATCATCTCCAGCACTACGGTTGGTGAAGTAACAATTTAAGTGAAGTGCCTATATACAATTTTTTGAAATTTGAGCCTGCTTATGAGACAACTCATCTTCTGCCCTTTCCTTCTGACATCGCGTACAGCAAATCTTGATCTCCAGATTCATCGACGAGGGCCTTTAGTTTACCATCCGAGATTTTAAGCAGCTGTTGGGGGCTATCAAATTCAACCTTCGATTTGTTGTCAAGTGAGGATAATGATCAAGGTATACAGGGAAGACTCACAATTCGCCCAGCATCGAGCACAAGCTAGGAAAAACATTCATCAATGGCATCACGCTTCCATATACTGAAAACTGACGATTTTATCGGCGTCCATGATTGTTTGGAGTCTGTGAGCGATAGTAATGAGCGTCACGTCACCACGGAGTTCCTTTCGAAGGGAAGATTGAATGATTGAATCCGTCTTATAGTCTACGAAATATGAGCAGTGAGTAGCATGCGGAAATGGCCAAAATAGATTATACCAATGGCCGAGGTCGCTACAACACATTTTGAGTCAGATTCAGTGAAAAACACGATGACGTCTTATTGATTATCCCTTACCTTCATCAAGAATAAGGATTTTGCTGTCGCGCACTATCGCTCTTGCCAGGGCAAGAATCTGGCGTTGACCAACGGAGAGGTTACCGCCACCACTAGCAATAGCACTGTCCAGGGTAAGCCGTCCTTCATCCATTTCACTTTGCAGAGCAAATAATCCAGCGGCACGTAAAGCATCATTCAGAATTGCATCATCGTAATGATCAAAGGGATCCAAATTCTCTCTCAAAGTGCCGCTCAGCAGTTCAGGCTGCATGCAGAATCAGTGGCATCGGGTATAGTACCGAGAAAAAAACCACACTGACAATCTGAGGTATGATGGTAATGTGAGACCTTAGAATATCCAGATTGACGTCCTTTGTATTGACACCATCATAAAATATGCTGCCCTCGTTGTGAATACAACGTAAAAGGGAAAGGGTCAAGGAGCTCTGCGCAAACATCGATAATTAGGGGATTCATAAGACTTGGAACTACATACTTTGCCTGACCCTGTTCTTCCAACTTGGAATTAAGTTGTGAATTAGTCGAGATTCATAGAACACAAAAAACTGATGATTCACCGACTCCGATACGCTCCCCAGATTTGATAGAGAACGAGAGATCATGAAGCACAGCAGGTCCGTCTAAGGTATATCTGGCCGACAGATTTTCAACCCGGATTTCACCACTAGACGGCCAGTGTGCAGGAGGTACACCTTGTTTCGTGGGTTTCGGTTCTTGTTCAATGTCAACATAACCTTGGATACGTTCCAAGCTGTTTTTTGTGAGGTTGTGGAAGTTCAAAAAGTTCTCTTTGTACGGACCTGTTGCCTGTTTAACCGATGTGCATGTTAGAACGAGACGATACGGATGGAAGGGTTTACCTTGAACTTCGAAATCGTTCAACACTCTAACCCACCATAGGATCATACCACTAAAACCAACTAAAGTAGTAGTATAAGCTGAAGGCCTACTTAGCGGCAGTTGGAATGCACTGACCCGCCATATTGATAGAGAAACCTGTGTTCGAAGCTTTTGAGTCTTGGAAATACACTAGATACGCTGCCAAAGAGGCGGCAAATAGTCCGCCAATAGCATCAATTCGGACACAAATCCAACGATTAAGGTTGTAGAAGGTCCGAGCGGCTCGAGTGTATCGATTGATACGTCGCAGAGACTCGTCTCGGAAGTCCTTCTGGGCTCCATAGGCACGAATGGACGCTAGAAAGAAAATCAAATACCTGACCATTATTGTAAATAGTTGTGCTTACTGAGACCAGAAATTGCGGCTCCGAAGCTGATGACATCGAATTGAGTGGTACAAACTCTTGTATATCCTTGAACGCTTACTGGCCAAGGACAGGGGCTCTCGCGTTTGACATCTCGCGTTTGACCGAAAGCTGAGCTGCAATGTAAATTTGCCCAGTACAACCACCCAGAATTGCGACGACGACTCCAGGGAGTAAAAAGGCAGGCGTGAACAAAACTACAGCACCAAACTTGATGAGCATTGTAATTGTCATTTCAGCGAGCCACCAGAGTCCATTCGAGATCTGGCCATCCACTTGAGAGCACTTTAGCAAGGGAAGTTATTTTCAACTACCCGAAACTGATCATACCTGCTCTTATGTCCTGAGTACATCTTGCGATCACACGAGATGTAGGTGTTACATCAAGCCATCTTCAAGCAAACAATTGAGAAAAAATGAAAAAATTCAAGTACAACTTGAAGGAGCCGTACCTCAAGGTTGCACCCAAAACGGATGACAAGAGCCGCCCATGAATGTTTCTTGAAGCCCGGATAACTCCATACATATAAACCAAGTAGGAAGAGCAATATAAAACAACGGCGAGAAGGAGGAGCATGGCTGTGTGGTCGATAACGATGAGACCTAACTGAAGATCTGGAAGTGAAACATACCATATACGCCTAAATATCTATGACAGCTAATGAGCTATGAACAAACATGTATTCGATGACACCCACGAGAAAACAGGGACTTCCGATGGGGGATAATTATGATGTTCGTACTGAGATGCCCAATAACCAAGATACCAGGTTTGAATCGCGTTCAAAAGGTCACACAAGACAAGGCCAATCATAACAACCAAAAAGAATAGGGTAGGGTTGTTGCCACCGAGACCGGAAAAATAGAGTTTCACTTCCATCGTCGTTAGTCCTGATTACAAGGTTCATGAGGAAGACTTACATGCAGCCCAACTGATATGCCCCAACTCTATCTCCTCCGCGACCACCAACTTTCCATCTAACTTGGTCTCTTCTGCAAGTGGGGCCGGTTCAACTTCGCTTTCCCCTTTGTTAATCATATTCTTTTCTTCGATGAGTTCTTCAGCGAAGGAGCAGTCATCAGAGAGAGCTTCAGAGATAGAACCCCGCGTATGGATTGTGCCATCAATAGCTAGCGAAACTACGTAACTTGCAATGGGACGAGTCAAAGCAACGTTATGGGTCTTAGATTGTCGGTATATAGAGGCAGTTTGAAAAGCAAGTACAGACGTACCACAAGAAGAACCGTCCTACCCTGAATAAGATCGCCAGCGAAACATTTTTCGACAATCCACTTCGCCGTATGAACGCTGTGGCAATAATGTTTAGATGCTCGAGGAATCCACAGATGTACTGTCAACTCACTCGAGTGCGGCCAAAACGTCATCCAAAAGAAGGATTTCAGCCCGAGAATAAACAGCTCGAGCGAGAGTTATACGAGCTTTTTGTCCACCACTCAATGTTAGGCCTTTTTCACCCACCTCAGTCCCATCACCGGCATCAAACAAGGTAAGGTCGCGTTCAAGTGAACACTGGTACAATACTTTCTTGTAGCGCTCCTCATCGAACGGTGCACCAAAGAGAATGTTTTCCTATACCGGTGTCAAAAACGGCCGATACCTTGCGGGAAAAAATGCTGGCAACACACCCTGATGGTTTCATTCTGAACCCACGACTCCTGCGCTGCATACGCTACTCCTTTGTCTCGAGGAAGGCTGAACCAAGAGTGAGGATGCGAAGGGATGAAATGCATTTCACCTGGGAAGAAGTCAAACTTATCATTTAAAAATCTAGGAGGTCTACATACCAAGAAGCGCCATGAGAAGGGAGGTCTTACCAGATCCAGTAGGACCAATGACGATGTTGATTTGCCCTCGCCGAAACTTCAACTCATCGTTGATTTTGAGAACGAAATTCCGTTTTGAGGGTGTCAAATTACCCTCCAACTCGTTTGACCACACAAAAGTAGCATCACGAAAACCAATCTCATCGCTAGGGCAGTCCTCCTGTGGGAATATATCAACAGAGTCTTTCTTAGAAAATGCATCGAGGAGTTCAGTCTATTGAACTTCTAAGCTTGCGATGTGAAAGAAGAGCGGATTACACACATTCTTAAGGAAGTCATCAACTCGATTGAGAGACACTTTTCCGGTAACGAGCTGTGTGATCGCATAGAACACCATGTGAAGTTGATCGCGTAACATGTCGAAAACCGCCATGGAACTGAAGACTTTTGAAGCACTTAACTCTTGCTTCATAACGATTGTCTGCGAGAATATCAGCTGATAGTCCAGAGTTAAACATTATTACCAACACTACAAAGACCCTTCAGTAAGTACGTCAAAGATAGCAGTTCATTCTCTTACTAGGTTGAATACGTCACAATCATAGTCACAATAGGAATGAGGAAGCTTCAGAACAGGTTAAGTCGAAAACTCAGCTAGAAATGGATCCACATACTTCAAATTCCCATTAATCATATCGAGAAATTGTCGCTTCCATATCCAGACCAGCTCTTTCTCTCGCTTTTGAGCAATCTTTTCCTCCATCTTCTTCTCCCAACCAAATAACTTGATCATGCGCAATACATTCATTGCTTGTTTCAGACATTCGTTAGTTCATTAATGTAACTTGGAGGCAAGGTCCATACTTTCAGTGACAGTCTGAACACGAGCATCAGTTGCATTTAATCTGACAACCTGCACATCTTGTATGCGCTTCGCGACATAACCCGGAATAGGGAATAGCATGACGATAGACACCAGACCGACGAATGCGCTGGAAGGCTCATCATTAGTACATACTCAAAGAAAACGCATTTTGCATTACCTCCATCCGAGTACAAGGTAAAGGAAGATGATGCATAAAATGATCTGGAGTGGTATATAGATCAATACCAGCAAGAAATCGCGAGCTTCCGTGATATTATTCATGTCCGTAGTGACGAGGTTATTGATCTTTCCAACAAGATTTTCTGCACTGGAGCTTCCTCCACGTTTTGACACTTCGGAAGATGCGGTATCTTTTCCTTTACCCTTCTTGGAGCTAACACTGGATTTTATGCTGGAAGAGCTAGCACGAATTGTGTTGTCTCGAGAATGCAGGGTCTCCACTTCGCCTGAGCCAGTCAATTCTCCGGAATTGTTGCCTACGCCACCATCGTCATCAGCAGGGGGACTGACAGAATCAGTATCTGATGTTGTCGGAGTAGAAGGACCGGAAGAAGTGCTAGGCAAGCTTGCTTCAGTTTCGGCCTTGACTCGAATGCGGAGTGAATGCTCAAATATCAATTGTGTGATGATTCCTTCTGCACGCACAAGGGTCCTTGTCTGTCAAAATACAAAACCTGTTGGTCACGCGCTGCCATGCGACAAGATGACTCACAGCAATGAAAATATACCATTGCCAAGCCAGCGAGCCTAAGACAGGGCCGAGGAAAAGCCAGATAATCCAAAACCATGGTCGAATTGTAGCGTTCTTCCCCTGTGTTTCTACGTACCTACAGGAAGATTAAGTCTTGTAGCTAGGCATACGATATGATGATGACGCACAGGAGCAATTGTTTAATCCCAATAGGAGAAATAAAACTTGCAGCTGCCGTTATAAAAAGCATAGCTGCAAGAACCATGTACTCTCTGCGGAAAGTTCGCAAAAGTCCCCAGAACAAGTGCTGTTTCCTTCCTACGATAAAGGGATCGATATGCTGGCCATTATGTGAGCGAGCTAAAGCAGTTAATGCAGTTTGTAGGTTCAAAAACTCACAGGAAAGCTGTGAGCTTTCAAATTTACGGCGTCATCATAGTCAGACAATGGTGGAAGCTGGTCGTGCGACAGATGGGGGATTGTGTATGCCAAGAAAACGATGGGATCCAAGAATGAATAAACGATGAGCGAGAGAAGTGATGCGGTCTGTTCTGGATTGGGAACTTCCATGGGGACCTTAAGAACCATTGAACAAAATCTAAATTTGTACTAACAAGGAAACCTACGTCTGGATCCACAGGTTTATATTGACGAGGGACAAGGAGAGGAATCACAAGGCTTGTCAAAGCCAGAATAAATAATTTGGTCCATAAGAGAGGGCCTTCCGACCAATCAAGAGGAATTCTATCATAGGTTGCAAGTGGAAAAATGTCCCGATAGAAAAAGACTCCGAATGTTGAGAGCAATAGGAAATTAATGTGCACCAAAGCGACACCGCTCCATCTCGGAGAGCCTACTGCCACGACAGCAGCCAAAAAAGACGCGTAAAGCTAGAGAAGATCAGAGTGTGAAAATGGCGACTGCAAACAAAAAATAAAACTTCCACGTACATATGATGCAGACATGGCGAGATCATAGACTTCTCTCCGAAACATGACTGAACTATAGATTGAAATGCCAGTAAGGACCAAGCACCCGACCAACCTTGCAACCTGGTATGCAAAAATGACATTTCCACCCGAACGACCACGAATGCCCAGCCCACGAGACTTGTCATCGGTTTCTTCATGTATTAGTGTCTCAGAAACGTGGTTCCTCGCTTGCATGTAGATGCGTGAGGTTACGAAAGAATGGATGAAAAGGATGCCCGCCGAGCATGCGGCCACCAGACTTGGAATAGCGAGGGTGTCGGACAAGAGGCTGTTAGAGAAAGCTAACCGCGCATCGTCTTGCATAACCATGGCGTGGAGAGGAGCTTGTTCGTGTATCACGAATCGGTATGTCTCCGTAGCCCACCTGAATGGAGGGTACATTGTGTGTTTGAAGTAAAACGTCGCAAACCTCAAGCAAAGAAAGGCCTTCCACGGAATAGACGGGTGATCGATGACCTCCGGTAAATGATTCAACAGGTTCCTGGCACTGTTCTCTGTCGGGAGAGTGGGACGGCGAATGAATTGAGGATCCTCACCATCAGATCACAGACTGATTACAAGCTCTGAAATCTGATGAAGGAGTAAGGTAGGAAGAGGTGAAGAACTCAAGAAGCATGAATGTGGGATTTCATATTTATGTTCTTTCTAGATCTGTTACCTTGGACGGACGCCTTGGCATAAACTAGTCGGCAAGCAATGTAATTGCAAATGGACACGGCCTCATACAGGCTTCGGATATGGGGAGCCTACTCACCCACAGGAATATGCGACACACAGGCAATCTTAAGTAGGACTCGGGAGAAACAGGACCCCTACGACTCCAAAACACTTCTTCCTACGAGCACGCACAACGGCGACCCCATCCACGGACTCGGGAGAAACAGGACCCCTACGACTCCAAAACACTTCTTCCTACGAGCACGCACAACGGCGACCCCATCCACACGACAAGCCGACAGAAACCGCCAGTATGGATTAACAATCATAATAAGTGGACGTAGAATAAATCTGAATACGTCGTTATCCTAGGAGTACATAGCACATTAGTTACCCGCGGATAAATTCAAATCATTCATTTCATTCGTCCCTCCCTGCACAGTATATCAGATAGGTCACGTGCGCCAGTGGTCGGGGTCCCTTGAAAGGCATGTCCTGCACCAGGACATCGTTCGAGGAAGGCTGCTCGTCAGCATGACCACCGTGGATTCTCCTACGCCGTCAAGGCCATCGACATCGGATCCGTCGACTACGCCACAAGGACCCGTACCCCTCTTTGATGTTCATCTCCGTATTCTGTCCGACTCTTACCTCAGCTTCTTCCAAGAACGGTGAGATTCGTGTCATTATGTTCAAATCGCGTGTTTGAGGTAACTATTTTTTATCAGGAAGCGAATTGAAGAGACATAGTGAGTTTCCTAGGCCCAATGCATTCAGGCTCGATTCTACTGATTTCCACAGTGTGGATTCACTCCTCAAATTACACCACAAGATCAAGTCCTTGGACACATACTTAGAGGATCGAGGAGAACTTAATACTACTCGAAGTGTTTGGCATGAGATCAGGGACAATTTGGAGCGAGGTACATTCAATCACTCTCGCAAGGTTTACAATTGTCCATGTCCCACTTCAGAGGCGCAGGCAAGAGAAGCATTTTGCGCCGCTCTTACTACGGATGTAATCGCCCCTTTGACGACTTTGAAGGCAAGAGTCATGTAACACACTCGTCTTGCTCAATGCGATTATTTCTCTAGGAAACTCAGGAGCGCACTCGGAAGCGGATCAAAGAGGACTTGAAGGACTCAAGTTCGGCCTATAATGAGTACGTGGAAAATGTACTACCGAAGTTGAAGTCAAAGTATGTAAAGAAATTTACAGAGATGGAGGTATATGGTATTGTCTATCCGAACTTATGTTGTCTCACCTCTCTAAAGGAACAAAAGCGGGCGGCAACCACTATCGGCCCAGCCGCACAACTTCCATCTCCCTCGCCTGGCGGGGAGCAGTATCATCACTTGAGTAACTCCAAGTCAAATCCATCAATTCCATCGAGGCCTACAGTGACCGGTCCTCAGCCATTACGCGCACTTGATCGTCGGCCATCTGGAAGCGGCCCTCCAACCCGAAACCGCTCACCGTCCTCGTCTACTGCATTCTCGGATTTTGCGCACCAAGGTTTATGACACCTGACCCATCCCTTTTGGATCTCTGACATGCGTGTTCCTAGGAAAAAAACAACTGAATCAACTTATCGGTTTTCTTGACAAGGGGGCTGTAAAAGAGACCCTGGGTGGTGGGAGAGAGAATCAAGCCCTTCGAACGGTGAGAACTAAAAGAGAAGCCGACGAAGCAGGTGTGTTGACCTCCTAGAATTGCAAACAAGAACACTAGTTCATGTCGATAATAGATCGCGAATATCGCAAAGGTGTGCACCGGTTGGAGACTTTGCGTCTTCGACGGACGAAGACTCTGGAAGGCGCTTACACCGTATGTCCCAACAGACTTCACCCGCTGATAACCCTTTGAAAACTCCTCGTAGAGTTTGGAGATGTTTGCAGAAGAAATGTCAGCGACCATGAAGAAATCGCTCGAAAGATATACGGATAACATGACGTGTGTGATTGTCTGATTGAATTTGTCCGACGACCTCACTTGTTAAAAGCGCTACTTCCACGACTCAGACACAACTCGCTATCCATGCTCGGTCAATAGTGATTAACATTTCACCTGAGAGAGACGTGAACAAGCTGAAAACTTGCATACCTCGTTCTATGGCTTCTACGATACCTGAACCTATATTATACGAGCATGGCCTTGTCGGCTTGTGCAAAGATTTAATCTTCGGTTTAAGTTTGGTGGACTACGCAACCTCAAAGGGCTTGCAGGAAGGGGAAATACCCAAAATCGTACGAATATGTATACAAGAGATTGACCGACGTGGTCTTGAGTCGGAAGGTATCTACAGGGTGAGGATAGCAGCGAAACCTTCCATGCAGGATTTCTAATAGTTTTTCTGCAAGGTCTCGGGCCGTCATGCTATCGTCCAAACGGTAAACATTCTTATTCTCTCAGCACATGGTAGGCACATGAACTTTGCAGATGCAACACAATATCGAAAAAG
The DNA here is from genome assembly GCA_027475525.1 of Macrolepiota albuminosa. Classification (NCBI taxonomy): domain Eukaryota; kingdom Fungi; phylum Basidiomycota; class Agaricomycetes; order Agaricales; family Agaricaceae; genus Macrolepiota; species Macrolepiota albuminosa. Next base: position 63,719 of record JAMWFC010000053.1, on the reverse strand, counting down.
ATGAGGAGCGCTTCGAGTTTTCTCAGAGGGACGATGTATATGCTGTTTCATCATTACTCAAGGTGCGCATACCTGTCATGATAAAGTATCACATTTCAAAATGTTTCTTATGTACAGCTCTATTTGAGGGATCTTCCAGAGCCTGTATTTAAATTTCCTCTTCAAGAAAGGATTCAGCACACAGAAGATCGAGGTTCGATGGTTTTGATATGGGGCGACAGTCATACTGATTGCCTTCTAGCTGATCACATCGCCAGTAACTTCATGCTTCTCCGTTCCAAAATAAGAAGGCTACCATCTGTGCATCAATTAACGTTGAGAGCTCTGCTGGAGCATCTCTCTCGTGTTGCAGCTTTCAGTGAAAGGAACAAGATGGATCCCAAAAATCTTGCGATTGTGTTTGGAAGCGTGATTTTTGGTGAAGATGAGATGCCGAAGGGCGGCGACTTGTTGAGTGTGCAGACATGGAAGGTTCGTAAAATCAAATCACCTTCATTCAAGTCATTCTGAAACTTAAAGGAACAACTAGGATTCGGTTATGGAAGACCTGATCGTCCACGCGCACATCCTTTACTCAGAACACCTGAGTCACCACTCACCTCCTCTTCCGCCAACTCCTGCGGGAGAACCGGTGCCCGTTTATACTTACGGTTCCAAGAGTACGAAGGTTGCAAATGTTTTACCATATACTCCCAACAATGGTGCCTCACAAGCGACGTCCCCTCAAGATTTTACTCCTCGGTTACCTGCACGACCAACAAGCAGCATCCATCCATCTCTCCGCGCCAACCCGCAATCGCCATCAAGAGTGTACCACGACCATCCGTCTCCTCTATCCTTACGTCTAGGACAGAATTCGCAAGAGGTGACGCCTCCACCTTCCCCCACAGCATCAAACGATTATGAAACAGATGGTGTTCCAACACCAGATCAAGAGGCTTTCAGTACGGCACGACACAGCACTCAGCAGCTCATTCCACCTCCATGACCAGTTCCTGCAATCACACGGGCCACCTAATGCATGGCAATTACCTTCACCTCACAATGTAGACTTTCCTCGGTGTTCAAATTGTTGAAATCTTCCCTGGTTGCATGTCAAATATGGTTGGGATATTTCGTAGAGGCCTAAGATTCATTATTTGTGTACATTAATGACTGTATAGTATGATAGGCATAGGCATTTGGACAGAAGTTCATTTGGTGATAGGATTTAGGAAAGATAGCAAAAGAAACCAAGTTGCGAAGAGATCTCGAGTGGACATTGTTGAGATTCATTCGGGTCGGATGGATATGAGTATGCATGAACATGTTTATCTAGGTATACAAAATAAACATAATATCTACTTACACATATGTGTGTTTATCTAGATGTTCACCAATCTGCTTGGTTGGAATTCCAACAAAATACATGCCAAGCACTGTCCCACCATTTCAAGCCATCAAGGGATATTCATACAAGGTCTTAGTGCTAAAATTGACTATGTCAAACTCAAACTGTGTAGACAATATTATACATTATACAACTGTACAAGCTGTTAGAGCTCTGCAAGATGTCATCGACAAATTAGTCATATCTCAGACTGTGTACAGGAATTAATAGGTAGTTGTATTGTAACATTTAGAGTGGAATGCAGAGGACTGAAAGAAAGTCTGGTAGTTAAATAAGACTAAGATGATAAATTTAGCTCAAATACAAATGAGATGGTGTGAGGAGAGAAGAGAGGAGTTGATTCAGAAGGGGGTCAAGCAGACTAGGAAGTTTGAAGATGGTAGCATATAAAGCTGTATGGGTGTAGAAAGTTGAATAAGCCACTAGAAATGAAGGTGAAATAGATGCTGAGTTGTACAAGAGTATCTAGAGGATAAACTCTGGTATACTATGAAATAAGGATAGAAGATATGATTTTCCAGCAAGATAATGACTCCAAGTATACAAGCAAAACAGCCAAGAAGTAATTTGAAGACCATAATATAACTGTTCTTACACGGTTAGCAAACTCACCTAATATAACTTTCATTGAACACTAATAATGCCTAAATTTTGTTAAACACTGTTACAAATATAGAAACCTAGCTTGTGATTGTGTTGGGCATGCTAAGTTTGCAAGAAAGTCCTGAGCAGGTCTCAAAAACATACCAATAGTAAAGAATAGTTGATAAGAAATAAGAACATTAAAATTACAGATAATAGAGTAAATGTGCTAAGTATCATGTGCCAAAGGAAAATGCACTGAAAGGTCTTTAAAAAAGCACTAGGAGTTAATGACTAGGAGAGATAGGAAGAGGAAAATAGTGTTTAGCATATCTAAATGCTAATATCAAGCCATGGATGCAAGGCACTAAAATACCTAGTGTAGACGAATACAGTAGTTTAGTCCTCAGTCACACCAATATAATGTTGTACGACTGATATTACCTGTAGTCGAATACAGTAGTTTAGTCTACAGGTTGCAATTAGTAAGGAGTAAGTATGTGTAAGTAAAAACGGCTCACCCTCGGTCACACCAATATAATGGTGTACGACTGAGGGTACCAAAAAATGTTTCAATAGCTGAATATTTTGTTTTTTAATTTATTGCATAGCCAATGAAGTGGCCCTGAGACTTCGGCATCCATGAACCTGCCACGAGTCTCAGGCCATAGGGTTATATCTGGTTGTTTTTTCAGTAGAAACTTTCAGGACGGTTCGCGGTTGATCAGACTTCAAGGAACCCACAATGTGAGTCGCGTGACTTCCAGGAGTTCAGAATTACTGTCAGACCGTTGTCGATTGCAAAAGACTGTTTCACACATTACGGATACGGGTAATAGTGAGAGCGGGAAGTTCCAAGTGCCAAGATGTCATGCTCACCGCTACTGTCAATAGAATCGGAGCACCGATCATCCCTGACAGTGATGCAGATGGTCCGCCGAGCTCCGCAGCGGGCGCCCGCGTACTACCACACCATATGGTTATCGCGCCACGTACATCAACGAAATTTTGTGGAAAAGTACCATACGCTCGGGTTAATGGCATGAATAGTAGCGCGCGGCTTCCGCGTTCTGGTCAGTTTCCTTGAAGTTATTGACTCGGAACGACTTGAGCCTTTTTACGCTATTTTTAAAACTTCTCAGCTCGGTGCCGAAGGTCTCATGTATTTTTTACGATTCATTGAGAGCCGCATATAAATTACATGAACGTCGCATAGTAGCTTTGACTGGGTTATGTACTACGAGATATAATACACATCCGTGGGTATCGAACCCAGCTTATTGGAAGCTATAGTAACACTCCGCAGGAACCTTCTTTCCGAGAAGCTTGTTTTGTAAACTTTGGCAGTTGTGTAGCGAGTAAACAACTCAAAGTTGACGTTGGAGAATCTACTATGGATATCACAAACCTCGGCTTGTTTAGCGTTACACTCCCAGAAACTGCTGACTTCTTTCCGACATAAGATCTACAGACAAGGCGAAACATACGAGTTCGAACTTTGGGCTGCCTTCTGCCTAAGCGTCTTGTTGTTGCATACCTTGAAGAGCGTGGTTTATCTCGAAGAGAGTTGAACCGGCGATGAGCAGAATCGCGGGTTTTCTGTGCCCACCGTGGGAGGCATAGATGGACGCTTTAACAGTGAGCCGCTGTGAAACAATACACAGACAACTCGATATGTTGGGAAACGTAGGATTACAAGTGAGAAACCCATTCCCATTTCATGATACTGTGGCACTCCCACGACACCCAAATAGATAGATTGGCATTCAGGTGCTTGGCGTGGACGGATACCTAAGAGATCTCGGACAAAAGGCAATAAGTACGCAATCCTTAGGATGAAACCAATATCCGAAGATTTTCGAATAAAATGAAGAGAGTGTACGAAATATGTAACTACGTGGAAGTACAAGAAAGAGTTGTCCCAAGTATGTGACCGTGACGCTACTGTCTGAAACGCATTCCGCATTCATCCCGTGCCTCCGTTCTGCGGACTTCCAAGTCGAAAAAGGGGTCACAAATTCACCCTCCTGTTTTTTATACGGACATACCGATAGATATTGGTGAGATTCTGCACTAACCTGTAGTGACACTAGACACTGTACATAGTCCTGCTGGTTGCGAAGCACCTGGCACACGGCCGATTGAGCACTCGGCCGAAGCTTCTATCGTTTAAGCCAGAAGTTACAAATTGCACACACAAATATGTAATTTTAAGAACAGGTTCAATGGTGCTCTTAAGTCTTAGAAGACGAGGCCCCAAATAGTAATCCCGGTGGTTTTTATTGATTGGCTGGCAGCCCGTATAGAAACTGGTGATTCTCGACTGTTAATGACAGGGCCAAGGTCAAAGGCTTCTTAGCTATAGACGAACTTGTGTTTTTTCCATTATCCGTTATCTCTACGGTCACGTGTAATAAAATTCTCCACAATTCGCACCCAATGGCCGGCGACTCACTTATCTCGGCTAAACGGTCTTTCTTCTTAACAGCTTCCCTTCCAAATCATACGTTCTCTACTCATATCTATTTTCATCTCATCAACTCTATCTCACGTCCTATATCAACAACCTCTCGGGGCTATAAAACTCGCCAGCACTGTATAGATGCCAGGCGGTAGTTCAACTATTACCAACATCAGAGGTGTTGTCGGAGCATCGTTGCTTTCCCGCAGTAAGCTCTTCTTTGCTATAACCATCTCTTGAACGTCACTGAAAGGTTAACATAGGGGATGGCGCAACGTGAGTCGTCTTCAGTGACCCAATCATTAATATCTATCTTAATCCTGGGTCACGTCTAGATTTGATCGTGGTGACATCGCGTTCATCATTCTATCAGGCGGAATGGTCTTTCTCATGATTCCAGGCCTAGGTAAGTACGATAGTCGCTTGTGTGAAGACATGTTTAACAAAGCCCGACAGCATTTCTCTATTCTGGCCTGGCTCGCAGAAAAAGTGCTCGTAAGTTTTCTCTTTCCTGTGTCATTTGGATGATTAATCTCCCCACAAAACAGTCTCTTTGGTCTGGGTCTGTTTTGCGAGTAACGCCGCTGTTATCTTTCAGTGGTTCTTCTGGGGCTACTCACTCGCCTTTGCCCCAACGGCTAAGAATGGCTTCATTGGCAACCTCACGCATTTCGGCCTCATCAATGTTCTTGGAAACCCCTCTCCTGCATCTCCCCTCATTCCCGAGTTGGTTTTCAGCTTTTTCCAAATGGAATTTGCTTGTGTGACGGCTGCAATACTTATGGGTGGTATCGCTGAACGGGGCCGTGTGCTTCCTGCCGTAGTACTTATATTTCTATGGACAACAATCGTCTACTGCCCACTTGCATATTGGGTATGGGGAACTAACGGGTGGGCAATGAAGTGGGGTGTTCTCGATTTCGCAGGCAAGTCATCATATTCTAATTAAGCTAGGGTCACAAGAGTTGACTTCTGCTCTCGTAAATAGGTGGAGGTCCTGTCGAAATAGGAAGTGGTGTCGGTGGCCTTGCGTTTTCATGGGTGTTGGGCCGCCGATCAGAAAAAGAACTTCTGAACTTCCGGCCACATAACGTCTCTATCGTCGGACTCGGCAGTAAGTACCTTAATCTCCCTCGGAAATGTATTAATAATGTTCCAGCATCCCTCCTATGGTTTGGCTGGCTGGGCTTCAATGGTGGGAGCGCATTTGGTGCGAACCTTCGTGCTGTCATTGCCATTTGGAACACGATGATTGCGGCCGCTTTCGGTGGGGCTGTTTGGTGCTTGTTGGACTTCCGGATCGAGCGACGATGGACAATGGTTGGCTTCTGTTCAGGTACAATAGCCGGTCTAGTCGCTGCGACGCCTTCATCAGGTTTCGTGTATCCGTGGGCTTCAGTAATCATAGGTGCCCTGGCAGGTGCCGTTTGCAACTTTGCAACAAAAAGTTCGTTCATTGTAATCTTCCTGGTATTTCGCTTCTGAATATGTTCCAGTCAAATTCCTCATAAGGGTTGATGATGCCCTCGATCTTTTTGCCGAACATGCTGTAGGGGGTATTGTCGGCTTAATTCTGACCGCATTCTTCGCGTCTCCAACAGTCATAAGTCTTGATGGTGTTAACTTGAGCATACCTGGAGGCTGGGTCAATCACAATTGGAAACAACTTTATATTCAATTTGCTTACGTCTGCGCCACCTGCGGTTACTCTTTCGTCGTAACCGCCATCCTTGCGAAAGCCGTTGATTCTATTCCTGGCCTGCACTTACGGAACACCGCAGAAGCTGAAAAGCGTGGTATGGATGAAATTGAGGTTTGTCTCTGCTCAACTCACCGCCTCGTCATTCGACTCAATATGGTTTCAATAGATCGGAGAGTTTGCAAGCGACTATATTGAAATACGGAGAGATTTCACTGATGGCGCTGCGCCCTTTGATTCCACCGATGGTAAAGGGGGTTTCTTCTACCCTCATGTCGCAGCGGGCGATAGGCATGGCCATATGGAAGTTTCCTTCGCTGATCCTCACCTAAGAGAAGAACAGCATCATCAGCCAGCAGACCAAGCCGAGCCATCTTCTCATATTGAATCCATGTCTGAAAAGACAGAGAACACTGTAGCACCAACATCACCACCATAAAGTTTTCTTATGACTGTATACCTGCATTCTTTGTTGCATACATATATAATATACACATTTTGTTTTCGCTTTCTTTAAGTTCCTGGGATGTGAAAGAACACAGCGAAATAAAATCTAAAATAAGTTTACATCACAAGTTCATACTCCAGGTATATACATGATGTCTCGTAAGATCAACAGTCCCATCCAAGTACGAAATCTTGCAATTGATTAGTAGTAGTAGCATTTTCGGGCGAATTCGAAATAGGCAGATGAGAACCACATATACTAGCGTTAAATTCCTCGTGCAAGAGGAGATCGACAACATTCCGAGCTGCTACTGTCTCGGTTTCCATCGTTGAGATGAGCCTTCGCATCGTGAGTCCAGTGTTGATGAAGTAAAAAATTCCAACACTTACGGCTCAAAAGCGTTGATGTAGTAGAAGCCGCGATCTACCCTAACAGGAGGGAAAGTGGTAGTAGGTATGAGTTCGGGATAGGCATCCCACTAACAAGAAAACAAAAATTCTATCCATCGGGACTCTATGATATTACAAGACGCACCTCTGTCCTATAGATCCACCCGACTTGATCCGAAAATAGACGAATTAGGAGTTCATCACTAACCCTCTCTTTTGAGAAGATCTTGACGGCCCATTCTCCTTCCCTCACAGGTCCGTGGTACGAGAGAGAATTAAACTCAGGCTCCTTTTTGCCATTTCGCACACCCTCATAAGTGGTCAAGGTCATCTCAGGCAAAACTGAGGCACTTGATTGTTTGAAGTAAGTAGGGTCAGGCTTTGGTGATGTAGTGGTTAGAAGGGTGACATGAAGGTGAACATAGGGTTGTTCTGGAATCGAGTCAGCGAGGGAAGAAGGTATAACAATCCCAGTTGAATGGAAGGGCGCAGCTAGTATGATAGCCTTATAGTTTTTTTCACCCAAGCTACTCTTGATAGTCCATTTTGTGGAAGGCGAGGTTGATATCGAAATGTTGCTTACCTTGCATCCCATTAGCTCCGTGAAAGATAAAAGCCAATCTGCACACTTACTTGAGTGTTCAAATGGACATGAGCACCGGATCGTTTCAAAAATTGTTCAAAAAGCTGGAAATTTCCACCTTTGATACTGCGCGCATCGTCCGTGGCCAGTGAAATGATTCCTCCCAGTGCATGAATGTCATCGAGGTTCTACATAGAGAGAATCAGGAACTCATGAATCCCAGTATTTCAGTCTTCACAGACCTGTCCATAGTTCACTCGAGTAGCGCCTTCGACGAGTTCGAAAGCGAAACGCTCCGGCACTCCAGCTTTGGCCAAAAAGGAGGCTGCTGTATCTTTTGTCATGTTTGAATAGCCTAAGGCGGCGGAGACTTCCGCAATGCTGTCCCACTTCGGTGAATCCACAGAATAGATGGTGAGATATCTCTTGACCACTGCCTTGACACTGTGAGGAATATATCAGACAAAATCCTGCTGCTTCCAGGAACAGGAGCATCACATTTGCTGCGTACGCTTGTGAGCAAGCGCTCCATACCGTAAAAGTGCCTTTATCGTGTCCCACCAGCTATCACCAAACTAAGTAATTGGTAAAATGTCGTTTGAACTTCGAAGATCATTGTGAAAATCTTACTGTAAACACAAGGTCTTCCCCATCCCAAATTCCTGTCTTGCCGCCTGCACCGAATGCCTGGCGTGTAAGATTGAATTCATCCGACGCTCTCCAAAGGTTTTTGTTCGCCGCAACAAAAATGGATGCTCCCAACTCAAGTGGAGGAAGAGTCGAATTGTCATACGGATACACGATAATGCTTCCTATGGTTATTCTGAGCTAAGCAAGCAAGTAGATCAGCTGTCTGACGCACGACCGCCAATATAAGAGGCTTTCTCATAGACATCGACCTCCACGGAAACATTGAAACGCTCCTTGGCTTTGGATATCCAAAAAGCTGCCGAGCTTCCACCAGCTCCAGCACCTATGATTGCGACACGAGGGATATCATTGACCACATGCTCAAAGGGCTTCACGAGAGTTTGGTTTCTTGTGAAGAATGGGAGATGAAATGGTAACTGAAAAGCCAAACTTGCTGGTAGAAAAACGAGGAATGCATAGTACCACATAGCGGTGAGTTCGAGTTACCCATCAACATCGCGAGGACGATACACAAACACCCACATGACCTCGATCAGTGAACTGAAGCATTGCCGGACCCCAGTAATACGTTACTAAACCCGTGCTCGCTTTGTTAAGTCGGTTCAGATTTTGATTTCCATGAAGCTCAACAGCCCCATACCACAGCCTCTCTCTAAGGAATGCTCAAAGGCTGCCAGGATATGTGAGTTAATTAATGCCTTCGGATGTCACAGATTTCGTAATCTGGATTTCGGCTCTCACAGTCAAGTCTTTCGTGGACGGCAGTAACAACGGTCTTGACGGAATTATTCCTCGCTCTGTGCTCCTAAATGCCAAAGGCTTTGCGATCTTTACCATCTTCAAAGCTGGATTTCTCTTTTCCGCTAGAGCTGGAAGTGGAGTCGTCATTGCTCGACTGAACGATGGTAGTAAGTACTTACTACCAGAGTGGAGTATCCTACGTTAGACGCCGAATGTCTTGATTGTAGGATGGTCCGCTCCAAGTGCGATAGGTACTGCAGGTCTTGGTGTTGGCACCCAAGCCGGGGCTGAAATGACAGACTTCCTTGTCGTACTCAATACTCGCTCTGTAAGCAATTAAAGCGCTTAGTATATATAGCTCTGCACCGACTCAGTAGCCTCATTACAGGCAATAGTAAGCAGAACTCGTTTAAATTTCGTTTCAGCTTTTTGATGGTGGGCTACAGCAAACTTTCATGGCAGCCGGTTCTCTCACACTTGGAGGTAATTTGAGCATCGCACTCGGACCTTTAGGCCGCAACGGAGAAGCGCTTGGGTCGCTCAATACTAGTGGTAAAGTAGCTGCGATGTAAAGACACTGGTTATCCCTGTCAACAATGACAATACGCTGATAGAAGTACCACAGGTACAGCTATTCGAAAACTCGGGGTCTCTTCGGAGGGATCTCAATCGAAGGCTCTGTTATAGTCGAACGCCAAGACGCCAATCACCAAGCCTACCACTCTCCTGTTACTGCACGCATGCTTCTTGGAGGCGTTGTAGATCCCCCAGAGTGGGCTTCGGACTTAATCCATACCCTGGAAAGTTGCACAGGCATGCCTGGAGGCAGGAAATGGGTCCAGGATGGAGGCACGGACAATGCCTATGCATTTGGTGGTTTCGCAAGTCTTGGTGCTGAACGAGATTCTTCGTTCCAGAAGAAAAGTCCTTCCCATCTGCCGCGTACATCTGAGGGTTTTCCTCCGAATTCATGGGGAAAGCAGAAAAATTCGGGCTCATACTTTGAGTCACAGGCTGACGTGTCTCACGCCCAACACCTGCAGGATCATGTCACAGACTGGATCCAGGATGTTCCTTCGTCTTCCTTTGACTCTTCGTTAAAGTACAATAGTCCAACGCGACCGCCATTGAACCAGTCTATCTCTCATTCATCGACTGATACCACGTCCCTCGATATGTCCTATGACAACCCTGCACGGACAACTCTTCACTTGCGATCTCATAGTGCAGCAGGTCCATCAAATACGCGATACTCCGATACTTCTGCAAGTGCTGAGAGATTTCATCCGAGTTTTGATTGGATACAAACCACCACCACACCTCGTCTCAAAGCAAGGTCAGAATTAAATCAACCACTTGAAGGTGTTGGCCGTGCCATCGCCCTATTCGATTTCAAGGCTGTAGAGGTAACCCATCTGTCTTCCCTGCTTGCTCCTTTGATCTATAGTAATACAGAGTGGCGATTTATCCTTCACTAAAGGTGATGTTATTACTATTCTGAAGAGGAGTGACAGCAGTGACGACTGGTACGTATCGCAGAATTAAGTCGTGTGAATTCTTTTCCAATTTCGAATCTAGGTGGACCGGAAAATGTGGGGACCGGGAAGGTCTATTCCCTGCAAATCGTGTTGAAGTGGTTTGAGCCAGTGAGATATATAAAATGTAGTATAACCTGAAAGCTAACGAAGCAGTACATTTCTCCTCTTTTGTACAAGGTATAAACATGATTATTTCAGTTGTGGATGCGATGATACCTCATGATACCAGGACATTGCAACCTCTTCGTCCTCCTCATTGTCCGACTTTGACAAATCAATTACCTCTGACGTAACAGTGATCCTGTCCGCTATAATATCATCGGAATTGGATAATTCCTTTACTTGATTATCAGCCTTGAGCGAGCGAGCAGAGGAATGCCACTCCAGAACTCGAGGGTGAGCCACGACCCTGAACAGTGAGTCAAGCAAAACCATAAGGATTTAAGAGTGATGCGCTTCACTTAGACGCGTCAAAATTAAGGACTTGAAGTTGATCCAAACGAGTTGCACGCGAAATAGCAACATAAGCTGGGACTCACTGGTTTTAAGATTGCAGAGAAAATTGGGTCAATTCCTACCTTGACCTTTTTCAAATGTCCGCCTGAGATCCACCTTTACACGTTCTAGAGTTTGCCCTTGGGATTTGTGGACACTAAGTGCCCAGGACAAGATTAATGGAACCTGGGGTCTACGGGCAGCAAACAAGTATGGGATTTAGCATAATGCATTTTCACCTGATCCCGGCGAGCTTCTATTCCACCCTCCGCATTGTTTACAGTAAATTCCTGGGGGATTATAACAATTTCTTTCCCACCGATGAAGCGAACGACAGGCAAGACAAAATCACCCTGAGGAAGCTGTTGCTTCCCACCCCCTCGATCGGCACCCGGTATATGGGCACCCTCAGAGACAGCTTCTTGCGTTGTGACGAACCGCACTATTTGGCCCACGGAACCGTTTACCAATTCTCCTTGAACCAAATTCTTGCTAACGTCAATTGGTGAATTGAGGTAGTGCAGAAAGGTTCACCTTAATCAGCATGACTTGAGCGCCGACCTGTTTCCTTTACAATTAAGTCACATCAAGCCTTGAAAAACATTTTACGAACTTTTAAATGTATTTGTTTAGGAACTACGAGACGTTCAAGAAGGCGCATCATCTGTAACGATGTTACACGTTCGCCACTTGAGTCAATGCCAGGGATGTCATTTGCATTGTATGTGTGCGTCTCTGTCTTGAGTTGTCCAAGACGATATGTATTGGCGTTTTCAACCTCATATCTCGTTGGATAGCTATATTGGCTCAAGAAATGTGCACACTATATGAAATGGAGTACACACAGCTCTGTTGGCTCGATACCGTCGGCGTATTCAACCCTTCTGGACAATGCGGCGAATGCGCGCGCCGCTTTATCGTCTATCTGACCGAAGCGCATGGCATTAAGCATATCAACAAAGTCTGTTAGTTGGCTGAGTAGTGCGCATGTGGCACGATTGAGAGATGATGTTACCTTCGTCTTTCTGCCGAAAGACATGTGTGAGCATGATAGGTGGGCCCACGCAAGCTTCCCAAGTGTCGGCATCAAACGCGAATACGGACGGTATCTGCCGCCCTCGTTTATCACGACCAGGTACCGGCGGGAGCTGGAAAAAATCGCCTGAGAGGACGAGCTGCGTAGGTGATCATAAGAGAATCTCGGAGGAATTGTTCCTATCACGAACCTGTATTCCACCAAATGGATGATCATTATGTCGTATGGCCCTCGCTATGAATTCCTTTTTATCACGGTTGCATGAGACAGTTTCTGGTACACTGAAACACAATAGATGGCTTACAAGTTTGTCAAATAGAGAGCCATCAATCATTGACACTGAATTTACACACTAATGAGTAACAGATCATCGTACTTTTTCAAAGGTATGTACCTTCATCAATGATGAGTGTATCTACATTCTTCCAACGATCAAGGATTCTCATAGATTGTTCGTTGCCAAAAAACTTGCCGACATATCGTTTCGCAGGTTGATCTCCAAGTCCTATCCCTGCCCAGGAATGAAGAGTACTTCCACCGATATTGACAGCCGCAATTCCTGTAGACGCAGTGATACCCAATGTGTCTCTACGTTCGTTTAGAGTGTCTATAATCTCGCGTAATAGCACGGACTTTCCAGTACCTGGATCAAGACACCAGAAACTTTGGTACTTTGCCGCTAAAAGAGATTGGGAACACACCAGCAGAGCCAGTGAAAAAGACACTGCGTCCACTTTTAACTATGTCGAGGACTTCTTGTTGTTCAGAAGATAGCTTGACCACTGGTCGTGGAGACACTGGTGGACGTTCACCTTCTGTTGTTGGCTCTGATTGGAGTGGGTAGCTTGATCGAGGAGAAAGCGGATAGTCGGCGGGAAGGATGTTTCGAGACTCTGGATCCAGCACAGTGCCAGGGTCCCGGATTCCTCCAGCTTGAACGATAGAGGCACCGGACGAACGCGAAAAGCTCGAAGCTCCCAGAGCAGAATATTTTCTGTCGCATGTGCCGATTTGGCCTGTACATGTCAGGGTTGGAACACCCTGTGCCGGGACGACTCACTCGCAAGCCATTGCTCTGCCTGCTGCATGGACGGAAAGCTTTTGAAGACAGCGGGATATTTGGCAGTCTATCCACATGAGCATCACTGTTTACATTACAAGTCTTTCGTGTTTAGAACTCGATGCACCTGTGCTTTGCACTGCAAAGTTATCAGTGTAGCTACTACGTTGTGCGAGATGATTTGCACCTCATCCCACGTGTCGCAAATATTCGGCCCGTACCTGCCAACAGCGACAGCATAGTACTTTTTAGCTGATTTTGGCATTTATGTAAACAAGAGAGAAGCCTTTGAATTTAAACTTAGTTTAGATGCGCCATGAGTAACGTCATCACGTGAGAGTCCGTTCGGGTCACGTCCTACAAGTTTTTCGAGATAACCTCAGATCATCAGCAGAGAGGGGAAGGTCGATTGGTTTAAGTCTGTTGGCCGAGATAGTCTAGTAGGGGTCAGCTTGGATGTCATTACATGATCTTGTTAGAACTAGAACTGGCAGCTGTATGTAGACCGTCGTCTACACCTAGAATATTACACAGTAAGCCGATATTCCTCAGTAGTGTGTAAACCAACTATATTGTATGTACCTAGAATATTACACAGTAAGCCGATATTCTAGGTATGAGCGTGGTTAGTATAAATACGGGCGTGCAGTAATCGTGGATAACGTACCCTCAGTAGTGTGTAAACCAACTGAGGGTACTTCGGTACGCTAGCTATCTATTATATATTATATCGGACAAAGCAGCGGTGGCCACCAGACTGATGACAATGGTTCGTGATATTACCTTTCACTCACTCTTCACATCGTCACATCTGATGTTCCAACACTCCTCCTTACCACGAACCACTGTCATTTCTCCTCCTCACGCGTGAATCGTGGTGCCTCTTTTTCATGATAGTCCGAGCATTTGACGGAGTCGGACGAATAGGGGTTTGGGTAGCGCTTTCGTGAACATGTCGGCGACGTTGTCTCTAGTGTTGACGTACTTAATGATGATGTCACCCATCTGTGCGTGTTCGCGGATAAAATGATATTTAATGTCGAAGTGTTTCACCCGTGCGTGGGCCGTCGGATCTTCTGATAGCGTGATGGCTGCCTTATTGTCGCAAAAGAGAGTCGTTGGCTTCTGCGTGAAGTCCCATCCGAGTGACTTTGTAAGTGTGCGCAGCCAAATGCATTCCTGTGTTGACTCGTACGCCGCCATATACTCGGCCTCACAGGACGAGGTGGCAACCGTCTTCTGTTTTTGCACGGACCAGGATATTGCCCCGGTGCCCAATGACCATGTGTATCCGCTGGTGCTACGTCTGGTGTCCAGGCAACTTGCCCAGTCGGCATCTGTGAACCCTCGAAGGACTACGGCAGATCCCCCTAAACGAAGTTTGAGATCTCTCGTTCCTTTCAGGTAACGGACTAGACGTATGCCTGCGGTCCAGTGCGATTTGTCGTAGTTGTCGAGGAACTGCGAAAGCTGTTGTACGGCAAAGGCGATGTCGGGTCGTGTGGCGATTGCGATGTAGAGTAGGCATCCGACTAGGGATCTGTATGGCAATTTATCGATGTCGTCTTTCTCGTCTTGGGTCTGAGCGTCTCGCTTGGGCCGTCTGACTTTCAGGCCCGGCTCCATTGGTATAGTCAGTGGGTGTGCGGCGCTTTGACCAAATTGTTGGATCACTTTGTCAATGAAGGAGGTTTGGGATAGTGCCACAGCGCGGTTTGCTCGGTCCCATTCAACTGATACGCCGACGAGGTAGTGCAGGGTGCCGAGATCAGATATCGTCCATGCTTTGCGCATTTGGGATTTAAAACGGTCATTTTCTTCCTTTGAGCTGGTGATAGAGAGAAAATCGTCAACGTGTACGGCGGCAATGATCGTACCAGTGTGGGACTTCCTGTAATATATACAGGATTCGCAGGCCAGGCGAGAGAAACCCCATTCGACCATTCGTTTGTTTAGGGTTTGGTTCCAGATTCTTCCAGCTTGTTTCATGCCATATAGTCCGCGTGTCAACTCGCATACCCAATCTTCCTTCCCTGGCTCCTCAAACCCCTCAGGTTGTTCCATGTACTGCGTTTCGTCTTCGGGAAGAATTCCATACAGGAACGCAGTCTTTACGTCGATCTGGGTCGCATCCCAGCCTTCCACCACCGCTATGTGCAATAGTATCCGCCACGATTCCATGCGTGCTGTCGGTGAGGTGGTTTTGTTGTAGTCCCTGCCGTAAATTTGTTCGTATCCCTTGAACACAAGGCGCACCTTGTATCTCACTGCTTTTCCATGTTCGTCCCGTTTCATTTTGAATATTGGGCGGCCCTTTCGTATCTTGTGCCCATGTGGGACGGCTGTACGTGGAATTAGGTGATAGACGTTCATGTCTTTCAGAGACTTCATCTCCTCTAGGTACGCTTGCCTCCATTTCTCTGCATCGGGGCTCTCTTTCGCTTCTTGCCACGTTCTCGGCTCTTCTTC
Organism: Macrolepiota albuminosa; assembly: GCA_027475525.1. Taxonomy (NCBI): domain Eukaryota; kingdom Fungi; phylum Basidiomycota; class Agaricomycetes; order Agaricales; family Agaricaceae; genus Macrolepiota; species Macrolepiota albuminosa. Next base: position 48,177 of record JAMWFC010000053.1, on the reverse strand, counting down.
CGCAAACAGTGGCAGGGGCTCGATGTCGCCTAGCTGAGATATCGCAGCAAGTATTCGATCGTGATCGATGTTGTCATCTGTGGGTGTGGGTGCTAGTTCAATGTTCGGCGTGACTGCGTTGTTGCATGCGGATCGTATCTGTGTGCGTCGCTCCAATTTGTCCTGTTTTGACCTGGTCTCACCTTCCCTTACTTCTTCCATGATCTTCTCCAACCTCGTCGTTCGTCAATTCTCGTGCGTTGTTGCCTTTTCGGTGGGCTGACAGGTGCGTGTCGATCTTCTTAAGACATTTTTGGTCACGCAAATGAAAGTGAGGAGAGAGAGAGAAGAGAGGCAAGTCACGAAGAAAAAAGGAAGATAAACAATAGCTCGGGAGTAGCGCCAACGGCCGCAGATGCGGCCCGAAAAACCGTGAATTTTTATGGCTCGACCAAAGCGATCGAGAGGGCTATATAGTACAAGTTACATGTATGTTTAGTATAATATCAAAGATGATGGTTTAAAATATAGGGAGAGGAGGGAGGGTGAACGAAATGAAACAAGAGAATTAAGATACATGAATCAAATCTGAGAATTTTCTTAGGGTGAGATGGCTGTGTGTGGTGATGACGCCCAAAGTTTGGTCAGTAACAAATGTAGTTAAAGTGTTACCGTACCAAGAGTGTGCGTTGGGCGCGCTATAAGTGTGTTGAGGAGTCCCGGGCAGGTCCCAGAGAACGCGTCTGTGAAAAAGGGTAAAAGTCGGTAACGGAGTCGGCAAGTGTCAAGCGCTAAGGTAAAGCGCTTAAGAAAATGCGGTAAGTGAACACGGCAACGGGAAGCGGCAAGAGCACGGTAAGCTTAGCGAAGTTCTAAGCGTCGATAATGCCTGCCGTAGTTGCAAGGCGCGAGTATGTCGAGTGTTGGCGAACGTCTGTAACTGCCGATGAGTTCGACGTTGCCGACCGTAGCGTAAATGAGCTCTTGAGCGTAAGGGAGACTGAAGTAAGTGGGGGAAACTGTGGTCTATTCGTCTGCTGTCCAATGTACAAGTCGGTAAGTACTTTTATACTACAATAAGTTCGCCGTCGCCAGTGGCTAATGACGCCAGAGTGCGGTAAACTGGAAAATTTCAAAGGGGTAGCTCCAACGGTTTCAGATCCCTATCGTCCATTCAAGAGCCTTAGCGACGCCAGGCGACAGATCGCGAAGCTAAACCATCACTCCATCACCCTTCTGTCCGTCAGAGTACCTAAGCGATGTCAGGCGCCAAATCGAGACGCTAAGCGGTGTCGGACGCCAAGGTCAAACGCCAAGCTGTCCGTCAGTTTTTGATAGATGATCAGGCTTCTCGCTAAGCGCTGTCGTTATTGACTGATGCCATCTGTCAGTTGTCATTCTTGCTGCCGTCGGCGCTATCACTGATTGGATCTGCTTCTTGCCGTGCGCGGCCGTCGGGAATGGCCTAAAATGGGTAGAATGCGTGCGCCAAGTTCGGAACAAATGCGGCAAGGTTCCCGGAGCCGGTGCCGAGCCTGCCGTTGATGCGCCTAACCTGTATAGGGTCCTATCATCTCCCCCCAACTGAAAAATTGACTGTCCTCAGTCACCAAATAAGGCTACCGTTACCGCTTTTGTGACAAGTGGTCCGTGCGTTCTTGAGATTTGGTTTATAGTCCTGGCGCATGAGTGTGGACTTCGTTTCTTCTCCCCATTTTTACCTGGCGCTCAATAATATTAAAATGTCTTTCCGCATTCCAACTCCGCCCCCCGTTCCTTCTCGCGAGGCTCAAGACGCTGCCTCTTCCTATATCGCCAAGGCCAACAACTTTATCAAGCGCATCGAGGGTGTGGGCGCGGAGGCGCCTTCAAACTTGGTGATCGCGGTAATGAAGTTGTTGGAGCGCTGGTACGAGGTCCGTGTCCTTGGCGTAGGCTGGGACAGGGAGATAGAGGTGCGGGAGTGGTGCCGAGCCCGCTATGTCGACAATCGTGGCGCCGACTGGTTAGCGCCGTTTTCTCGCTTTGTAAGTATCTCCAGTTCTTGCCGTGTCGCTAGCTGATCGAGTTGCCAGGCGCCTCCTCCCGTCCCAACGATTGAGGACGAATTGGAGGACATTTTGTCCGGTGCCTTGCCGATGACGGTAAGCGCGCCTGCGGCAGAGTGAGTATTCCTAACCCATTCTTTTAACTTAGCTTTGGTCTGATCTGTCCCCCCACAGCAAACAAGAGGTGCTGGCGCCCTTGGCGCGCATGCAGGTGGAGGAGGAGATCGCGGCAAGGCAGGAGGCGACTTCTCAAGACGCCCGCGAGATCACCAGGGCGCTAGAGGAGCGAGAGCGGGTTGCCGCGTTGGCCGCAGAGATGGAGGAGGTTGCCGCAGGGAGGGTGCCTGCCGCCGAGAGGCAGGCGGTAGCAGAGGGATCCGGCAAGGGTGGTCGCGCCGGCAGTGCACAGAGCCCAGCACTGCCGGCTAGCAGGAAGGGCTCCCCACTAAAGCCGGGAAAGGCTTTAAAGAAGGTGAGTTTTTGGCCCATTCTTGCCGCTGCCGTGCCACGCTAACCACTGTTTCCAAGTCTCGCAAGGGAAAGGCTCCCCAGTACGCGGTAAGCGGTCTTTTGGAAGTCTGACTACTTCATTTACCGTGATTTCTCTAGGCGCCCACACAGTCCAGCTTTGATGACAAGGAGCTGAAGGGGCTGCTGTTGCCGCGTCGCGAGGAGGCCGTCCTTGACGAGGGGCAGGAGGCCGGGGTTGTAATGGAGGAGATGAAGGGGAAGAAGACTGTTTCCTTGGCGACCCGGCAGGCGTTCAAGGAGGCAAGGGGAGCGGTAAGTGACTTTTCTGTCTTTATTCTTTTTCTGACTTTTTGCGCTAGTGCGATAAGTGCTGGGCCGATAACGACCCGGAAGGCTGTTGGTTCCCAACTGGGGCCCAGCCGTGTTATCGTTGCGGCGCCTTGAAACGCGCTTGCACTATTGACGGGGCGAAGAGTCGCGAGCGTGGCGGCGCGCCAGACGCTCTCGTCGAGAAGACGTTTTCCCGCGCGGTGTTGGTAAGGAGGGCGAGGGAGTTTGTGGAGGGGCAGAGGAAGAAGGTGGCTGCCGGTGGCATGGCAGCAATTGGACGAGCCTCCTTGGCGTTGCCGACGCGCCAAGGAGATGGGACGGAAACAGTCGGCAATCGAGGCGCTGGTGACCGCCAAGGGACTTCGGTCCCAGAGAAACGACAAGCCCCTTCCCCAAGCAAGGGGAAGGGCAAAGCAAAACGTCCTCGCGTGGTTTCATCGTCGCCCTCCCCCTCGCCAGCGCCAAAGGATACCGAGATGGAGGACCTCGAGAAGGCGTTGGCGGCGAGTCGCCTGCCTCCTCGTGACACAGAGGCTGGCCCCAGCGGTCTCTTGTCGCCTATCCACTTGGCGGCAAGATCTCTTGGCGGGGAACAGGAGGAGGGAGAACAGGAAGCGGTTGGCGACGCGGCGCCTCGAGAGGAGCTGGAAGAAGCCCCTGCCGACATCGAGATGGGGGAGGGGAAGGCAGAGGGAGCGGTAACGGGAGGGGATGAGGATGCTGAAGGGGAGGTGGATGAAACCTTGGCGACGCAGCGCCAAGGCGACGAGGAGGTGGTAGCGGGAGAGGGCGAGGAAGCGGCAGGAGTCGCCAGGGAGGAGCCTGAGTGGCGCTGGCTACCTCCCTACAGTAGCGTGGCCCCTTGGGAGGTTTCAGACCCGGAGGACGTTGCCGGTCTGGAGCCTAGGCGCCCCGTGATCGCCAGGGTCAATCCCGCGTGGACCCCCCAGCCGCAGCCAACGGTCACTGGCGACGCCTTCAACTGGCTGGGGCAAGACCTCGTATACCCGGTGGTGGCGCTCAACCCGCGGGACATGTTGGAGAGGTTCTCGAGGAGGGCGGCAACGATGGAGGCGGTAATGGAGCGAGAACGGGAACGAGTCCGGGGGCAGCTTATGGCGCTACGACTGCGCTACTCCAACCTGGGCCGCAGCCTCCGCGTTCTTCGCGACTACCAGGACGATTGCCAAGCCGCTATGGATTGGCAAACCGCCAATAACATCTTGCCGGGCGACCTCCTTCCCTTGCGCGACTCCTCTTTACCAGTGTCGGATAGCTCCTTGCCGATGGACGATGAAAGCGACTGAGCGGACCTTAGCGTAGATAGGCCGCTTATGTAAATATTTTTCTTTTTGCTGCCGTTCAATTTTATTCCTGTCTTGCCGCCTCGTTTTTGAGTGAAAGGTTAAGTCCCAAAACCTGAGTTAGCGCAACAGCAGAGAGCCAAGTAAGGCAAAGAGAAAGCAAGCGGTAAGTATTCTAAAGTAAGTTTTAGCAAGAGGAGTAGTAGGTGTGGGACTTAGACAAATTTTTGAGAAAAGGGGAACGCTCAGTAAATCATCATGGCGAAAAACCCCTGGCGAGAGTTGCGCAATGCGCTAAGCGTTTGCGACACGCTAGCGCTGCGGCTTGACTATGTAAGGAAATGTTTTTCTAATCATTTTCTTCCTCTTCAACTAGAGTCGGTAAGTCATCATCGTCCAATAATTCTGTTTCTTCAAGTTCCCTAAGCTTGGCGGTGTCGATATCTAGCGCTTCAAGCGGCAAGTCGATTTGTTCCCTGGCGAGATACGGTAATAGGCGAAAAGCGGCAACGGGTCGATGCAGTACTGAGCCATCTAATTCACAGAGCACGTAAGCGCCTCCACGGTTACGAGAGATAACTACCAAAGGCCCCAGATAGCGCGGGCGCATTTTCTTATTGTATGAGGTTTCAATTTTGGAGTTGCGCATAAGCACTAGCACTCCTCTCGGGAAGTTGTAATCCTTGATAGTGGCGCCATGCTCGGTTTCGAATCGCAGGGCTGCTTGGCGACGGGCGCTAAAGACCACCTCATGAAGTCGCTCTAAATCTTCCTTCCTTCGCTGGAGATCAATAGCTCGTCTGGCGATAAGATCGGTAGTCGCTAAGATGCTGTTGGGTGCTGGTTGAAGGTAGGTTGCTTCTATGATGTCGGCAGGGAGTAAAGGATGGGTGCCAGTAGCCGCGTAATAGGGAGAACAACCCATGCGCTTACGAATAGTAACTCTTTCCGACCAGAACACTGAATAGGTCGCTTCGCTCCAACGAGACTCGTCGCCATCGACTGCCTTGAAGAGTGCTTGCCGAACGTCAAAGTGGGGTCTCTCTACCAGGCCATTGGCGCGTTTGTTGTAGCCAGACACTCGAATGTGGTGAATGTTGTATTTCTTGGCGAGGTACGTTAGCGCTTTGATGATGGGCGCACCGTTATCCGTGACGATTTCTCTTAGCGCTCCCCAACGGCAAATGACGTCCTCAAATAGCCACTTGGCGACCGCGTCGGTATTTTCTCTCTGAAGCATTCGAAATTCAGGCCAGTGGATTAGCGAGCAGCGACCTTGAATGATGTACTTGTAGCGACCAGATTTAGGCATATGCATGGTGTCGACGTAGATTTTGCTGAAGAGGGGAGCTGGCGTTGCAACGGTTGGCGGTATGAGCACTTGGCGTGTCTGTTGAATTTGGCAGAGGTGGCAAGTCCTAATGTACCAGGCGATGTCGGCACTAGCGTGTGGCCACCAGAAGCGTTCTAACAGAGAAGCTCGAGTAGCGTACAGACCTCTATGACCTAGCTCGTCATGCATAGCGCGTAGGACTCGTAAGCGACTTTCTGGCTTGATGATCAGCTTGTGAGCGCCATCTCGATTTCGTCGCCAAAGTCTGTTGTCGGTAAAGAAGAAGCGGGTAGCGTAGCGGATAAAGGTAGCGTATTGTTCGTCGGTAAGACCTGGGGGTCGCTTAAGGTCTTGTAGCCATTGCTCGACTACCAATAGGCGACTATCTTCCGCCTTTGCCTTGGCGGATCGGGGAACGGCATCGTAGGTCAGGTTTCTGCTGTCTTCTCTTAGCGGATGGGGTTCCTGTACGACTTTTACTGGAGGCAAGTCTTGTCCAAGGATGCTTGCCGTGTAGAACGTGAGGGGTGCGCTAAAGCTCTCGGAGCGGTAAGGGACAATGGGATGTAGAAGGATGCTGGTAGGCTGTTGCCGTCGTAGTAAGGGAATTGGCTGTTGAATGAGGTGCACGAAACCATGCAATCGGTCGATCCAGTCCTCAAAATCGCTATCAGCCTGTGGATCCACTGCCGGGTCGCCAGGCTGCCGTGGTCGCCTAGAGAGTCCATCTGGTCCATGGAAAGAGCTCTTGACGTGTACCAACTCAAAGTGGAACATGAGGATGGCGACTACCCACCGATTCATGCTAGCGGATGGCTGGATATCGGGATTCTGCAGCATGCCTTTGATGTACCTAGCGTCGACTTCAACGATAAGGTTCCGTACGCCAATCAAATACATCTTTAGCGACCGGAAGGCTTTGAAGAGTCCATAGAGCTCTAGCTTAGGCTGACTGTAGCGAGACTCTCTGTCGTTTAGCGTGATAGACCCAAAGCGGTTGTAGCGTCGCTGTTTTCGATTGTCGCTAAGGCACTGGCACAGGAAATAGCCAACGGCAATGTACGAGGTATCCACCGCCAAGATAACAGGGTCGGCAGAGGTATAATCGATGGGGACTAGGGGCTTGGCGTCCTGCAGAGCTTTTACTAAGTCGCGTTGTGCAGTGACCTGGTCTGGCCCAAATTCGAAGGGCTCGTTAGCGCGGGTGAGTCGGTTAAGGGCATGTGCGCGATGGGCAAAGTTCTTAACGAATATCCTAAGAACGCCAACGGTGCCAAGAAAGGCGCGAACTTCAGATAAGTCGCGGCAAGGGCCCCAGCGCTCTAGGAGTGCTAAGCGAGACTCGTCGGGAACGCGACCGTCGGGAGTGCAGATGTGACCAAGTATCTTGAACCTTGGCGCGCATAGGAGGAGTTTGTGACCGCTAAACGTACCACCGCTATACTTCATACGCTGGAGAACTCGATTGAGCAGCTGGAAAAAGTCCCATAGCGCTAAGCGAATGTTGGAGTTCTCGGGATGGGTTGCCGGTAAGCCGTTTACGAGTCGCCAGTCTTTGGGGCCTTTGACGCCAACATCGTCGATGAAGCTAAGGACGTTATGCGGTATCTCGGGTTGGAGGATGAATGTGATGTCGTCATGGAATATAGGGACTGAGTTTGTCCAGCCCATCGGTAAGGTGACTAGGCGCAGTGCGCCAAACGGAGTTTGAAACGTAGTGAGGTCGCGGGAAGAAGGGTGAATCAAGCGCTCATCGTAGCCAACGTAAAGATCAAGGGTGGCGCCACAGATACGCCCGGCAAAGGACTCGGCAAAGTGGTCAGGGAAAGGCGGTACGCCAGAGTGTCGTATGGTGACTCTATTCAGCGGTTCAAGACTGTGAACTATGCGTAGATTGCCGTTCTTTTTGAGAACACAGAACCAACGGGAGCGGTAAGAACTATTAGAGGGCTCGTAGACGCCAGCCTGTATCTTAGTCCTAATAATCTGGCAGACCTCGGCTTCGATTCCAGGCGGTAACGGTCGGTTGTGCTCAGTCCACGGCACGTGGGGGATGGTCGGGATGACGACAGGCGGGAAGAAATCTGTACGTAGACTGCCGCGTTCGGAGTCCTCCCAAGCAAAGGCTTTGTCTTGCTTAGCGACAAGATCGGTAAGGACGTTCAACTCATCTTTGGTCAAAAATCCTGTGTCGTGCTCCTTGGCGAACTGCTGTTGGCGTTCCTTGGTAAAACGTCCTGTGGGCTGAAAGGGTGGCGGATTTGGTGACAAGGTCGGCAGGTCGGCAAGAGGGTTGCCTATGATCTGGCGCTCGATTCTAAACGTCTCGGGAGAGTGCGTAGCGATTGGTTTTGTTTTAAGCGCAACTGGCTTATATTTCTTTTTAACTTGTACCCCTTTCCTTTTGGGAGCGTTAGCTTGGTTATACACAGAGGTGGAAAGGGGAACTGTAGCCTGAGGGGCGGCAAGTCCAAGAACGGCAGGAGACGAGGCTCCGGGAAGAGTGGTGAGATAAGTATCGGTAGACGCAATATTTTGAAATGACTCGGAAGCGGTAAGGTACAAGTAGGCAAGAGAGGAGTCGGTAATATTTTGGTTTTTCTGGGAAGGTTCTGCGTCGGTAGTGGGTAAAGTAGTTAAAACGTCTTGGTCAAGAAAAGCAGTAGACAAAACAGTTACAAGACCAGTTGAATGGTCAAATTCCAGCGTTAGCGCTACATCTCCGTGATCGTCGCCAATCACCTCCTCGATGGTCTGTGAAAACACCGGTGGGGAGGCTCGTTGGCGTGCTGGTCGGTAAACTCCGGGGGCTTAGCGCGGGCGCCTTTTCGTTGTCCCCTAGGGAACGTTGGCACCGTTCGTCGGATTCCGGAATTGGGGTCGCTAATTGTGAGGGTCGTTTCCTCGTCGGTAACCGTCTTGACGACTGATCGTGCTAAGACGTCAAAAGGTCTGCCGAGTAATAAGTCGTATGCTGGGGAGCGTAAAATGTGGATCTGAAGATAAAACGTAATGTCGCCAAGGGTGCACGGCACATTCTTGGCGAGGCCTAGGGATCTGTCTACCGTACCGTTAGCGCTCTGCATGTTTAGTATAACGGTAGGGTCGTAAATGAGGCCTAGATCGTTAGCGACTTCTGCTGCCATAGAAATAATCTGAGACCCGCTATCCACGATTGCCTCTACCTCGTGCTTGTTGTCTACGGTTAGCGCTACCGAGCGGATAGCGTGTGATTCTTGGGCGACGGTAAGGATTGCTGGGTCTTCGCCGTGGTCGACTGACCTAAGGTAGGTCTCCACTGGGTCCACAGAGGTGGCGTTAGCGATGGGGTCGGCAAGAGTGTCTTCAGTGTCGGGAGGGTCGATGGTAACAGAGAAACCAGGAAGCGCGTCGTCGAGTTCATCAACTTCGGCAACGGCTGTCGCCAAGGGTCGTCGAGGAGTGACTGCCGTCTTGACTTGGTTGCGGACGTCGGGAGCAATACTGCAAAGCTCTTCTACTGATAAGGTAACATTGGTTTTCATGATGCGGTTAAAGACGTGGTTGGATTTCTCGATATCGAATATTGGCGCAGTAGGTCGGTAGCCACCCTCAGGACGTTTCTCGGGAGCGGCAAAGTTTCGTTGTGCGGGAGCGTGATAACGGTCGGGAATCCCTGAGTAGGGATGGAGAGGCGGCAAGGGCGGTTCGGGAGCGGTAGCGGACGACGATGGTTCTGAGGCAGGAGCAGGAGCAGGGGCAGTGGCAGGAGGTGCGGCAGGAGCAGGTGTCGGTAACTTGCTAGCGGGAGGCATCGGCTTGTATCCTTTAAGAGGTTGTTTAGGCTGCTTAACTTCAACCCCATCAAAGACCTGGTTCTTTAGCGAATCTAATTCCTGCTGCAGCTTGGCGATACGCTCTTCCCGCGAAAAAGTAGGGTGGTCGCCAACGCTGTCGAAATGTAGGACCTCGTGAATCATCTGCTGTTGGGTCGCCTGTTCCGGGTCGGGGTTGGCGTTGCCAGATAGCGTGCCGGTAACGATTTGTCCTGGATTGCGCCTATGCCACTCATCAACTCGCTCCTGGAAGGACTTCTTGTCTGGGTAGTTGGGGATGGTGGCGCCAGTGGTGAGGACTATCTTGCCGTCGATAGCCCTTCGAATTCTACCTTGGCGAACGTAATTCTCGAGGGTAGCGCAGCGTCCTCTAGTCATGGTATGGCCAATTTCCCCACAGAAGTGGCAAGGGCCAGGTGCGGGTACGTTAGCGGGTCGGTTAGCCGTGAGGTTGGTGGTAATCATGGTTTCAATACGTGTCATAGCGGAAGCGACAGCGGCGGTAATAGCAGCATTGAGTTCTTCTTTCTTAACGAAGTCGGCAACAGGAGGCGGGATGGGAATGATACCGTTAGTTCGCTCAGGTGGTGGGCTCGTCCTAGCGCGCTGCAATCCAACGCCAGTGTCCGTTCCCTTGAGAACCCATTTACCGGCTTCAAAGACGTCGGCAACGTTATAGGGCTCGTCAGGGTGATGGGCCTGATGAACTATCTCTAGGCGACGAGCAATACGAGTCCACAATGACGTCGGGATGCCCTGCTGAAATAGGCGACGTTCCTCGTTAATGTAGAGCTTGCCGTTCTGCAGAAGCCACCTAGCGACTTTCTGGAACTCGCGGTAATACGTGGAGAATGCGCCAAGCGACGATGTGCCACTGTCGAAAGATTCCTGTACTAGTTTCTGTAACTCGTTTACCGTGTAGCGGGTAGCCTCCTCAGCGCCAGGGTACAGCTGGATTACTGCCGTCTTCCAGTCCTCATACGAAGCGCCTTGAGCTGGAGCTGGCGGGGCGGCAGGGACAAAGGCGGCAAACTCGGTAAGACCTGTCCACGTTTCTGCCGTGTCATATGATACGTATCTTGCCGCGTACTCCTTCATCTGCGTGTGGTCGGTAATGTTACAGTCTCTGAATAAATACTCCAACTCCTTGAAATACTGGGAGAGCTCCCGTGGCTTGGTCTCGTCCCATTTCGGTGCCGAGAAGTGGTTGCGTGGCGGCATGCGCTGAACTTGTTGTTCCATAGCGACTGTGTTGGCGAGTTCGGTTAGCGGTAGTGGGGAAGGAGTTCTAGAAATTGGCGACGGGGTAAGAGAAATGAGTTGTGAAAGAGGCGTTAGCGGAGTAATGGGAGTGATTGACTGTGGTACGGCAAAGGGCGACGCTAAGGGGTCGTCGGCACTATAATCGAGGGAGTGCGGGAAGAGATCAGGAAAAGCGTCTACAGTGGCGTTCTGTAGTTCCTGGGCTAGAGAGAGACCCGGTAAGGCACCAGGTGGTTGTGGAGTTGATGGGTGGGAAGGAGCAATGCCTTCTGCCGACTGGTCTAGCAGGCGGCGCCTACGCTGGAGACGGGTTTCTGGCGGAATTCTGCCCTAGAGATCCCTCGCGGTGGGCTCCAATTTGATGACGCCCAAAGTTTGGTCAGTAACAAATGTAGTTAAAGTGTTACCGTACCAAGAGTGTGCGTTGGGCGCGCTATAAGTGTGTTGAGGAGTCCCGGGCAGGTCCCAGAGAACGCGTCTGTGAAAAAGGGTAAAAGTCGGTAACGGAGTCGGCAAGTGTCAAGCGCTAAGGTAAAGCGCTTAAGAAAATGCGGTAAGTGAACACGGCAACGGGAAGCGGCAAGAGCACGGTAAGCTTAGCGAAGTTCTAAGCGTCGATAATGCCTGCCGTAGTTGCAAGGCGCGAGTATGTCGAGTGTTGGCGAACGTCTGTAACTGCCGATGAGTTCGACGTTGCCGACCGTAGCGTAAATGAGCTCTTGAGCGTAAGGGAGACTGAAGTAAGTGGGGGAAACTGTGGTCTATTCGTCTGCTGTCCAATGTACAAGTCGGTAAGTACTTTTATACTACAATAAGTTCGCCGTCGCCAGTGGCTAATGACGCCAGAGTGCGGTAAACTGGAAAATTTCAAAGGGGTAGCTCCAACGGTTTCAGATCCCTATCGTCCATTCAAGAGCCTTAGCGACGCCAGGCGACAGATCGCGAAGCTAAACCATCACTCCATCACCCTTCTGTCCGTCAGAGTACCTAAGCGATGTCAGGCGCCAAATCGAGACGCTAAGCGGTGTCGGACGCCAAGGTCAAACGCCAAGCTGTCCGTCAGTTTTTGATAGATGATCAGGCTTCTCGCTAAGCGCTGTCGTTATTGACTGATGCCATCTGTCAGTTGTCATTCTTGCTGCCGTCGGCGCTATCACTGATTGGATCTGCTTCTTGCCGTGCGCGGCCGTCGGGAATGGCCTAAAATGGGTAGAATGCGTGCGCCAAGTTCGGAACAAATGCGGCAAGGTTCCCGGAGCCGGTGCCGAGCCTGCCGTTGATGCGCCTAACCTGTATAGGGTCCTATCAGTGGCCGTAGCCTGCTTACTATAGATATCAAACTTGTCATAATAAAACTTTCTCGCAAGCACAAGTTCGATAAAGCTATGGTAAGGGATGAGGAAGAGCTCATCGTAAGCATGGGGTGAGTGTCTCACCTTTTTGCAGAGTGGTAACAAGAAGGAATAGACGGCAAATTGAATAAATAAAATCGCTGCTCTGCAAAAAGGTTTGAGCGTGAGGTGCGTGAGGTGAGAGAGTGACCAGACGCTCACCTGTGCTGCGAGACGCAAACGGGAGGAGAGGGAGCAGCACAGAAAGGGAAGTGAAACTTTCCACCCTGCTGTCCCCAAGACGGCAACTGCCAGACGATGGCGCCATGCCGAGGACGGCTTCAAGTTCCTTTTGTGAGGTATCCGACGTGTGGAGTGGGGCTGCCAGATGATGTCGACGCTTGTTGCGCATAGGCCTCCGAAAAGGCTCCTTATCTCCGGAACCCGCCTTTACGCTGACCTATGCTGGTCACGCAAATGAAAGTGAGGAGAGAGAGAGAAGAGAGGCGAGTCACGAAGAAAAAAGGAAGATAAACAATAGCTCGGGAGTAGCGCCAACGGCCGCAGATGCGGCCCGAAAAACCGTGAATTTTTATGGCTCGACCGAAGCAATCGAGAGGGCTATAGGCCTGAGAAGGTGAGAGGTGGAGATGGAGGAGGTCGAAAGATGTGGCGAGGAGCTGAGGTAGGATGAGGGAGAAGGTGAGTGTCAGATATGGTTGAGACTCCGTGAATTTGCCAGTTGCATTGCAGCCCAGACGCAAGGGTTATTGCGAATGTAGGTCTTCCAAGCCTCGGAAGTCCAACGACCAATCGCCATGATTATTTCACTTGGCAGTCCTAGGGATGCATAGTAAGTTGCACCTCCGGCCCTTGGTGAGTGTCTGCCAAATGATTTATCAACAAAGGAGAAAAGTTTCGAATCAAACCAGCTGTGTGTAGGGATTGAACCATCCTGACGAAGGAAGAGTGCAGAGCAGGCGCCGTGGCGACGATCTCGAGCAATGACATAGTGTTTTAGTAGCGAAACAGGATCGGCTGTGTCCTGCGGAGAAAAGAGGATGTCTGTGCCATGATAGAATGGGTCGGTCTTATGATAAGGCAGGTGATAACCTGCATAACCATTAGTCAAGTGGAAAGAAGCTCTTTTAATGATTTTGCGCCAATCTGCAGAAGATTTTGTCTTTTGAATAAGTTTGCCTGACCAATGGCATGCGTAGAAACAGCAGGACATAATAGTGACAAAGAGCAAATCATCGTAGTCGTGTGTAGCCTGGGCTTTTTTGACGAAAGAAGAGAGGTGAGAAAGACGAATTGGTTGTTTTCTTGTGATGGGATCCGCTCAAATCTTCTTTGATCCTCGGATCGTAGCTTGGACCAGCGGATGAGATCGATTAATGTCAAAATCAGGATAAAAATCGCGAATAAAATGCCTGATTCCCGTAAGATATTTTGGGGCAGAAGAAATTGATTTTGAAGTGAAAGCGACATAACGAGACAAGGTTTGAGGAGTAGGATCAAGAGGTAAATGGTGTGAGAGACAAAAGTTGATATAATCTCGAGCTCCAGTCGCGTAAACTGCAGCTGTTGTTTTTTCGATGGCGTTAGTCTGGAGGTGTAAAACCCAAGAGTCAAGATCATCCAGCGCCATTGGTGGGCGGATCGATGATGACGATCCACCCAAGGTCTTCAAAAGGACTCTCTCCATTGCGTCGGCAATAGGTGACGAGGAGGCTCGAATATGCGGACGCGGTCAGCCGGGAATTGACGCTTATAATCGGCAAAAAGAAGGCGAGAAAGTAGGTCTGCCCGGACATTTTCCTTTCCCGCTATATGAGAGACCCTGAGATCGATTCCTGTCTCCAGGATGATGCCTGCAACAGCTTTAAGAACACAATTATGGAGAGATTCAGCAGCTCCGAGGGAATTGAAAACCGCGACAGAATCAAGACTGTCGGAAAAGAGTAGAACTCGGCGAGGAGGATGTTGGAAACATGCGATGTGATGAACGGCTGACAAGATGGCCACCATTTCGAGGAAGAAGATGTCGACTTTTGATGCTGATTGACAAGGTGTGATCTGATATGCAAAACCGTTGCCAGCGTAGACAAATGCCATCCCTAGTTTGAGGCTGGCATCAGTCCAAAGGACGATGTCTGCTGACCCATCATCCCAGTGAGTGCTTTCGAGGAGGCGGACTCCTGTAGCTCTCGGAATGACATCAAGAATCCAATTCATGTCCTCAATGACATCGCGATTCAAATATATGCCTGCATGCATCGTAGATTTGCCAGCAATTTTTCTGTAAAGTTCAGACAATGCTGGCCTTCCCCATGGCAACACATTAAGAAGCCAGTTGAGGTGGCCAGCGAGGTGGAGCCAGGTTCGGAGAGTAGGACGACGAGAGGGATCATTAATGAAGGATTTCACTTTTGAAATAATAGCGTCGATGGACTCATCTGTCAAGGTGATAGTGCCTTTGTTGATGTCCACCCAAAAACCGATGATCTTCAGAGTCAGTCCAAACTCTTGCTTCTTTTCTTCCCAGAGACAGCCGATAAAGTCCCAGAGAATGAGAAGCTGGGCTTGCTGTCTTGGACGTGTGCGGCCCTTGAATGTGATTGTGTCTGAAGCCAGATCCCATGAGAAGAAGTCGTCCATGAACACATGAAGATCGACGACGCCCAATTTGACAATGGCTATCCAGCACATTAGTCCAGCTATGGCACACCAGCATTTAGGAGATGCTCGGTTTCCAAAAACCAAGCGATGAACTATGCGCCAAAATCCATCCACCTCTACAATTTGACGCAACTGCCAGAGAGGATGTGCAGGCAAATTTAGGAAGGCACTGGAGACATCGGATTTCCACGTCAGTAGAGATGCATCTGTATATTTCCTCTTGGCATTGTATAAGACCTGCCCAAAGGTTCGCATGTCGTCGTATGTGACCTTTGCATCGGAACGAGAAATGCCGTCATTAAGCCCTGAAGCAGTATGGTCGGTTACAATCCTAGCCTTTCCTTTCTGCCAAACAACAAAGAGTGGAGACACCTTCATTCCTGGCAAAAGTTTCTCAATTTTGAGAGGATCTGACCATCTCCTCATATTAATCTCTCGGTCTCAAAAGGCTCGAATAGCTTCAACGTCACAGTCATTAGAAGAATAATTTTCTAGACTTTCATCATCATCCAGATCCCAGTCTCCACCGTCAAAAGGCCAGAAGCCTTCCCGTAAACCCTTCATGACTGAAGCCACGAAAGGACGATTTGGGTGATCCCAAAGTAAATTTTCGAACTTGTCTACATTAAACGGGGTCTCGACACGAATATATGCGTTCAAAGATTTTAGTGTTTTGTTGAGTTTGTGGTCTTTTAAAAGATGATCTGGGGGTGACAGGAGCGGAAGAGCAGTTTCAGTAGCAATAGCAGAAGGGGACATAGGAGTTGAAAAAGAATCGCTATCCCACAAAAAACCACGACGATACCGTGGTGCTTCATGAGATTGATTATTAGATTTTCGTTTTGATTGTGAAAGAGATCGAGGGCCGAGAGACAACATGCTGTCCGATTTATGCCTCGCTTCCAGTGGCAGCTCGGAACTGCTCCTGACGTCGCTTGAGCCTGGAATGGCATTCTTCACGGTCTCGAGCTCGGTGACGCCCACCACACTCACAGCAAATGTGGTGACGACGTCCACCAGGGCAAGGCTCCGAATTACAAAAACCCAAGTTCCAATTCTGGCACACCGTCGTTGCACGTTTCCGACTGTATGATGGATGTGGGGAAGGACGTTTTGAACCCAGCAAAGAGCTGGAACTGAACATTTGCGCCAAGAATGGGATATGAAGCTGATTATAGTCGTCCATCCTGAATGGATTCCTCGCATAGCGATCTCGAGTCTCGATATCAAAACGAATCGTGAAAGAAGAAGCCGATGGTAAGGAGTGAAAAAGATCAAGCATCCTTCCTCGATACGCCTTGAGTTCTGCCTCCCTGTGAGGATAGAAGAGAATGACCGCCTGCATCCATGCATCAAAAACCCTGGTCCAGTCCGCCTCATTGTGTACTGCACGCTTCGCTGTCGATTGTTCCTTTTTGACCAGGGAGAAACCGCCTCCAAAGTCTTTTGGCTCGTCGTAGTGATCGTAACCCCGATCCAGCGTAGCATACAGCTTTTCAAAGTCGACAAAATGGTCCAGAATGACCAATCTCCACATTGACCTAGAGATCGGATCTTTGAAAGGCTGGGATTGTCTGAGATTGATGAGCGAGTCGACAACCCTCTCTTTAGAGAATTCTTGACGTAATTCCCAAGTTTTAGCAATGACGGGGTCTGCTGAGACTTTGGAACCCAGCTTAGCGAGATGGGGCGCAACCGCAAAGACAGATTGAGGAATAGGGGAGACATCCGAAAGAGACTGCGCTCCATCGAAGAAACTCGCGAGCCTGTCAAATGAGGTACTGCAAGGTTCAACCGGGACCACTGCTTGCTTGAGCTTCGATTGCAAAGCCGCCCAGGCACCCTCTTCGACTGCCTGCTGATGGTCTCCAGTCCTGTCGTTTTCGGAGAGTGTTTGACTGCGCTCCTCTCTCCGAATTGTAGATTCTTCAGCTGGTGCCTCAACATCTCTGGAAGGTGAAGGAAGCCGTTTCGATTTTTCTCGATGAATCTTAATGCGTTGTATCGCCTCCTGAAAATAATCTCTCGCTTCAACAGCGGAAAGCCCAAATTCTTTGAGGCTGTCGGCAAACTCGTTGATTGTTTTTGTTCCGTCGACAGTCTCATCGACCAATTTCTGACAGGCTGCAGTACGAGATTGAACAATCTCAATTTCCGCATCATCGCGATTGACGGATTCAGGCTCCACAGGGGCCGAACGTTCAGACTCATTGATATCAGCCTCCAACAGGCATGACTCGGGATGTGCATCATTACTGCAGGAGGCTTCACCCGTAGCATGAGACATAGATGATGAGGTACGAATAGAATTGAACGAAATGAAACAAGAGAATTAAGATACACGAATCAAATCTGAGAATTTTCTTAGGGTGAGATGGCTGTGCGTGGCCGTAGCCTGCTTACTATAGATATCAAACTTGTCGTAATAAAACTTTCTCGCAAGCACAAGTTCGATAAAGCTATGGTAAGGGATGAGGAAGAGCTCATCGTAAGCATGGGGTGAGTGTCTCACCTTTTTGCAGAGTGGTAACAAGAAGGAATAGACGGCAAATTGAATAAATAAAATCGCTGCTCTGCAAAAAGGTTCGAGCATGAGGTGCGTGAGGTGAGAGAGCAACCAGACGCTCACCTGTGCTGCGAGACGCAAATGGGAGGAGAGGGAGCAGCACAGAAAGGGAAGCGAAACTTTCCACCCTGCTGTCCCCAAGACGGCAACTGCCAGACGATGGCGCCATGCCGAGGATGGCTTCAAGTTCCTTTTGTGAGGTATCCGACGTGTGGAGTGGGGCTGCCAGATGATGTCGACGCTTGTTGCGCATAGGCCTCCGAAAAGGCTCCTTACCTCCGGAACCTGCCTTTACGCCGAACATTTTCGGCAGGTGTCTGATCGTCGAGGTCTGGTTGCAGCTGGATCGGTGGTGGAGCGGCATCAGTAGCATCGTAAGTCGCGGTACCCATCTCCATTTCGCATTCAAGGTCATCGTCCTCCTCCTGTGGTGTAAGGGTCGCTGACTGGTCCAGTTCTTGGAGCGAGGGAATCGGCGGTTGTGCCCGCTCTTTCGGTTTTTGTGCGACGCTGGTCGACTGAGTTTCATGGCTCTCGATGAACTTCACGTGAAACGATTGGTATACTTTGCGGTTGACGCTGTCCCAACATTGGTACGTTTTCGAGTTCTGCCCGTATCTGATCAGAATACACTCTACAGATCTGGGTTTTACTTTTGGGTTGTGTGTTTGCACAAATACAAATGCGCGGCATCCAATCTCACGCATGTAAGAGTAATCAGGTTCACGTCCAAACCATAACTCGTGCGGCGTATGTCCGTTCAGTGACTTAGTGGGAGTTTTCGTGTGGAGATGAGCGGCTGTGAGGTAGAATTCGTCCCAGAGGTACTCTGGGCAGTGTGAGTCTATCCTCATACTTCGTGCTTTTCCCATTAAGGTGCGATGCATCCTCTCGACTCATCCGATATGAGCTGATGTGTATGGTGCGCTATGTTCGCTTGAGACTCCTCTGGACTTTAACCATTTGTCCATATCTCTGCTATAGAGCTCGCCATCGAATCCGGTACGGTATTTTCCAACCTTCAAGCCGGTTTCATTTTCTCATGTCAATTCCCATGCCTTCAGTGCCACGAACGCTTCGTCTTTTGACTTCAAGGGAATGGACCACGTCATGTTGGTGTAATCATCAACAATATCTAGTATGTAGTGGTTACCAGACTTGGATCGCACATTTACCGGTCCCATCAGGTCTGCCCGCACGATCTCTAATTTCTGCGTCCCTCTGCGTCCTTCCTCTTGTGCCACTGGTACTGGAGTTCTGGTCTGTTTTCCCAGGATGCAGCTGTTACACTTCGGTGGCAGAGAGGAATGAAGGTTGGACGCACCTTTGATCTTATGATCGCAGGCTAAGTGGAAGATCGCTTGATAGTTTGCATGTCCAAGACGGCAGTGCCAAGTTTCTATATTGACTCCTTGGCTAACCGTGTAAGCGTGTTCTGCGGTGGCGGGTGCAAGGTCGATGGTGTAAAGTCCTTTTCCTTTGATTAGGGGTCCTCGTGCGATGATGTTGTTGGTGACGTTGATGACGCCCAAAGTTTGGTCAGTAACAAATGTAGCTAAAGTGTTACCTAACCAAGAGTGTGCGTTGGGCG